>OU343034.1:16718773-17081839 GCA_910593735.2 Ectemnius lituratus
GAGTGCAGTCTTGCGCGATAAGACTACAAACGATTGAGTCGAAACTTTTCGGATCTGGCATCAGGACGAAGCGCGAGGAATAAGAGACTGCAGAAGAGAAGTAGACGTTTACCCACGATTTACTCAGAGAGTATCGATTCGATATTCTCGGCGCGATTCTCTTACTGATACAAACCTGATCGCAGACTACATTTCCCTAGCACTTTCCTGCATTCCCTAGTCTAGTGCCCTGGGGGGCCGAATCCGATGATAGTCCTCTCCGAACTTCAGTCGTTCTGTCTCCCGGTATCTGGCGCCCCTCTCTCATTTGGCTCCTTCCATACAGTTCCCTATCTGCGAACAGCTTTTCCCCTATCTTTCTCTTTCTCTCGATCTTCCTGTCTCTTCGTTCCTATAGCACGTTCACTGCCCAGCAGTCGTCTCCAAGGCTAATCCCCCTGAACCAAGTACACCCGGAGCTTTAATCATACCGAAAGTCAACGGTCCAACAAAGTCACACCCGAGAAAACATGCGACCACCTTCTCGGTTTTCGCATCTCGAGAAAGAAGTGTGTCTTTGGAGCCGTCGTATTTGTCACTGGCTGTTATTATCACTGACGCTTGCTTGGGGTGTTTAATCATTGTCGCCTCGTTCTTGCTATCCGCATTGTCTCGGTTTGAATGACAGGTGTCTTATGTTTATGATTAAATAGTATTTGTATGAAGGAGTTTAATTATTTGTTTGTTCTGTGAATGAAAGACGGACAGTGCTGAGGGAGCGAAAACTGACGTAGTCAATGACGAAATAAATGAACATTAGTTCGTGCACGAAGGTAAAGTTAGTTGGCCAAGGTATATTTCGAGCATGCGACAGCAGAATCGTATAATCACTGCTCCATCTGACTTTTTCTACTGGTGAATGCTTCCACGCTCGATTGTACTTCACGATTGGCATGCTTGAATTACGGGAGGCGCTGGTGCCAAAGCTAGAATTAGACTTTCCGACTGGCTCGCTGCCTCGGAACACGCTGGATTGGCAGAAATTAACATTTGGTGGTGTAGTTTTGCGGCGAAAGAATATTAAAGAGAGTTCCAACCCTCGGCAGGCCGGCTCGATCCTTTCCTCAAAATGCAAATCAGCCTTTCCATATTCGTGAATATTTTATTCCCAGCGGCATCTTAATTCCGGAAGGAAAGCACTGCGAGCGATGACTCGTCTCGCGTGACCACGTTTCGTCGAGGAAAGACCATAAACGGAGCAGTTACTCGCAACATTCCGTAGATATTCCGCCAACTTGGCGAACAGTTACACTCTTTTAAAGAAATCCCAGCGATATGGAAACCTCTAATTACCGCCATCGGCATTATCATTATCGATAATCTCAGCCGGGGCTGTAGTACTTTTACCTGAATATTGCGGAATGTATCAGATATAAGAATATAGAGCGAAATAATCGTTCTACGCGACTGTAAAAGGTGTCTGCAAATTGAAATAAATCCTACCATATATATAATTTTCAAATCTAGTCTCAAATGCCAAACCCTTTCAGTTCCAAACCGAGTAATTAAAATTTGTAATTAAAAAAAATCCTTCGTTCCCCAAACGATTTGTACAGTTGACTGTGCTCGGTAAGAGAAGAACTTTTTAAGGGAGATGCGAGCCTCGTTTAATATATAATTTCATCTTTCAGCTGTCATCCATGGGTGATGAGTTTGCGGACAATGAGGATCATAGCCAACGGAAGAGGGTTCTAACCTTACATGAATCGAGGACATTCCGAGCTCTTTTCCGAGCGGTTGGTCAATGTCTGGCTTTGACGGAGGAGAATCATGTAAAATTAGCGGACGTACGCTGTAAGAATAGCTTTCGGATATGGGATCCCCGAGTCCGCCGGGGAAACCTGCTGACATCATTGTTCGGGAAGCCCACGCTATCAGTCGTCAAGAGAATCCGCTTAATCGTTAATGAGATGTCGGGGGGCTACTTTACCGCTCGTGATCCGAGGAAAACGATTCCACCATGCTCCTCTTACATACCATCCTGCCAATGGGAACAGTCATACGTGCTTCCTTACCTGAAACAAAACGGGGTAATAGATATTAGTTAGAGTAATTAATACTAATTCCATGAATTGCAAGCTGACATTCATTATATCAGAGATCCTTAGTTACATGATACATTTTTCGATTGTCAAACGTAATAGTAAGATATTGTTACTCTCCCTAGGGAATCATTATCTCATATTTTTTAATTAGGAAGATCTTTCCTCTCTTAATTATAGCATTCTTTTATCATATACTTTGATTGAAGTTTATTTTATAAATAGTCATAAGTGATAATAATTCGGTTTATGATATCTCGGTCTTCCACAAACCAGAATTCAAATTTCGTCGATGAAAGTGGGTGAAAGACTAGTCTTCCTAGGAATCGGGTAATCGTAATTCCGAGAAGCGGTCGCATTTATTGGGGCGGGCTATTTGTTTGCGAACGGTGGTTGTCAGGGGACATTTGTTTCTGTCTCTCGGTCCGTTATTACAGGAGAATGTCGGCCAGCAGAATGCGCGACGATTATGCGAAAGGTATCGATAAGTCAGCGACGGCTTAATGACGACCTAGCGCGGATGATTTAACGTCGTCGGATTAAAGAAACATGTTAACCTGAATGGCAAGCACCGCCGGATGAGTTACGGAAATAACGCGCCCCTAATTCCCCCCACTTTAGCGCCGAGCTAATGCCCTCGCTGACTGCTCCACACCCTTTGTACACACCGGCAAAGCTAATTAAAAGATCCGGGAAGATTCGGCATACTGATAAAACGGCGAAAACTAATTCGTCACAGAGCCCGTTATCATGCTATTTACCACGCCGACGTCACATGGAATTTCGAGCTCAAAGAGTTACCAGGCATCATGGTTTTTGGCGCGTGAAAAACACGGATTTACACCATAGAACCTTCCACTCGAATCTGCAATATCACGAAAGTATTCTTCCATTGATCTATCATTCTCAGTTCCGAGTTTTTCAAAAACGTATGAGGCACCGAGGAATTGAAAGTCGTTGAAAAATATGCCCTACTTCAAAGTTTCTGACATGAAAAACGAAAACTTCACAAATACTCCGCGTAACTCGAAGAACATCAGAAATTCCCTACAAAAATGGTAAAAAATATCCATAATAGTTCTCGACTTCAAAATTTTTCAATTGCATCTCGAGGCAATACAACTTTGCTAACCAGGGTTGTTTTAATCCTTTCACCATCAAGATCATTCAAGTGGCAGTATACCTTCCAAGAATGCAGTCGGCCCGAGACAAAGGATAGTTAAGTGAGGCACAAGGTATTCAAAAAGTTGCAATATCAAGGCCCACGCGGCACTCCGTCTGGCACGAAACGAGCCTCTTCTACTTGGCCGGTTAATAATAATAAGGGTGGAGGGTGCGAGAACCTCGTTTCCGAGGGTCTACCTCGGCCCGTTATGTATAATATTCAACGCTTGAGCCATGAAGAGGAGTAGGGGGCGATGGGGGGAGGAGTTGGGTGCTTGGTGCAGCCTTTATGCGGATATTGGTGTGCCAGGGCAATTTAGGAAGATAATGCCCGGCGATCAAGCCTACCCTTTCTTTTCCCCCGAAAAAAGACGCCACCGTCTGCCTTCCCTTTCTTTCTCGCTCTCCTTTCGCCACGATTCTTCCATCCACCGTCGCCCCACCGTTACGAACCTCTCCCCCCTCCTCAGGGGGTGGGGTGGGGTGGACCCCCTTCCAACTGTATGTACAGTAAGTACATAGCTCCTTTCGCTCGTCTGCCTCGAGCGGCTAGCAATGAAAAGCGCGTTATTGATGATACGCCCGAAGCTATGGCGAGAGGGGAACAGGGGTGGTGGTTCATACCGCCTCAAGTGTCCCAGGCAGACTATTGCTGGCAGGAAGCGAGGCAGACGAAGATGGGAGAATCCGCTCGATGCCATTGTCATAGCCAAACATTGGGATTTCAATATGTTTGGTTAAAGTTAAGATGTAAAGTTTGGTAGATTTTATTGGTAGGTTCAAGTAAACTTGTACAGATTTTTTTAGTTGTGTTGTTTGTGGATTTGTTAGTATTAATGATGGATTTGATGTTTGTGTATGAAATAGTAGGTAGTTTTGTGGGGGGGATAAAAAGAAGGCGAAGACGGAGAGTCGTTGGGACCATGACCACAGTCAAGTTTATCGATCCGCCGGGACCCGAGGAACGATCGATATTCTAAAAATAGCCGAGAAGGGTCCAGCACAGCTGGCTTGGCAAGTTCGGGTTACAACTGTGGTGTGGAGCTGGCTGTAACGTAGAGGGCTTATATTAAAATGCGCATGACTTTTGATGCGAATATTTAATCAGTTTTATACATGTATAATTCACTTTTTAGGTCTTGTGCTAATTTTGTAATAACTATTAAATAATTTTGCGGAATCAATTCTTTTGTCTTTTATTCCAAACGTTTCAGAAATTTCCTGTCTAAGTATTCGAATGTCCGAAAAGGAAGAGGAGACATCGTGGCTCGCGGAAATGTTCGCTTTTCTTGGAGTAGGGGTCGCAAAGTGCCGTCTTCGTGTTCGCCCTTTTATAGCGTGTCCGATCCAGTAGGAGAAAGGGTTACGTGACCGGGAGGGCTTTATTTGCAGGATCGATCGACTCCCTCTGGCTCGAGACCTAGCTCGGGGCGACGGTGCCGAGCGATCATTTTGTTTAATCGTGCCGGGCTAACGAACCGGCGAACAATGCACCGGCACCAGTCGCTCATTTGAAAAATGCGCGTTTCAAAATGTTGCGCCCTTCGATTCAATGGCTCCCGCCCCCCCAATCCCACCCTTCGACAATCCAGAGAACTTCCAATTGTCCGCTCTGGTTTTACAGCAACGAAATTAAAATTTCTCGCTCGACCTACCTCCGCTCTGGAAATACGCCGGACCATCCGACTATTGGCCACTGGAAAGCCATATTTGCCGCAACCAAAAAGTACCGAATTTCGAACACAGGGTTTCCATATTTTCGCGTGAAAATCCATATTTGAACGTCCCTCTTCGGCTTTTCGATGTTTGCGCCCACCTTTATTGAACTTGATACTGAAAGAGCTTTTCCAATATTTCATACGCCAAATGTGCAAGTGGTAAATTACCGGTGAGGAATGTATCGCAGTGCTCACTGCATGAAAAACGCACTCTGCTGCGAGGAATTAGAATAGTACGATGTGCTCCATCTATTTGCAGTGGTAATAACAGGTGCAAAACAAGTATTTTAATTGCCAGGACAAGCGTAACCAGAGTGTAGTGCTTATTATAATAATGAATTCAGCGGATGATATGAATGCCAATAAAAATGGCAAGGTGGAGAGTGTCGATAGGATGAGAAACATAGATTACGCCTCTTTCATTCAGCACTTTGCGCAATTGGTTCGGCAACCGTTTATCACTCGTTGCATAGGCAACAGTAGCAGGAACAGTGAGCAAGTACCACACACATTGGCGCAGTAGCATACCACCATTTACGGCTGGTCGCAATGAAAGAAAGCGTTCGTAAGGAGTTCGGGAAATCAGCGGGCATTAGTATAGCGATAAATCAAGCGAGCGGAAGGCATTACAATTATTAATAACCCGGCGATTCTGTTTCGACTTATTGGCTTGATAAATGAATCCCCAGAGCGGCGGCGGTCGAGCCCCTCGCCTATGCATTATTCAACATCGAGCGCCAGGAAGTGAAGGTAGCAGAGGGGAAAAAAGGGACAGAAAGGGAACGCTAGAAAAAGATAAACGTTTCGCGCCAATAACACCTCGATCAAGTGCTAACCGCAGAATTGACACTTTTCCCCTGGCAGATTGAGAAATCTCATTAAAAATCAGCAGAAACTTATTAACAAGCAGGGGCAGAAAGCAGCCGAAGGAAATCACATTCCGGCCTCTGCAGATGGCCCCCTTTTCTAATACGAGGCGGCTTAATCGATTTCAGCTTAAAGCCATTCGACTCGCACTGGAACATACAGCGAAGTGCGAACGTCTGCCCTCGGCTCGAAGGGAAACTTTTGCTTCCTCGTTTCTGTTCCGAGCTCCAACCCCGTAAAGCAGCACGTACGTGTACCTATTCGCCGAGATTTGCGGTGGAGAGCAGAAGGCAGAGTTGGTGCGGTCGGCTTAAATGCTAGAAGCGGGAGACGCTCGTCGCCGACACGTCGTGCGAGCCAAGCGCGACCGCATTGGCGGCGTGTCACCAACTTTATGAATTATGAACCGCCTAAAGCCCGACGAACCCGGAGTCCTAGCTGAGAGTGGAATCGGGGTACCCTGCGAATGAGGGGAAATTGATTTCTCGCTCGGGACGCTCGTCGATTAGAGGAAATAAAAAGAGATGAATATTCCGAGGGCCGAAAGGCGATTACCGGAGAGAGCAGCAGCGATAAACCCAAAGCAAAAAAGAGGCCGGCGACGTTGAAAGGGGAAGAAGCGCTTAACAACGTGATTAGTCGAGTTTGAGAGGCAAATGCAGCGAGCTCTAAATTAAATGTGCAAATGTCAGCGAAGTAACAATTAGTCAAATGTCGACACGAACGAACCAAACACTCGGAATCAGTGACCTTTAAGTTTTATTTAGCCGGTATCTCGTGCTCGAGAGCACAGGCTTGTCCGGGCGAGAAAGAGAGATAGG
Organism: Ectemnius lituratus; assembly: GCA_910593735.2. Classification (NCBI taxonomy): domain Eukaryota; kingdom Metazoa; phylum Arthropoda; class Insecta; order Hymenoptera; family Crabronidae; genus Ectemnius; species Ectemnius lituratus. The sequence goes on from OU343034.1 coordinate 16,725,425, forward strand.
CTGGAGCGAGGGAAAAATGGGGAAACATACGATTGGCAGTTGGAGGCTGTTGCGCGCACTCAGGGAACCTGTCGCTCTTATCGCAAACGCTCGATTTACAAGCGTATGAAGGGTGTACGGTTCTCCATGGCGTCCATGCTTCCAGGGATGTGTTCGTGCGCCGAGCGTTTCTCTGCTCTGTTATTTATCATACTTACAGAGATATACAAGCGCGCATTCTAGTTCCACTATCACTTTCTTCTTAAGGTTTCTGCCTGGCGTGCATGACCGTAAATTACCGTTGGACACACCCGCTAACATTTTGACTCCACCAGCCCCAAGTCGGACAGAAATCGACTGTGCTACTCTCTGTCTTTTGCGTGCTTGGAACTTTTTCACCGTTGATTGCCGCCGACCATTCGGACATTTGACGGGCTACAATGGAGAGATTAATTCGCAGACTGGTTGCAGACGAAATAGTCAAATAGAACTCGTATTCAATTATGTCCTGTAACGGCAAAGAAACTCTTTGTCGCGCAAAGTGTTCCATTAGCTAGATGGAAATCATAGTGGAAAATTCAGAAAGACTGCTCTGGCCGGACCTCCGGAGAGCCTCTCTTTGACAAGAGTGATCGTAAATCGTGTGTGGCTCCCGTTGAAACTTTTTCAATGTTAGTAGACGCCTTCCAGGAACTCCCGAAGGGCTCGTGTACAGATTGTGCAGAGAAAATGTTGTCCGACTCTACAATTTCCGATCGTAATACCTGAATACTATTCTTTCCCAACAACAAAAATACAAATCTAATTTCTAATAAAATAAAATCATAACAACTCAATAGTTTCCTACAAAAATACAGCCTCACAAGAAGGTAAAGCGCACCCTAAACACACCAACGATACAATAATTATCTACACGGGATTCCAACAAACCAAGAAAGTCCTATCTGTTTCAAGTTACAAGTAGAATCGAGAACTAGACGCGCTTGGAATAGCAATGTGTATCCCAGCCGGTATTGTATCTGCAAATTTATGAAGTCAAGGATGGGAATCGTGGCGCGGACACAGGTAGTACGTGTGTATGTGTGTGCCGTAGGATCAATCGCGTCAGAAGCAGGAGGCTCGCTAGGTGAATCCAATTCAAGAATTCCGAACGTGCCCAGTGTGTCGAGGAGAGGAGGACGTCGTAGCGGGCGCGTACGGTGTGTGTCGGTGGGCGAGTGATCACGGAGAGCCACGTTTCTTCTGTTCGTTGCAGAGCCCTCAGGTATACGTATGTACTTCCGCCAAGGCTCGGCTTGTTCGACGAGGAATAGAAAAGCCGGAGCCCCGGGCTCCGCTCTCCCTGGATACCACCATCTCCGGCACGTATCTACGAGCGGCCGTGCTATGGCCTCATTATTTCCATTACCCTGCCTTCTCTCCTCTCTCTCTTTCTTTCTTTCCCTCTCTAACTTCCACTCGCTCTACTCTCTGCCAGATTCAACCGCGCGCGCACACGCGTGCGCGATCGCGAGCGGGAGCGTATCTCTCTCCGCTCTTTGAAAAGCACAAAGGCCCGCTCTGCGTGCACGCCGGAAGATCCCCGCGCCCACTTACCCACTTCCGGACACTAGAGGTTTGTATAAAAGTATCTCCAACCCTCGCACTCTCTCTACCAATCCACGCCATTCTCTCGCAAACCTCACCCACTCTTTGTACTCTCTCTCTCGCGCCGTCTTCGGGGATAAAGTGAACTTTTGCAATCAAGTGGTAAGATGTCAGAGAACAAGTCTTTGACCTTGTCAATGTCTGGAAGAATTTAATTATTTTGTATTAGTGGAGTTTGAGGAGAGGAGAATTGTGGTAGTACAGGAATTAATTGAGTATCAAGTATTTAGGGGATGCTGAATGTTGACTGTGAACTACTCGGTTGGGCATTTCAGTAATCTCCGTTTACCATATAAAATCACATTTATTCTGTCACCTGATACCGGATAATTCGAAGTCGCGGTCGAAAGGGACTTGGAAGCTACCGGTTGGTAAAACGAGAAGCCCTTGATCAGCCGTGCAGTGCGGCTAATTAAAGGATTAGTTAATGGCCTTCTACGAATTAGCTACGTTGTCTCCGGCACGGTACATAAATAATACCTGCCGGTGCGATTTATACATTGGAGAGCAGACCGGCGTCCCTGCACTTAATGGAACTTAATACAGTATTGCGAGAATTCTCGATACCCTCGTCTTTATTTCTGTCCTGCGGAGCATTTCGAGCCTCCCCCCGAAACAGGACCCGCAGTATCTCCTGGAAGTTACGAGCAAACATCGTCCTGAGGAGCCCGGGCGAGCGCGCCGGTTTATGAATTTCAGATTATCATTATGATTTCGATTTTACTGCCGACATTAATGCGAGAACGTGCATGGACAGACAGAGTAGGCGTGTCCCACGCGATTCCCCATTAACATATCGCGTTCGTTAACCCAGTAAATGTTAACAACTACACGCTTTTGCACGCGCGCCCTCTGTAATCCGGGCTTTTACATACTCCCAATGCTATATGGGACACGAGCCACTCTCGAAGCCCCCCACACTGGTTGCAGTAATAAAATGACTGACTCTAATAAAAAGACTAATTTACGGGAAGCTTCGGGCGCCGGATTAAAGAGCTCGCGAGTCTCGCGGCTTGAAGGGGCCACTCTGTTTGAAATGCTTTCAGTGCGCACTGTATCGAACTGGTCCCCTTTAATGCAGTTCGATTCTCGAGTGGATTGATCGAAGCGCCTCTTTATACTTTTGCAACAGACATGCGTATAACAGTAACCCGCTCGGCAATCGCTGCCAATAAATCACCATCACACACCTTGAACGTCAAATGGAGTGGCGCCGAGTGTGAGGGATGATGCAGGATCGTCGGAAGAGAGGATTTCCAGTTATAAAAGCTCTATGATCGAAAATGAGTGGGGCAAGAGGGAGAGAAAGAGAAAGTGACGCAGACACGAGCAAAATTCGAACGATTTCCTAGGATTTCTCTCTAGCCTGGTGACTCAATATTGAAATCCATATACGTAATTCTGTTACATGCTACAACGAACAGCGCTTGAGTCGCTCCATTGCTAGGCAAGTGCTATTGACTCGAGCAGGCCTGAGATGCAGAATGCATTCTTCCGTGACTCTTTATGCAAATGGACCAGCCTGTTTGGACGCACGATTGCCGGAACACCATTGCCGTGGAGGTTCGCCGCTCGTCAACGTGCACTCGCCGCGTGAAAAACAGTTAAGCACGGCTGCTGGACCGAACATGCTGAATGTATTTGCGATCCCGATTTCCTCTCGCGCAAATTCTTTCCTTACAGTCGACTGTTCGTGATAAGAACTACGGAAAAATGTGGTCCTATTCAGGAAATATGAATTTTTATTTGTACTGTCTTCCTATTGAGAAGCTGTACGATCTCCGGACAGAACGTCATCTCAGGATTTGCCAATGCAAAACGAGTTGTCGAATATTATTGCATGAAATACGACCAGCCAGCTGCCACTCGGGAATCCTTTTTGCCAGGGAGAATTAACGTTGTAGAAAAATCCGATGTTAATTCCACGCGCCACTCCGGTATTCCGACGCCAGTGAAACCGGCTACCAGATGTATGCACAGTGTTCTCGTACCTCTTCTGTCTTACTTTATATGTATAATATATATATATATATATATATATATATATATTATATATATATATTTTATATATGTATATTGCGCTGAATGAATCCCCGTGAGCATTTCAAGTGGCTCTAAAATATCACAGTGAAAGAGATATACTTTCAGGATGATGTTTAATTCAGGGATTGCGTAGAAGCGGTTGCCTGGATTTCCGACAGAAGCGCGCAGCGCCGCATCCTCGCCCAAATTTGCAGAGAATGCTTGCACTCCATAAAGCCCGGTGGCTTCTAGACTGGCAGCCAGCTCATTATTACTGCTGGGGGAAATTTTATATCAATCCACGTGCGGAGGGTTACATTGAAAAGTGAGTGGCGGCGCGCGATCCTTCCTACCCGGTTTATCGCTGAGCTCGACGTTCCTTCGAAACAGCATTAAGTAGAGTGAAGTACAGCCTCTTCGGTTTGAGATGACACTCGATTTACGGGTTAACGAGGCACTCTCGGTGCACCAAACCGTTTTACGGAAAAGCGGTTAACCATCTCTCGAAGGAGCCCAACTCGCCGCCTCCACTTCGGCCGGTAGAGCTCGTTCGGGATGATGCACGAGAACGCCGTGTCGGCTGGCTCAGAGAGAGCAAGGTAAACTTACGATAGAGTGAGAAACCCACACACTGACCCGCGCGCGCGCGCACACACAGATACGGCATGCCAGAAATTTTTCGCCCAACTTACGAGCGTCGGCCGATTTTATTAAAAGGTGTATTTCATGTTACATCGTGCCTTCACTGCCCGTTAACTTTCCTAGCGAGTGGTAATGCGCAACCGTAAACCTACGTCACTCGATATTTCAAGTGTCTGCCGCCCAATACAATTTAACAAGCGGTCTGCCTCGATGATAATTAGTTGTAGCAAACGGGTATTTATTTTGCATGCACCCGACATTTGTTCTATAATAGCTTTGGCTAATTGCGGCCAGGAATAACACGGGGACGAATGCGCTCGAACAAGTCCGTGCCGACCACTCATAACTAGAGCCATAAATCCTGTATATTCTTTCCAAGAGTAGATTCGAAATTGACCCTGCATTAATAATGCTAGTAATTATTAAACGATGAAATGTGCACTCACAGAAATACATGGGTCAACAGCTGCAAACCTACAAACCAAGTATAACGCAATTGATTAATTCAACAGGATTTGTGGCAAATTCGAATTCGAAACTTATGCCACCAGCGAATGAAGCTGACTCCTAAACCTATTCATTACTTAACAATAAAGCTCTGAATGCCATATTTATAGAATTCAAAGGTATTCTATGCAAACTGTGCGCATACAATAAATACATCATTTACTGGATTTTAAAAATATCATCAATGGAAAGGCGGTCATGGATCACTGACCATACTACAAAACCCTGGTTGTGAAGGCATAGAATTTACGAGATAACGAGAGTGAGATTCGAGGCATAAAGGCAACTCGGAGTCTACCTAGGATCCTGAGTGACCCGATGACTGCACTTTTGGAAGCTCGTCCAACTAGATACACCTTCCCACTACGAAGACGAAGGAGGAATGCGAGGGAGAAGAATGCCAGGCTGGGAGGAGAACCGTAGGCACTGGAGAGAGCGGGCGGAAAGAGACGAAGGAGATCGGCCTCTCGGAGAAGAAGAGCACAACAGCCAAGACAGACAGAGACATTGCAAGTCGAGGTTAAACGGCTGAACTCGATGAGGACCCTTGGGGTCAAATGCCTAAATTGCCGCGTCAGAGACAGTAAGACAGCGCGCGCGCCGTTTATCCGAGAGCGGCTGGCAGCCGAGTCAGAATGAGAGAATAAGGAGCAGAAGAGCAAGGATATCAACCAGCCTGGCTGGTGAATCCGCGCGCCAACCTCGCCGGGAATGCAGACTTCGCCGATGGTACCTCTGCCAAAAGAGGCACGTACTACGTAGGCGATCCTGGCCCCGAGCTCGATGTGTATGCATGCCTTCGATGCAGGAAAGGCTATTGCCGAGCATCGTCATTGCACGTTTGTCACTCTCACTGATACAGCTGTATATCATTAGATCAAAAGTAAAACAGAACGACTTAACACTTAATGCTGGTCTCCCTTTCAACAAACCCACTGACTGTCATATCATATAACTATTATCATAAAATATTACAATTTCGAAGACTTGTATATAAATAGGTTGGAGAGTACCTATAAAAATGATGATAAATGTTTGAAAATTGCAATGATCGGCTTTTATAGAGCATGTACATTTCTTAGAGGTGGTATTAAATGTTTAAAGTTCTCTCAGATTGATTTCTACTTTTTCTGAATGGGAAACAGGTATTTCGTGAATATGATAATGTCTCCCTGCTGCGTGCGGCAATGAGGGTTTTAAGATGATGCATTGCGCCCGAGGGTTAATGACACCCCTTTACCTCGGTGGCCTCCATCGGACGGTCGATTGCCCTCGGTACACACACTCGATATCGCGTGGATGATCCATGTCAGGATACCCGATCTTTTTATTGCTCGCTTACGAGTTCCTCGGTTGTTATCGTGGCTCGGCTCGCGCACTTTATTGCTTCCCCCATAGTTGTTGCACTCGGGCTTTTGCCGCACTCCGCCGCACTCCGCCGCACTTTCGACCCCAATTGACGCGCGTTTACGACGCGGCTCGAGCAACAAGACTCAACACGCATGCCGCTGAATGCTCAATGGGGTTTATGCGTCTTTCGACGAAGTTGAAAGGGCGCTCGCTCCGCCTTTCCACCGGATCAAAACGCATAAACGCATTTCTGTAATTGCCATGTATCACTTCCTGCTGATGATACTTGACTGGTGTTGACAGTCGATTTTGTCGTGTTTAAGAATTGATAATAAAGAAGTTATTTCAGTCAGTTTAACTTTTATTAAGCAATACATAAATTTACAATGAATATAGTAATTAGAAATAGATCTTAATTCGGAAATTGGAGACTATATTTCTTTATGACGCACATATGCGGCATTAGCAGTGAAAGACTTAAGAAATTAGTTTGAATTGGACGATATTAAGACTGGCGGTCGTTGACTTACACGCGCCCTAAGACTCGTAACAGAAGCAGTCGATGATGCGTGAGAAGATTGAAATGCATCGACGATCGCCTGCTGATTTCTATCGGTCTATGCTTGTCTGACTCCCAAATACTCCATCCGCTTCAATTCTACTTGCTAAATAATATGAAAAATATTCGAGAGTAGTCACAAAAAGAAACACAAACAATTGAATGATGCAATTGATCGTAGTGCGGCTTGGCAAACAATTTCATAACGGGTACACATTTATATTTGTATAAAATTGCAATTCCTATCATATTTCAACTCTGCACCATCGATATATAACATCAAGAAAGCACGGGTTCAACAGAAATGAGATACCATACATTTGATATTCTCCGCATTGGCCAGGAGTATGCTGAATAAACAGTTGAGTGCAACACATCCCTGTGCTTTTAGATTAATCTCATTCACAGCGCCGGTTCTAAAGGGAAAAAGCTTGAATATCATGTCTGCTTGAAGCTCTCCATCAAATTGAAACAGACGGCCGCGTCTCTTTCATTTTCGGAAAAAAATCCCTCGGCACGCTGCCACCACTAAACTTGTCATGTACACTTGTAACAATGTTACACACATGTCAGTTCACCGCATAGCGAGTGGGCTTTTAAAAAAAGCACGCGAATGAAAAATCAGGGAAATGCGGCTGTGTATTGGTCGAGAAGGTAATTCGCCATTAGAGAAGGCGTGAGAATGACTCGATCGTAGTTTCCCCTAATGAGGAAGTCGTGCGTGCGAGGATCTTTGTCCGGCGCTCCCCGGATCGCATCGAGGACAATTGCAGGACTCATTAGGCGTGCATCAAGGTACACATAGGCGGCGGGTCATCCGTGAAATTGAAATAATGGTAGCATACGTCGTCCTCAAGGCGGGATGGCACCGTTAGGCGTGCCTTGACAGACATCAGCGTCCTCCGAAGGAGAGAGGCTTTTGTCCCGGAGAGAAAGGAGTAGGAGCACAATGGGGAAAGGATATCACAGGCACAGCCACCTTTCCTCTCTCTCTGCCACGTGATACATCGTGGCCATCTCGAGCGACGTTAATCATTGAATCGCACTCCCGGTGCCCCGGGTCCCCCGGTAAGTGGCCATCCTCGGAAAGGACGAATTGGATCGAGAAATCGATGTGACAGGACATCGGCTCTGTACTCCCTCGCAACTGGTAAAGCGCAAAATAAATGATGAGCGCCGAGCCAAGTCGTAAGACTCGACTAGTAAGTGGTAAGGATCGGATCGGATTAAGTGTCTCAAAATAAAGCGGTCATATACGCAGCCTTCCTAAACAAAAAGTCAACACACATCTCTTTCTCCCTCTCCCTCTTGCTTTCTACACCGAATGGATGGGGTATCGGGTGGGCAATAAATATTCGTAATATATGTCGCTACGATAAACATCTCGAGTGAATAGCCACGTAATTGGCGAGGCTCTTGCGTATCTTGCCACCGTGTCAACCAGAGGTATAAATTCAGGTCGAGCAGACCGTGACAACTGTGACGACACTAATTATTCAAGTAGCACGAACGTTCGAAATCCAACTTATGCCGGAAAAATTAGAAACATGCAATGTACGCTGCAGGAGTTAAACGAATCCTCACGAGTTAAGAAATTGAAGCCGTACGACTGCGCCGTATTCCGCTGAATTGTAATGCGAGCATTATATGAACACACATGTGTACGCATTCGTATATCGGTGTGGTTGGGTGAGCCACTCATTCCGGGTGCGTTCTAGTGGCAGGAATCGGCTGACATTTTCCCCCTTGACGGCGATAAGCTCTCCGGCACAAGCATCCATTTTGCGTCGGCGACGAGGGTTCTATATGTATGTTGCTCTCCCTCTGCCAGTCTCTTCTCCAACCCCTTCTCTTCACCCTTCATCCACCCCCGCCACCTTTGTTTCCAACTTTGTGGAACTGCACGCGATTACAGCTGTGTCACGTAACTCCTCTCTTTGCTGGAAGCCACGTCGCTAAACTGCCGGCGAACTTAAAGTGATGGACCGGCGCACGCCGCTTTGTTCCTTCCAGCAGACGCTTCTTCGGCCGTCCGAAGTCTACCGCGTCGAGACTAATGAGCCCTGAAATGCCAATTCACCAAGTGCGTGCCACCATGATAGAACGTGTATTCAACTTTCCATATTGATATTGAATCGACCTAAGCACAAACTCGTCGCCTTGTCTTCCAGGCTAATTTGTCATGAGATGACGCTCGATAAGCTTTCCCTGGTCCAAGGGATGCTGGAGGGGACATTTATCCAGGCAGGCTGCTGCAGGAATCATTGACGTCGAGCGTATATGAGTGAAGTTGGACAAATTGTCGACGAGGGAAAGCCAGCTGTGCTCTTTCCCCTATGTTCAACGACCCTTCTCCCGACAATTAAGCAGGAATTTTCATGCCTGCGAGTGGTGACGAGTTTGCAAAGCCAGTGAAAGAGACGTACAATAAGTCGACTCACTGAGAGGATCGTATCACCAGTCATTCCATTTGAACAAACTGTCATAAAGATCCAGGTGAAAATCTGAATGTTAAGTTAGGACTTCCACTATGATATAGTCAACTTATTCCACAGTTGTTGCTATTCAAAGATGGAAACTTTCACTGCCACTAAATCCATGTTGCGAAACGATAAGATGCAGAAGGGACTCCTTGGCTAAGTCGGGGTTAGCAAAGGGATTATTTGCAGTGGTATGTCCGATGGTCCCAAAGCGGTGTTATCGGTAAGTGCGGCAGAAAAAATTGGATTACGCGGGGATATCTTTGCACATTTGCACTTGAAACTGGGCTTGACGTTGTACCTCGTTCCAGGTTACCTCGGCGTTGGAAGGTCCCTCACCACAACCGGTGGCCTCCTCACCTTGTGATTCGATATCGTCGGTGAGCGCTTGGATACTCTCGGCGCAATCGGACCACAGTGTCCTGTTGTCGTTGGACGATCGGCCACCCTTGGGACTAGTTGCTTCCAGCGAGATCTCGAACTCGAATACTCGATCGAAGGATCGAACGGTACTGTGTACACAGGTACTACCGGAGCCTTATGCAGACAGGCAAGGGAATGAAAGGGGAGGTTGCGAAATCCTAACCACGCCGGCACGGCGGGAAGCCTCGTGGGGCCGAAAGAGATTCCGTTACCGCGAGGCACCAGCTGCTTTATGGCATAGGTCGATCGATACCACTTACGCATGGTAATCGGAATTACGCCTGGCAGGGGGATTACTATTAGAATACCTCGTTACCATCCGCCACCCTCGCTCCTCCCGCTTATTTACACCGGCAGCATAAATATTTCGTGACTTTAACGATGAGCCGTTCCCCAGAACCGAGCGAGCCCTCTGCGCCAAGCCTAACAGCGACCATGCATGCATACTTGCGTACCTGCAAGCACCGGTGCGTCGTAGACGAGCTGTTCGATCGGGGTTGATCCGACGATAACGTCGCATTATGCCTTGCGCTGGACGAAAATAAACCTGGAGGGGGGCAGCGAGGGCGAGGGTGTGTCGTAAAAATTGCTATGGGGCTACTCCTCCGGGCGAACATTATACTTCGCCGGTATGCTATGCGACACCGCACTCCCTGCACTTGGTAACCGTTCGTCTCGGAATTATGCACTCTCCTCACCCCCACTACAGTATGCTTCAGTGGGAGTGCGGACACCTATTTCATGCAATTATTCGACTCTAACGATATTACTCGCTCGCTCCTTGGGACGTGTGTATGTGTGTGTGTGTGTGTGTGTGTGTGCGCGCGCGGGAGGAGCGTGTGTCGACTCGCTTCTCCGAGCAGGAAAATGTTGGGATGCGCTGGCGGTCCGTAGGGCATCAGAGAGGGCTTCGTTCGGTGTCAGGATAGTGGGCAGGCCGTTATGAACTAGCGTCTACCGGCGGCGCATCGGGGGAATTCTCTCTCTCGGTTGAACAGCGAATCAGAAGGGCCCTCTCTCCTCTGCGGTAGCCGCGGAATTGCAATCCGACGTTCGTCGCTGCTACCATGCAAACGAGTTTACATGCAAATACGTTTACCCCGCATAAACCCGATGTGCCTCGTGCTCAAAGCGAATTTGCCGGTTGATATACATAAGCCTGCATCAACAGTGCTGTCCGCGTTCTCTCTCTCTCTCTCTTTCTCTCCGTCGTAGTCGTCGTCGTCGTCGTCGTCGTCTTTCTCCTCCTCTCGTGACTCCGCCGTCGCACTCTGTTTGTGTAGGTTTCGAGGATACGTCTGCGTCTATGGGAGAATCGCCTTTCCCTCGCGTTACAGAGCCGAATCTCATCGGTGCGACATGAGTCCGAACGTGGCTTGTGTTCTGCTCTGAGTTACAGTGCTTGCTCGCTTCCCTCTCTGTCTGAGGTCTCTTCGGTACGGAAGCCCCGCTATCGACTTTAGGAAACGGGATTTCTGCCCGGCCGGGGGAATTCCATCTCCGGATCCTTTTACCAGTCGATTCCTCCTCCTCCACCTTCACCTAGCACTACTCTTACGCTTTCGGAATCCCCCTGAAACTCTACAGTTTTTCACTGCTCTGTCACGGACTTCCATCTGACCCTCGCGTAGAATGTCGGCTTTTGTGAAGCTTTTCCGAGGGATCATATGTGGGACGGTGGCTCTTTTCAAGTGCTTTACAACTGTCAGTGTTAGAGGGTAAAATGCTGGTAGAATTGTATCCAGATCGATCAGTGTACTTGTTATCTTTTAAATAGAATTAATATTAATAGTAATTAAGATTGTAGTAACTATGTAGAATTAGTTTTTCTAAATAACACGAGACGAACAATCGTAGCGCTCGTAAGACTTGGAACAGCAATGCTTCTCTGTCAAGGCGTGTTTTGCGCAAGGAATATTCGCAAGCACGTTTTATCAAAGGCGATAAATCAGCTTAAAGGCTTGGGTGGCATAGCAAAACGTTGGAGACGCTAGTATTTCGGGTGGCAAGCGATCTTTTTACTAGGCTCGTAATCGTTATTTATGTAAAGCTGATCTAGCGCAGCTGCATTACCGCTTTATCACATGGATTCTGGCAGAAGGCTAGATCGAGTTGCACGTAGGTGACCTTGCGACCGTTCGGTTAGTTCTGGAGCGCAGGGGAATCCAAACTGATTATAATCGAAGTCATCTAAAACCACTTTCGGCCAAAGTTACTCTTAGAACTGCGTGAAACGAGCGCGCGCTAAACGAGGCACGTCTCGCATTCTCATCGACACATTATGAACGATTCGCCAGCCGCTAATACCTAGTATTGGTTCGAAGCTTTTCAGATTAAACTTAGTAATTAAATAAGTCTGCCGACCCCGATTATCTTTGATAGCGCAGTGGATTAAACCACATTAGCGTTGGTAATCACTGTTACTTCGGAGCACTATTTCAGTATATCGGAATGGGAAACACGAATCTCTTTGACCTACAATAGTTCATACATTGTTCTACAAATTGAAAACGCGAGACTTTATTAAACTGAGATGACGCCCGTTTCTTAGGATTTCGAAAATGACTATTGCGTTTTTCGTTGACTTGAATTGCCACTTTCTTGAGTGGCTGAAAAGTAAGACTATACCGGAAATGGTCTTGAGAAACAATGATGCTCTACATGGGCAAACAAAAGGCATCTTTAATATTTACATTGCATGTGTGTGGAATGTACATCCAAGGGTAAATCGCTTGAATTCAAAGACGCAAAAGCAGCCCGTTTATATTGCGAGGGACTCTTACTCGGAGTTTATTTTGAAAAACCGAGGGAGGCTCACCCTTAACTTGGCGTACACGTCCTCCTTTTTCACCGGGAGTGTTTGCAGGGACTTCAGCTAAAAGGATTAATTACCGTGGCCACTCCTGTGATATCCGGGGGATTCTATCCGAGGCCAGCGTAGAGGCAGACGGAGGAAAAGCGTCGGAAAAAGAACGGCCAGGAGACAAAGAGATGAGGTAAACACTCTCGCGGCTGTCGAAAAATCTAGGTCCCCTCGACTGCTTGACCCGGTGACTCTCAAGTATGTGTGTGCATGTGCAGTTCCACCCATGTGTCCCTGCCTTCATTGGGGGTCCACTAAACTTTTACCAACACACTCGAGAGGAAGCCATTTGCAAACGAAAATAATCCGACTCAACCCGGAATCCCGTAATGTTCAATATTAGCTCTCCGAGGATCTGTGTCGAGTAGAACTCGACATTCTATATTCTTGAAATGCTTGATATTCAAGCAGTTTTTCCATTGTTTATGCAGTTATATTTCTTGCAATCTTGCTTCCCTTGCACAAGAAATACTTCAGTTTTAATAAGATAGAAATTCTGAAATTCTTAAGTTTATCATACTTAACTTTATTTTAGAGGAGCTGGTGAAAATATCTTGGATTCTAAAGCCGTGGAAACCTGTTTTTTATTGATAGAATGTTGATCAATGTTCGAAATAATATTCGTAAAAGTGTAACTATTTACTGTGTAAAACGTGGTATTACCAGTGTTCCGTAATCCTTTGTGTGCGCTGAGAGCGCTTAACAATTGGCCGGTCTCTAACTGGAATAAATTTATCAAGGGTATTGGTAAGTGACATTAGCTGTTAATGCGCTCCTCTGTCCAGTGGCGCAAATTATATCCGCCGGCTTAATGAATTTATCGATCGAAGTGTATCCGCGAAATTTGACGGTAAAGGCAAAAGAGCAATTGATGTAAAATTGGGCCATTCAATCCGCATCACTATTCCATTATGTACACCGACATTTTTGTTCATAGTGAGCACACTAATTTTCATTAAAAAATTGATGAAAACTCGTAAGCAAGAACTTTGGTGATACAATGAAACTCTGTCTTGAAAAGAAGTTTCACAGTCACTAAAAAGTTTCAGGAATTTGTTGCATGCTCGACTACATCGATATAGCGGTCACTAAGCAATCTTATAAGCGATATCATAGTATCGTTTACCATCCAACCTCAAGACTACCCAAGTATTTCGCAGCCCCTTCTGTTGTACACCTTAGACCACTACATCCAATTAATAACGCTCGACCTAAGATTAAACCGAACTTCACTAGTCCGCAAATTAATATCGCATAGCTGATCACCCGGAATTCGAGGAGTCTGCAAACTGACCTTAACTAGGCCAGAACGAAAAGAGCAGAACAAAAGATCCTCTGTAGACAGGGACGAGTCGGGGAGATGACAAAAACTGGATCGAAAATCCGAGAAAAGCCCGGGTAAATCGTCTCGTGTTCGCCGATCCAAATTGCACTGACTCTGAGAATGAAAGCAATCTCCTCGATAATTATTTCAAGGTACAGGTTATTCTAGACGATGTCCTACGCAATGACAATTTACAAACAATTATTCGTAATCATCGCCGGCGGTCATTGCACGATTTTCCTGCTGCGGTGGAGTCTTTTTTGAGTTGGTCGAAAATATGTGTCGTAACGGGAGTGTCGGGTAAGCCAAGCCAGGGCGGAATGATGTCCCGAGGGTATATTACGTTGGTGGGGTGTCATGAAATGTAATAACCGTGCGGCGAGACTTAATCGCGCGCACTTCTTGCCTCCGATAATGATAATTACTATGACAAGAACATTATCTTAATGGAATTTAATAACGGCATTTGTCGCATTGCTTCCCGACAGACTATACTTCCTTGTCTAGCCGGGTAAAACAACCACGAAGATAGAGCAATATCAGCTTTGCAAAGCTTCTCTTCCTGTCAGTAAACGCTTAGAAGTATTTTCTAATAATACACGATTATAGCAAAAAATCGTTAAACTTAATTCTAATTTCTTCCTCAATTAAACTTTCAATGCAATATCTATGACTTCTCAATTCCTCCATATTCTGTAAAAGTAAGGAACAGTGCATCGCAAATTTACGCCAAAACAACTCACCTTTAACCTAAACTGGTCTAACACCTTTTGCACATTACCGATAAGAGTCACGCATTCTTTTCCATCAGGGACAAGCGTCAAAAATGTAGGTCGTCGCTTGAGACGCGACCATTTGGAAAAATTGCCTTGAAAAGTCGGCAAAAGCATGCGAATGCAGCAGGGGAGCAATAAGTTAACGGGTGGAAAGTGTTTCCGATGAGCTTGCGACGCAAGCATCTCTAGGAATGATGGCGAAAGGCAAATGCCAGGAGTTCCGTGTAGGGGAGACTCTGATGCATGCGAGCGCGCGTATGTGTGTATCGTTTATTCCCGCGTTCAGTGACCTACGGTAAAAGCTCGTTGGCGGCACTTGAGCGAAAGAGCCGCCTCGCCATTCTCCGGACGAGCAGTCGAAAGAAGGAAAATGGACCTGGAAATGTAAGGTAAAATGGCCGAGGGGGATGGAATGGTGGTCAGGGGGTGCAATCGACATTCGTTCAAGCGCTTCCAGAGTGTGTTATAGCAGTGCATTCATCTCCCATCCGTCGTAACGTACTCCAGAGTGGTGGGAGGAAAAATTGAAAGAGATCGCACTGCCGTGATAAAGCCGGAAGGGTTAAGCAATTCAGCGTCGATCGCATCGTCGATCATAAATTCAAGCGGTACCGATGAAATCATATACACACGCACTCTAGCCATACTTCAACCTGTAATGCGATATTCCCGGCGAGCGCTAAAAGAATTAGCAAAGCCCGCATTCGAAATTTACACGAACCCCAAGTTCTAATCCTATTTCGAATCCGGCGTAATGTTTGGCAGTAATGTTGTTTCGTTTCTCGCATAGTTGACGCATCCGCCGGAACGAGGCTTTCTGCCGGCGTAATAAAATATTTCTGAAATTAATTTAATCATTCTTGGATGCCAGGCACTTTAAGGCTAGCGCCACTGCTATAAGGAAGACGCGTTTGCACGTTAATAACGAACGTGCACTAATTAAAAAGCCTGAGCGCATTGTTGGGGTCGGCCGACCAACTACAATTTTCCACCTTCCTGGTGCTAAAGAGGCTGCCCGATGTGAGAGCACAAGGTAATTCTACGATAATTAGAAAAGTATTGGAAAGGAGGAAGTGTGCATTAGCAATTATCCAACGCAATAGACAAAGAATAGAGCAGAAGTAGCCTTCATTAATTTCTTTAGTAGTTGGAATATGTCTGCGTCCGTGCAATTTCAGAGAATCTAGAGCATTAAAGGTTGGACACATCAGAGGCCGACGACTTTTTCAAAAGCGCTTTCACCCTTTTATAGTGAATCGACTATTTAAGTGGGGGCGCGTTAACCCCGCAAAACGTCTGCCGCCCGAATGAAAACGCAAACGTGCCATTTAGTGCAAGTGGGTTAAAGCTAACGTTCCCGCCAGGATCAAAGAGTCCAAGAGAGCTTTAAGGAGTCGCAAGCGTTTGGGCCCCTTTTACGAGAACTCTTAATGTGAAACTCACGTTTTTGAATCTATAGCAAGCAGTGAAACTTACACACTTTTGCCATAACCCTTTGCAGTATTTAAGGCGAAGCACACTCGCAATCACTTGGCCTCAATAAAAAATGAATTCTCTCATTAAAGATACATTGTATGTGTGTACAATGGTATGGCTTAAATATAATGCATCGTAAATCGTTTTTTATTGCAATAATCAATTGTGTGGCTCTTATTATGTTCCAATAACTGATAATGGGAGATAGTTGCGGTGCTGTATTAAGTATTCTTCTAAGTTGCGACGCTTAGTTCTTAAGCACGCAGGCAATTTCACAATCTACCCGTGTCAGGAATTGGTTGTGATTGCCCAAGCAACCTCCGTAGACGAACTTCTGGCAAGCGTTGGTATTCCGATTGTAGGCGTACATGTTGAAGGTATCGTGGCATGGACCGGGTTCAATTGGCTCAAGGCAATCTGTACCGCAAAATCAAACGCCATAGAAAGCCAGCTCAATTGTTATTTTGACACAGAAAGTGCAAGAATGATTTTAACGCGCTGTGTGTTATAAAACAAATTGAATGATTGTTGCAAAAACGGAGTACTTACAAGGACGAGGATGTTTCAACGTTTTACATGACGCCTGGGACAAGCAGATGCAAAAAACCACGGCAAAAATAAGCGCGACACTTTTGCCGTTCATTCTGTCGGGTTTGGTCGGCGCTGAAACTTCTGTGCTGACGTCTGCAATGCGAATGATACCTTACGACGACCACCTGAACCATTTAAACTAATCTAGAGCGACACTGTAGGAAGTCAGCAAGCGCACGACAGAAAGTTAAATCACATTATCGTTGCACGCGTTTCGACAGTTAAATGCTGTCCTATCGAAATCACGTATGCGTGACAGACTGTAAAACTATTAAAAAGTACTTAAATTTCAAACATTATGAGTCGCTTCTTGCGCAGCAACATATAATGCGAGTCGAGGCCAGCGTCCTTTGCGTCAGCGGCAACCGGCCTGTTTCTCTATATGTTTGTGTGTCAGAGAATGCTCAATTTTAGACCGAAGTTGAAAAGCGGAAAGCATTCGCATCGATGCGCAGTGTCAAACCCACTTTTCAACGCTTGCGCGACCGAAAGGCACAGACACGTCCAACCCGCACAAGCAAACACATAGAGAGAGAGAGAGAGAGAGAGAGAGAGAGAGAGAGAGAGAGAGAGTGCAAGCGATTCATCAATTAAAGCGACATTCGCCGAGGATATTTGGGCGAATCGCGCGAAAGCAAAGGATGGAGCGATGAGAGCCATGAATTTGGTACGCGAGATTACGCGTCCACTCGTCCAGATCGCGAGCGCTAAATACTGAAAATTGCGCGGCGGCGGCGACGCTGAGCGTCGGTGTTGTCGGTGTCGACGGTGTGGCATTTCGTTCGCTGGCCGCCGGCCAAGTTTCTTGCACACAACGCGCCCGTCCAGCGATCCCGAGAAATACTCGGGAATATTCCCGGGGAATCGGGATTACTCGCTGTGTACGTGCGCGCAGCGTTTAGGCAAAACCGCCCAGCGAATTTTGCAGTCGAGGCGAGCGCAGTCCGAGAGCGGGACAAGGTGTAACTCTCTCTGTGAACGAGAGAAAGAGAGTGAGAGAGAAGCAATCCGCAGATTTTCGAGGCTCGGCACGTCCGGCGTGTACAAGCAAACGGCTTAACGCCCCGAGACTGTTTGCGCCAATGGTACAAAGCGATCAGGCGAGCCCACCTCACCTTTGATCTCGAGTTTACCGCCGCGCAGGAAAACGCTTTTCGAGTAGCGAGTAATCACGATAATAACGCCAAACAAGCCAGGAGAGAAAGTGTGGCGCTCCGCTATAAGAGGAGGCAGCAGGAAGGGGTTAAAGGAAGGCGACGAGGAGGGCGAAGGGTCAAAGTATAAAGGGCGAATGGGGAGCGGCGAGGGAAAAAAGGAATCCAATTAGGAGGAAACAGCGTCGAGGGAGGAGGATGCCCACCGGAGAGGCAATCGGACACGGGCTTAACTAGATTTCGGCGGAAAGGAACCGCTAGAGAGCAACAAGAAATCCCGGAGACAGCCACCCGCCCAGTTCAGTCCGACGACATCGGCAAAGAGTCAATTAAAAGCTAATCGATCGGCTTCGTCCTCTGCTAGAAACTAGATGGAACTAAACAACAAACCTGAACATTCCAGTAGGACATGTTCGGTCTAGTATAGCATGTGCAGGAGTTCCGAACACGCGATATATCATTTGGCATGGGAGAGCGTGTCGTAGTGTCCTGTCGCTCCCTATAAATAGCTGGACGCCTCGAGGAGCTAATAAACGAGGCAATTAGCCGGAATTATGATCGCCGTGGGCGTCTCCTTGCGACGATAGTTAAAGAGGACTTACGTCAGCGCGCATTGTGTCCCGGGAGCGCTCGAGTAAAAATTAAAGGCGACTCGACCCGTGCAATTAAAATCGCCGATATACCGGTGCTCCCGTCGCTTCTCCTTCTCCTCTCCCTTTAATCATCCGGAGATCCCAGGGGATACTTCTAATCATAGTGGGTTCAGGCTCGATTAAGCGAAGGAGGAGCCACTTAGTCGGCAGCTTATGCATCATGCATCAGGCCAATTACACCTCCTTAGAAAAGGCTGCCGACCTTCCCTAATCCGACACTCCTCAGCTTCGGAGAATCTACTGGGAACTTGGTAATTGAAATCGTAGAGAATAGTCGAATTCAGACAGGGAAGCTTGGAATTGTTGCGATTTTTGAGACTCCCGGCGAGACTGAGAAGAATTCCAGGCGCACTTCGGGAATAGTTGCAGCTCCCATGAAGAGCGTGTTAGAGGAAGAGGATGGAAGGCGTTTATTTCCGACGTGAGTAGGTGCGGCAAGGTGCATTTGCATCGATAACACCGGCCGCTCGCATGCACCTCTTCGAAAGGCAACGTTATTTATTGCTGACTCTCCTCTCCTGTCTCATCGTGAGAAGAATATCATAAATCTCGACGCCGCCTGTTACAACCGGTGCGTAAGGCTTCGCTCTCGACTCCGATCAAATCTGAATACTTCTTCTAACACTTCTCTCCTTCTTTTCTCTTTCCTACTGGACAAAGTGTGAGCCGACTCCCTCGGCGCGTCTTTAGTTTTCCTACTGGCGTTGCTTATGTAAGTTGCTACGTCCGTCGCTTTTTGCCTCAGCTATCATCCATCGTCATGCGAGGGTTCCATCGACTTTCCTTAGACTGCGGACAAATTGCGTTAGGAAGGGTCACTCCTGACTATAGCTAGGCTCACGTGTGACCTTACGTGATAAAGTGCCGGGCGAAATGCTCTCAGGTTGCCACTCGTTATAAGATAATCCGAGGACAATAAAAGAAGTTAAGGGTGTTAAGCTACGCTATTTTTTCTCCCATCCGGCCTTTAACGCAATTAGCCGGGGAATCGACTTTAATCTTGGCTGACAGGATTGCCCTCGACTCGATTACTGTTCACCAAGGAATTAGCGGTGACCGCGCGCCATTTTCGATGACACTTGCTCCCAATACCGTCTCATCCACTCGCATGACGTACGAGAGGACTTTGCCGAGTCTCATTCGACCAATTCAATCGAGTTTCATTAGACTCGTGAGAAAATGAATCTTATTTCGACAGGCGAGGGCTGAGAACCGGAGAGTTCCAGGCAGGTTCTCCATTCGAAAGGCGAGGTGTGTACTCGTTTTCACGGAGCAGTTACGTTGCCGAGCTCTCGTTGTCGAGAGCGCCGAGTCCACCGGGAAGGAAGGGAACGCCGAAATACGTGTGTGCTCTGGTGTTTCGTGTCTCAAGAGTCTCAGGTGCTACAACAGGTGGTGAACGGGTTCTGCCACTCGACAAAGAGAGTAAGAGAGCCTACATCTTGGGAGAGAAGCCGCTATGAGACACGGCGTCGATATCCGCAGGGTAAACACTGCGATAATACTGCGCGACATTAGATTAATGGTTCTGAGAATATCCGATATTTGCATCGTCTCTTTTCTATCGGCCTGTGTCTTCCTCCACTTTAATACCATCGTTCCCTCGATATCGCCGCTCTCAATACCGATTAGCAATTTGTAGGCAGTGCCTCCTCGTTCCCTGCAGTGCGATTCTACTAGCGATAGAGCGGCAATACGGCTAATGATTATAAGCCCGTACATTTTGGAAAAGTACCCTGGCTTAAATGTCTCCAGTTAGCTAGATTCTACTGTGTTTGCGAGAAGTCTTGCGTTCTCTAGTACTACTCACTATCAATTTACTCTTGATCGTTTGGCTTTAGGTCTTGTAGAATGAAAGTGGTGTAAGTGAAATTGAAATCATTCTAGTATACTCGGTAGGGTGTCCTGGAAATCAGATTGTACTTGTGACACGAGTGACAAAAGAGCCTATCGTCTTTACCTCAACTGAAAACCTGATGCAATCTGAAGTCTATGCGGAAGTGCGTGAGGCTTATGTGGGTCGGGAGAACCGATCGATCAAATCCTACAATATTGAGTGACAAAAGGGGTGACAGGTTCACGCCACCAGCTTGTATTTCCCACGGCGGCGTTAACCATGCCGAAGGTAAAAGCACGGCTATTATTCGGCTCTGGGAAAGCCGATTGCCAAACGAGCTTGTACGAACCCAAAAATCCGGCGACACGGGTATCCGAGTATCCAGTAAATAAGCCGTACTTGAAACACACACTCGCAACGGATGATCGGCCGAGCGGAGAACGAAAGTGGCGGCAATATTTCTTTCGGGAATGTGCGAATCGATTTCTCGCGCTCGTTTGCCCTTTAAATTTCTCCGATGTGCTCGCACGTGAGCGCCATAAAGCCTGGGCCGAAATTTTTCAGCCAATATGGGCGAACTTGTGAAGGATCGCCAGTGAAATAGGTTACACTGATGGAACATCCTTTATGAGAAGTTTGTCTTTGGAAAATGTAAGGAACCAAGACTGATGTCACGTTTCGACCTGGCAACATCTCTCGACACGACACATACCTACTACAAGGAAGAGATACACTCTTTGATCCTGCAACCTCTACGTGATGGCTCCCGATCTGACTCCCCTGGGCATTTGTTCATGCGTGTACCGACCATCTGATAGGTCGTCAGAAATTCCGACTGTATGCAAACCCACGCGTCATAGACACATCCGTGCGGAAAATTCGTGCCCCTTTGATACAAACTTGTTTTCATACACTTAAACTTTATCGAATTCTAAACAAATAAGCCAAAAATATTACAACTATTTCACCTTAAATTTATTCGCAACGATTAAAAACGTGTAAAATACAATTAAGAAAAGAATTCTCTCATGATCGATCTTAAGAAAAATAATTCTTGCAAATGTTAGCAACTCCGCACTTACACTTCTTTCTTGCGTGTTTGTTTCAGGAAGTCTCTCTGGACAAAGTGGCTGATGGCGTATTCGAGGAAGTGAGGGTAGTACTAGGGGGGCGCGCTCTTTCTTCTGCATTGAGGTATTGTTAGGGTGCATTCCAGCCGGGAATTCATACCACGGTGGTCGCATTATAAGCACGGAGCCGCCGTGAGAGATGCAAAGAGCCATGCAGCAGGTTACCGCCGCCATGGAAATGCCGCAGTGCAACGTATAAGGCAAGCCTCTCTGACGTGCACTGGGTACAACTTAGCTCCTTGTTGGTGTTGTGGGCGTTGCGGTTGCCCGACAGATTTTCCTTCCTTGCGACCCTCCCTCACCCTTCCAGCCCTTTCACGGGTAATCTTTGTATTGCCTGTATGTGCACTCTGCAATCCTAGCGGTTGCAGTAGTACAAATATTATAGCACCATTGACGCCTGCATTGTTATCGCAGCTACAATTTTAGTATCTTCGAGAAATATACCAGGAGAAATTATTATACTGATCAAAGGATACTTTAGAAGTGGTCGTTATTTATAATGAAACTCTTGTATAGAAATAATTGCATTTCTTATTATTTTAATATGGTGAGAAGAATCACTGACAATGAGACTGTTACCACTCTTCATTTATAAAAGATGTTCCACTGAAACAATTGCAGATGGGTCAGAAAAACTGACGTGAATTTGCTCGAATCCGAGTTGCTACCTGTTGCGAGCGCGCTAGGAAAAATATTAGCTTAGTCTATAATGTTCCACCCTGGGAAAGTGATTTCCAGAAAAAACGTTGAATTTTAATAAGAGAAATTCCAGTAGGATATTTCGATGTGTCAAACTTCCCCTGAAACTTCTCTTCCACATGCATAGCCATGTGTGATGTAGGCACTTGTTTCTTAGTCGGCAAACCGGCGTAATCTAGGATGTGAAGCGGAACGATTCTCCCACGGTGATTGGTGCTCGCAACCCGGCCTTTATCCTACTTTTGATCTGCTTATCACTAATGTGCCCGACCAACTCCGAGCAACCACCAGTGTATGTACAAACTATGGTTTAGCCGGGGCGTCCATAAACCGGGTGATCTTGAAGACCTTTGCCTTTGCTGCCCCTTCGCCCCAACAGTCGATCGCCTTGCCAGGAAATTTATTATTCACACTGCTGAATCCCGGGGCAGTCCGAAGATAAATAGTCGCTTTGATAAGGCGTCGTTATAGACAGAAAACCCGTAAATATTTGAGGAATCCCCGACAATAGCGAGAAGGGTCTGTGGATCCAACGGGAGTCTGCCAGACCACTCATCTGTCTCCCGCCATTGATGACGGCGTCCCGGCGATCCCTCTTGCATCCTGTCGATACCCTAAACAAAGCTTTGCCTGGATATTGCGAGAGAAAAGGTGATTTGCCAGACAAATCTGTCATTATCACGTGTTGAAATATCTATCTTGTTGGATGTAAGTAATGAGGGTCGAGGAATTCGGTGTTAATTGATACTTAATAATGAACTTTCAGTGTTTTGTCTTAACGAGGCGTCCTAACGAGAGGCGATGGACCACATTTGTTTCTTCAAACAGTCACATCACGCGTCGTTCATGGTCCTCGTTAGGACAGGCTGTCTCACCATCTGTTCCACGTACGACTATTTTATCTTTCGCCGAGCGAGAGGACGTATCATTCGCAAGTTAATGGTAGAACTGTCATTTAAAGTTCACCAATACTCATACGTTACTGACTCCAATGAAAGCTAATTGTCCGTATCCATTCGTAATTACAGTTATGCTTTTTATTCCGATTCAGACGTACGACAATGGGATTCACATTGGTTGATAATGGCGCGAACAATCGAAATGGTAATTATATCGATCATAAATCAGGTGGTGCGGACTAAATCGAGCGTAATTGCCATTGCAAGCGATCACCACGTCGAACGCAAAGGTCGAGCGGTGGCTTTGTTAAGCCGGTAACGGTGTTGCGGAACAAGACACTAGGTTAATTGAAGGATTCCCTGTTAGTCTGCTTTACGATCACCTAGAATTATTTTGGAGAGCCTGCTCATGAAATGTTTGCCCTACATACAGGAATCTGACGTTTTACCATCGAGTTCTTGAAAAATTTATCTTATTATTTTCCCCAGTTCTTTCAGACAGGAAATTATTCTTCGAGTAGAAATTCTAAAAGTAGAGGAGAAACAAAGTCTGGAATGATGGGAGAAATAACCGACTGATTCACTTTACTAGATATTTGCGAGGCGCAAATGCGAATCTTTCCACCAGACAGGGTCTTCTTTTTTTCATCGAAAGCCTGCAGCTGAATGAGACCGAAATAAATCCTGGTTATTTTCAACATCGTCGTGTGGCATACAATTTATTTCGGTAGCAAGAACGGATGAATCTAATCAGCGTAGCGTTAGGAATACTTAATGAGGAGTAAACAGTTAAAAGTGTAATTAGTCTCGCATTTCAATTAGTCTGTCGACCACTGAGCAGACGAATCGTGGGCGGAGAATCATCGGCAACATTAAAAGTATAATTATTCACAAACTCGACGGGAAAGACGCTTGATGGTTCTCGAACTCGTAAACCTCTGTAGAGACTATTAACTTAGTTCAGGTTACTCCTAATTAATTGTAATGTGTTTCCACGATATAATGAAATGGGCTGTCAAATAAATAGAGGGCCTTAGCATTGTAAGGACGCTACGGTGATTCACGATTCTAGAGGAAGACGTCAAATTTACGTTTATTATTCCGAGGCACTCAGAAACTGTGAGAGATGCTGCGTCCGCAATTCATTTCCCTCGAAATATTTTACTATGTATTGTACAATAGAAACATAAATACTTCGAAGTGTTCATTATAAAATTAATATTCATAGGTCGTTAAATGCCAGCTGTATCGTATTCCATTAAGGTAATGCCATTAATAGCTCGGGAGAATGATTTTAAAGTCAGATAAATGGAGAAAAACATTCACAAGGTGCTTGAATGGGAAGGAAAGTGGTACCTAGCGTGTCCCGTGCACAACTGTCAGACAAGACTTGATTGCCGGCTACGAGAAGTGAATAAAGTGCGTTGCCGTCTTCGGTAACGGGTCATCGAGTGGCATCCCCTTCCGGACTATTGAACGCATCAAGGGAGAAGAGAAGAAAGCGTGCGAGCCTCTTTTACGCGCGCGGCCAATGAGCCAGGAGAAGAAGGGTCCGCTGTTATGAGGAAGTAATTGATTGCCGGGAAGAGAGTGCACACTCCGGCGCAATCAATCGCGATTCGCCTCTCGATTGTTCGGAAATTCCTCTGGCGGAGCCTTCAGTACTCTTTTAATAAAAACAACGGGTTTCCCTCACACAAGGACGAGCGCGCACACACTCTTGCCCTCTTAATGATAATCCATGCACTTAAGCCTCACGCGTCGTTAACTCCGCAATCACGAATAATTTACTGATTGGGGAGAAAATTACATTCGTTCCTTGGGATTCTTTCTCCCGTGTACTTGAGCCGTTTCACACCTCGCTGAGAATGCGCCATCGAAACCCCTCGTAGTACTTATATTTTAACTTACTGAGCAAGCATTCAGTGAAAATAGTAAAGTTCAATGAAATGAAACGTCAGATAGCGTCTGCCCGGTATTTCTGTTTTTTGTATTGTGTTGTTTTCTAGTTTATTTTGTAAAAAAAGCCGGTCTTCACGCTTTTTCTGAAATATCGAAAATGTAATTGCCAGGCGATCCAGTGTCGATCGACTCGCATTAGCCGCTCGCATGGAGCAGCGCATACGCCCGAGCGTCGAGCGAGAAATAGTTTTGCGCGCAGTTGGCTAACGGGGAAAATTCATATCAGGCCCGGCAGCCGAGCGTGTAATACATACACGCGTATAGTACACGTGACACGCATATTATCCGAGCGGCACAGTCGACGCGCCGTGACGCCGACGTCGCGCGCTATCGCCGAGGCAACGATCGGGCAAATATCGCTCGCTCGTGCGAGCGGAGCAAGGGTGCTGGTGCTGCCGGTTCGGCTCCGACGATAAACCAGTTCGAAGCCTACCCGCTCACCCACGCATGCACGCACGAACGCACGCACGCACGCACGCACGCACGCACGCACGCATGTATATACGCGCGTGCGCGAGCGAGCGTGAACTCGCCGGGTGGAAGATACGCGTCACGGGAATTCAATTATGCCTGTCGATATTTAAATGCCGCCTGACTGCTGATCGATTCTGATACACTCGTATCGCACCAGAGTGTTTCTATCTTGGCTGCCTGTACTTTTAGCCATTGCTTACTTTCTAATTACAAGCTGGTTCATACTCGTTTCTGCTAGCGTTAAATATGACCTTTGTTATGATAGAAATAAGACGAAGAGAAGCCTAATATTGCTTTATGATATTGTGGAATCCTGTTACTCTAAATTAAATTGAAATAACGAGAATACAATTTCATATCCCTCCGACGGAAATTGTGGTACACGATATGACTTTTTTAGTGGGCTGGCATTTGATATATCGATTCGATGGGCTATCAATTACACATCTGCTCGCGCCAATTTTTTGATATGGACGACTGGAAATGTATGATTGATAGGTACGTTAAAAATTGAACGCTTTTCGAGTGGATAAATAAATGAGTAATAAAAAAATGATTAAGCTCGCAGAAAATAAACTAATATAATATTAAAACAAACTGGATAATGGGAACAATATACATGATATTCATAGCCACTGTTTCATGTCGCGCAGATTCCACAAGGATAATCACGCTTGTAAACAAGAAAGTTAAAGTACGAGTAGCTAAAGGTGATAACGTAACGCCACGTAAACTCTAATTCCTCGTCACGATGTAACGGTATGCATAATAAGCTGAACACGTACAACATTTTATCGGGTTTCGTGTACAGTTTAATATCCGTATATCTGTGATCCGACGGCACGAGAGAGCACCAATCGCAAGTTGCGATACGACAATGTGTATTTACGAAAGAGAGAAAGACAGAAAAGCGAGTGGATTTCGAAATAAGAGAACTGAAAGCCCATGTCTCCGCCTACGAGAAGTGATCAATGGTCCAACAGGGTGTGGAAGAGAGTCCGATAAAATTGGACTGGCGCGACAGGCCCTAATACTTATCCAGTGGATCTTGCTATGCTCTGAATCACACGTGAAATCACCTCGTCAAACGGAAAACGTAACACGCTGGGTCAGAGATTGTAAAATTTGATCTACTCCATGACCGTATCCGATTATATCATTGAATATGATACAAAAGCAACAGTGTAATCGCAATTGATCAACGTACGCGATTAACGCCATATCCATCTCTCAAAAGGATGTTTTTGCATTCATCTCATTAATGAATATTCCGAATCTGATATTCATTGATTAGCAGGATAAATACCGGCGATCGTAAATTGCCTTATACTGTGAAGAGCACCGACCCAATAATCGAACTACACCAATACTGCAGCAATTAGAGTCCCGTTTTTTGAAACGCAATAATTACGGCCGATTTCTCAATTGGCTCAAGCACTGGCAATTAGCGTGACAGGCAGACCGTTTAATCGTGTTATCATCGATCGATTATTGATTCTACATATTCGCTCATGATTTCCAAACCATCATGTGCCGCGACATATGTTTATAATTATAATATATGCTGGAATCCGGGTGAAATGAGTTTCTGCGAGTAAAACTGGTCGAAGCGTAAAAGGGAATGACTTACGAACACTGTAGTCTTATCAACTGCCTTGCAATTTCCAATTTTCGTTCATCGTGAAACAACCATTACTGGAAATCGGGACTTACCTAAAACAGAAAGACATTCATTGTTAGTACAACCCTCGTAAATGATTGAAAAACGAAATGCTAGAAAGCTACAGCCGTCAAGTATCAAAAAGACAATATAAAAATATAAAATATTCTCGTAGAAAATCACGTTCCACAATATCCTGTCGATCTCATTTTACGACAAAGGAGAGAGGAATTTTACTCGACACGTGCTCGGATACTGAGAGATGCCAGCTTTGCGACATTGACATAATAGATTTTTACTAGAGACAAGACAAATAGGCAACAGCAGCAGCAAGCGGGAAGTATGTATGGTGGGATCGCAAGGCGGAGGCAAACAGGCATTCTTTGCCGCCGGCGCCAGGACGCCCTTGGCATGCGACAAAGGCGGGCAGCAGCAGCATAGCAAGGATCGAATTGTCTTCGACAGCCGGCAACTAACTTCCCCGGAACTTGGCCATCGAGTAAAAGAGCTAGTCTGCACGGACCGAGCTTCTCATTCCCTTTGATTCAAAGTGACATAGCGCACGTCTGCTCTCCGCCGACTCCATCGTCCATCTGGTCTGTCAGTGCGAATCGAACTTGCCAAATGAAGATAGCGGCAGTCCACGCACTCGACAATTGCCTGGCTCTTGGGTTTCTGCTTCTCCGCACTCTGTTCCACTACGACTTGCGATCACCCTCTCCCCCAGCCACCCCCTGGCGGCCCCATGTCAAGAGAAAAGGGAGAACGTGCGAAATAAACACAGCAAGAAACGACGGAGACCGGTTCGACCGGACGCGACAGTGCATTGAATGGGCCATTCACTAACTTTGACGTTTCCTCCCACGCAAGTTTTCAGACGTTTTACGGGCTCGAGAGCACCGGTACGACGATCGGGTTCACAGCGTTCTCAATCGTAGCGGACTGAAAAGGTGCTTCCCGACTGTCGCTACGAGCTCCTGCTCATTAAAATTGAGAATTGCTCGCACCGGCGAAAGTAGCCGAAGTGCTAAGACGTGCACTGACGTAATAACTTTGCGTAATGTTAGAGCCGCTACCGACGTTCCACTCGATGTTCGTTTGGAAGTAGAAGCGGGTAACGGGGCGAGCTTGCTAGGGGGACTTATCGCCAGTTAGATAACTCGCTTAGCAGAACATTCTCCAGTTACGGCTTGAAAACAGAACGACTCCACCATGGAAAGTGCTCCTCTGCATCCAAAGTTCAAACTTGAGAATCCTTAAAGCCCCTTAAAGCGCCGTGAATCGGAGTCCCGTGAAATCACGTGTACCCATTGCCGGGTGACAGAGTCGATTTATACACTGGGAGAGGTCTGGTCGAAGGCCGACGGCATCGTCGAAGCGTGCCGTGAGACAAGGTGGGCGGACTCTTGCATTTTTAAGGGGGTTGGCAATAAGCGTTGGCTAGCTCGCAGGGTGCCCGACAGGAATTGTTACCGACGAGAGTACAGGAGTGCACGACTCTCTCTCTCGGCATCGTATTGAGTCTAAAGCGGAGCACCAGAGACGTAGAGTGAGAGATCAGAGATTCCAGAACAGGTTGGACGAGAGTCCCCGAAAGGATGGAGTGGTACCCTTGAAGGATGGTGTGCATGCCGAGTGGCTATGGGTTCAGGAGTAGCGCAAGGGGTGGTTGTGGGGCTTGCATGCGTCAAGTACATGCTTCAAGCCACCCTACTCGCCTGGCTCCTCCGCAGTGTGTCTATCTGAGCGTCTTCCGAAAGGAAAGGGTGCCTTAACACACACTTACACATATACACGCATACTTGGAGATACATAGAGAGCGTGTTGGGCTTCGGGCCAGCTCGGCCTCAGGGGCAATTTCGCCGGGGAAATTAAGGAAATTTTCTCCGACTAAGTCGAGGGAGGCTGGCTGCCACCGAGTGTGGAGAATATATATACATATATACATACTACATTCGGCTAGCCGATTACATCTTCGTACAAAATTACGCCGACTTGAGCCTGGTATTTTTATCGCTCGACAAGGCAAGCCTTGGGTATCTATGTTTTGCGATAACAAGATTCCTGCGGGCAATTACTTTGGGGATCGCCGGTAGGACGACCTTGCGTTACCTTCTTCACCTTGCCGAACAGTCACATATACTATAGACAGAGAGAAATAGGGAGGAAGGCAGAAGGGGGGTGGTATTGGTGGTTGGTAGTTGGTCGATGAATAGAAACATTAGCCGCGTTGCTGATGTTTCCAAGCACCGACATCGGTTGGAAAGTGCTGGTGTCATCGCCGGATTGATTAAGCGCAGAGTCCGACGGGATCGAGATAGGCGATCGACGGGGCTGCTTTATGGGTCCGGCATCATAGCCGCTGCATGTATTATGTTTTCAGTGGGGACCGGCTTGAATTTCAAGTGCCATTTGTGCCGAACTGTACATCTTTATTGCATGACAGCTTCCCTGCCTCGTAAAGTTGTCCCGTGAGTCGCAAGTTATTGCACCGGATATATCGGATACACAGCAATGGCATTAGCCTGGTCCCGAGCGTGTCCCGTGCACACGTGCACTGCCAGGAAGAACACCAGGTTTCACGCTTTTGCCCTCTGCATCGACGATGTCCTGCTTGATTATGCCGCTGATTGGTGCCGTTCCCAATGGTCCGTGTGCACCACCATTCTATCGCTTTGGTGGTCTCTTCGTGCTCAGCTTCATCATTTCATTATTGCACTAATGGATATCAACTTCTCTCTCTCATCCTAGGTCGAATTCTAATTTGTTTCCTTTTCAGATTCAATGTTAGATATAACCCACTTGTGTAATAAATAATTCGTCTTATTCAAAAGACTGTGTGTTAATAATATGTTTTTGAATTGTTCTTAAATTAATACCATTAGAAAATAATCAACACAAAGTGACTTTTTAACCTCGAGTTAAAGCGATTAGAGGCGAAACTGTAGTACTTATGCAAGGAATATTCAACAGTTCCCGAGGAACCCGATAGAAAATGTTGTAGGATCGGTGTGTTACCTTCGCCGACAAATAGGGAGCAACATAGCCTGCCGGCAGAGTTCTCGACTAAGGGCGTACAAACACTAATGAGTGTGGAACCGGTGGCTCTCTCCCGATATAGTATCGGATGAACAGAAGCCCGCTTGCGACCGGTGATTAGTCGTTAATGCTTATCATTAACCTCAGGGGTTAATTCCCGCATTAATTACCTCGTGTCAGCCGGTGGAAACAATCTCTGGCTTGCTCACGCGTGTACACGACACCACAGGTGTTCGATATTTGATGCTGACACGAAACTCAGCCTTCTATTCCACATATCTGTGTGTATTCAGGTATGCACTGAAGAGTCGATTGGCGAAAGTGGACTGGATTACTCGCCCCCGGAATATCAACTTGAACCTTCCAGCTGTATTGGTATTATTTAGCTTACCCATTTCGTATCGGTTGGTTCCCTTTCCAATTTCCTCACAATGTGTATATCCTTATAGGTTATTGCTGGTCTTCTTATTAAACTGGAGTAGTTTCATCTGGGTACATTGTCGATGAAGGTAGCAAGCGTGGCTTGGTAAACACGTATGATATTATACGAACTACATATGTATAGGAAATATCAAATTAAGTTGAAGCCTTCGTGATGAAAGGACATTTATATGAAAAGCATTTTTCTTCATATTAACTCGAACACACCCTTAGCCGACCTGAATCGCATTAGATGAATGAGGATCGAGCGATCCCACGAAACAGTATATTTTCGGGGCAGTTTTCCATGATTCGACCCAAGGGACGGTATAAACCCCGAATGGGTGATAAGAGGGATGGTAAGAAGTTGCGATTAGACAGCAAGCGCGACTCCACTGGCTCGGTGTCTCTCATATAAATCTCTTGGCGTGCAAATTTATGGCTACGCCCTTCCGACTTGCTAAGTAATACATTTTCTGCCGGCTGGTAGATACCGGGGCCCGATTAAGCAGGGCCTTGCGGCCACGCCCGAGCGCCGTGGCAGCATGGTTTCGCCGATATTAGCAGCGGTCGAGTACGATTCATTTACGCCCACCGTCCATTTATGAATGAAACGCCTTAAGATCGTATGAGTGGGACGCCGGGTCAATGAGTGCCGGTCTCTTGCTCTCCCAGTAGCCGCCACGCTGACGCTATCTCAAAGCCACTTGAAATATTGCTCATTCTGATGTGCTGCGAGCGCACTGGCCGATACGCCGAACCGCCAAACGTCACTGTGAATCGACTCTCGCCATTTGTATCTCACAGGCCGCCCTTGGTGACTACTTGCTCCACTGGAATAATAATCGTTCTGATTTCCCACCGCCAGGGAATTCCAACTCGCCGC
This sequence comes from Ectemnius lituratus, assembly GCA_910593735.2. Taxonomy (NCBI): domain Eukaryota; kingdom Metazoa; phylum Arthropoda; class Insecta; order Hymenoptera; family Crabronidae; genus Ectemnius; species Ectemnius lituratus. The sequence goes on from OU343034.1 coordinate 16,756,880, forward strand.
GCCTAATTAGGCGCTCGGAAACTGTCGGCGATCCTGGCTCGCCTGCCAGTTAATTTCGCAGGGTGGTGTGCTGCACTTGTTGGAGTTACCAGTCTCCAAGCATCCACTGGATGTAATGAGCCTGTTCGCGAGGAGAACGCCTATTGAAAGTCATCTTGAAATAGTCCTGCTTATACTGGAACATGCGAGAACTGAGAAAAAGATTCCTCACGATGGCATTCCACTCTCTTTCTAGCCTCGAAATTATCCTGCCAGCACTCTTTACTACGACTGGTGCATTACAAAAATCATTAAAAACTGGAGAATATCGGTACCGACTAAGTGAGATTATCATCACGGTGAAAACGGCGTTCCCAGAAGTATATCACTGCAGTAGTGTGCGCATGCGGGCAGAAAGGAGGAACCGGTTGCATTGAAAACCTTAAGAAAAGCCTGGAAGTCGGCTCTCGAGCAGTAGTGAAAGATCGATCGATTATATTCGGTTCACTGGTAAAAAAGAATGTCGGGATAGTAGCGGTATCTCAGTTTCCGCATCGTTTGACGCTTGCCCGAGAGATATAAAGGCAGCAGTGCGGCGGGGAAAGAGGAGAAGGTGGAGAATGAAGGCGGCCGAAGGGAGGCTCTCGAGGAGCCGAGCCGGAAGGACAAAAGTCCCGTATCCAGATGGCGGGGCTCCCGCAAAAGGATGGGGCTAGGTCAGGACTCGGTACGAGATATCTCGCGATATCTCGAAGCTCTGCGAGGCCGAAGGACCTTCTGCGCGCGACGCTTCGGTATAAATTAAAAGTTCTTCTTCGTCCTGCGATCCCCACTCGCTGCTATGGGGATCGTTAATCCATCGTGTCACTATCCGCCGCATAACTCCCACGGTTTATTTCCTCGACGGGTGGGGGAGGGGGAAGGGGAGGGGGCAGTGTGTGCAGGAGTGTGTGTGTCTCCAGCGGGCTCTAAGTCACCGGAACTTAAGCCCTATATTTCCGGCGACGCCTCCGCGCCCCCATCGCCCGTCGCGACCCTGCTATTTCTCCGCTATCGTTACCAATAAGTCTTTCGCCCGCTTCCCACTATCTCTGAGCTTTTAATGCGCCTGATTTACTCCCTTCCACTTCCCCGTCATACCCCCCACCCTCTGTTACTTCACTTCTTGCGCTAATTAACGAGCTGTCCTTACCAGTGGCAGCCCCAGGGAATTTGTTACACAATATATGCGTGAATTTCCAATTTTCGCAGCTGCCAATACTCTTTCTTATACTTTGTACACATTATATCGCCGCTTTGTTTGATTGATAAAGAAAAAAAGGCGAAAGTTAATTGCATCGCACCGAGAATAATATTGACGCCCGATCGTGCGACACGCCGCGCTCTCAATGAAACTGGTGGCGTGAAAAGGTAGTGCGAAACACATTTGGGTAAAAAAAGCGGTGGTGCGAGCAGCGGCTACTGTCGCAGCTAGAAGGCGAGGCGTACTACTGATGAATGTGGTTGTGCACGAAGAGAATGACGTTTACATGAGATACGGTGCCACTAAAAGTACAAGGTTCAGCTAATTAGCAGTTCTTTGGCCGAGCGGAAAGCCGAGGCCGAAAGAAAGAGCGCAGCTCTTTTGAAGCAGGTGAAGCGAGTCATGTTTGCTTACTATACACAGCCAAATGTAATTAATCTCGCTTTCATGCTAGACGCTCTAACCCGGGAAGAAAGGGGTGTACTAGCACCCAGGGCGCAGCATCACCGACCTCCTGCACGTCTACCTGCCAACTACACGTACTAGTGCACAACACCTTTTCCCTCTCCATGAATGTGTGCGCTGAGGTTGGCACACGTGTGTGCGAGAGCGGTGTAGCATAGTGAAAGCAGGCTACCGCTGATAAATATCGCACGTTCCTCCTCTCTCTTTTTCTGCCCGCAAGATAGAAATTTATTTTGCGCCACACGCGCGTCACGGGACAACGGGATTTTATGGGACTCTCGCAGTAAAAGCCGAGTCCGCTGCCGACAGAATATAAGCTCGGAATCAGATATTCACGCGGGACGCGGGACAAAGCGGAGACCTGTACCTCTGCCGAACAAAAGCAAATGCGGCCCAATAAATTGGTAAAATTAAGCGTGTCGCAATACAATCCGCTTGTTTGGCCTTTTCGACCACACACACATACACCTTGCTGCATTTCTCGCCTTTGTTAGAGATTAAGTGAGAATAATCCGCGAATGTTGTGCGCAAAGGAAAAATGCAGTTGTGAGAAGGTAGCTGATTTGACTGGCATTTGCCTGAGTGACGATTGATTTTGATTGAACGTTACTAATGCGATTTGCATGGGTGAACGGTGGCTTTTCTAGAAGAAATACTCGATTGCGAGCCATGCGAACTTTTGCTTTCATTTACCATCACGCAAATGGAATGAAAGCTTGTTATAAATTTCCCTTCTTACTCGATACTTAATCCGTGTTCTAGGAATATCAGCGCGCTCCACCGAGTAACTCGGGGAGTTCTGGCGTGCGTGGAGGTATGTATGGGTATCCCCATATCCTCGAGGTGAAGTATCGCGCTCCTCGATCGTAGCTCGCTGCTCTTAATCGTAGGATCTCTCGGAGCTCTGCTCGAGTTACAAGCTGCACACGCAAGGCCTTCCTCGCTTGAGGAACCTGTTAGGATTAACCTGCCGGTGGTTAATCCGCCGGTTGATAGTGCGATAAATATGGATTCCTTATTCGGAAACGTGCTCGAGGATCATCTAGATTCTCTATTAATTCCAGCTGCTCTACAACGACAATATACGCCCTGGACAGATTGGGTATCACAGTTCTGTCAGTCCAGGCGTTAAGATTGAAAAGCATTCCTGACGAATTGTCAGCAGAATAAATCGTGAAAGTGCCTTGTTGGCGATCAGAGGCTATTCGAGTAAAAAGCCACCGACAAATGCCCAGAATGAAGGATACAAATTAATACGTGGACCCCTGATTCTGCTGACAGTCAATATTGAAATGTCTCTTAAATATTATAATATCCGAATCGATGAATAGGAATGCAGCAGTGGTGGTAAAATGTGCGGTTCGATTCCCGATGAGATCGCATTAAAATAATGCTAAATTGCGCGGTACTAATGAAAATAACGAGGCGGTGGTCTGATATGCTCGGCCGGTGCTTAAACGGTTCGGGCAATTCGAAAGGGTTGCGATTTAATGGAAATCAACATTGCGGGAACGCTTTCCGATTAAAATCGATGAATTATTCAAAAGTAGAAGGAGAGAGAGGGAAGCAGAACAGATTTCTGTACACGCGCCAAGAAGAGCTTAGCTTTCCCGTGCCCGATGTATAATGATCCTCTTAATGAAATGTCAGGTTTATTCTAACGATTGGCAAAGCGTCTTGCACACAAGTTTCTTGATGCCTTCGATAATAACTGCCGATTGACCCCACAATCTACGCGCGTACGCGCCTGAGAAGCAGGATTGCACTCTTTCTTAATTCATTTGAATCACTGTATTACCACACATTTGTAGAGTTAAAAGCGCCGCACCTAAGTGCTGCTTGTCCAGAGTCCGGTAATCATATTTATGGATGTCGTGTTGATCGACTGAGAAACATTTTTCACACGGGAAAGCCGGGTATTCATCGTAGATAAGTCCGTTGAACTAGCTGGCGCGCCTTCGGACGCCGGACGCAACCAATACTGTAATTAGATTGGGAAATAAGTCCCACGTAATTCTCATTATATCGACAGGCCGCTACACTACTGTTTCCAAGATCGTAATGGAACATGCCCGACCTAATGAATATTCATGGCGCACCTATGCTCCGCAGCTTGCCGGTAATCCAATAAACAAGCTGCTCTGTTGCCGTCCGAATGCGTTATCGTCCGAAAAAATAGGAATGCTGGAGAGACTAACAACCAGCGTGATTTCTTAAGTCAGTGGGAAAGTCTGGCGTCCGCAGAAAGTCGTCTGAGAAAGAGAATAGATGGAGAGCGTTTAATTCTGAAAACAAGAGCGTCCCAAGAAAACTATGGCTTGCAGCAAGAAAAAGAGATCCGGGAGCTGTGATTGCAAGACGCAACAGGATTGCCAATTTACGCTGGATATCTGCCGGTGTAAAAAGCGTCTAACAGAGGACGAACCTCAGTGGCTGGTGGCAGAGAGCGAATGAACAAGAACGGCCCCGGCAGAGCACACACTTTAAAAGGTCGCCACGAAAGCGATTCCATTTTCCGGAATCACTGACAAGAAAGACGCGCTATCAGGAGAGTGGAGGGATCCGAGAGAAGTGCTCGGATGTGAAGCGAAGGGAACGGGAGAATGGTACGTGGAAGGTCAGGGGTCCCGGACTGAATTACGCGGCACTTAAACCCAGCCAGGAACACGAGATCTGCATACCAGGATGAACCAGCAGGCCCTCGAGCCGGAACTCCAAAGGATTTTCGATAGTCCTATCAAGCACTTATGCCCTCGGCATAAGCCCACCTCAAAGAGGGCAATATGTGCGACTACATACGTTGTCACAACCAGATGATTTTCGTGCGAGTATCGTTCCCATTGCAGAGTGCATTTGCGCTTCGTTTGTATCATCACTACCGCCTATATCCACTGGCAAATCGAGTGATATCCAATTATGTTAATAAAAGCCTCCTTTCAACGGTCTAGCCACGAAATACATCTCTTATCTTCGCTTTCAACGATCTAGCTACGAAATACATCGAACTTACAGATAATAATTATTTCTCTGCTAGGAATTGAAAAAAGTTCTAAAGAAGTTACAAATGTACGGTACTGCGAGTGGCCGATCGTGGGAGTCAAGAGTAACCAAGGAATTCGTAGTGCACGTTCCAAGACGTCATTAATCAAGTAGATTAGCATAAAGTGACGGAGTCCGTACTCAGAAGGCATTAATTAAAACGATGATGTCCTTCATTTCACAACTCTCTGTGTGCAGCTGCTCCCGATCGTCTGGCAGCGGAACCCATGCATGCTCGATCCCATACGTCCCGTATGCACATTCCCCATATACGAGAGAAAGCCGGTTGAATATTGGCTGAGCGCTCGCATATACTTCACAACATATTGAAGCTATCTGGCTTAACTCCAGATCTAACTGGTGGTGATATGAAGCGGCACTTATTATACCCGAGCGAGCCAATATTCTGATTTGTTCGCCAGTCCGATTGCCGCTCGTGACACGTCTTTTTTTATGGGATACTACGTCATATCGGGCAGATAATCCGGTGGAAATCGAGCGAGCTTTTGGCAACGCTTCCCCTCGGCGTTTGTCAAGCAGCAGCGGCTTATTCCTCTCCGCTGGATTTGGCGGACTCTCGGAAACTTGGAAGCTCACTCTGGATATCTCTGCATATATTAGGACAAACATCGCTTCTCGGCGTGCAGCGGACGATGGCTAATCCAAGACGTCGTTAGTTGATTTGGCCTGCATCGACAATCAACAGAACGCTGGTGTACTGTTGACTGAGACGAGATAATTTCGGGAATCTGCTATACTGAGATGTTGACTTCTACTTCTAGCTTAATGCTAAAGCTAAATCCTTTGTTTTAACCTAATTTAGTGAGAATTATTAAACAGTTAATATGACTGACAGTGAATAAAAATCAATTGAACGTTTAAAAAAATGCGTATATTGTAGTTGCCAAAGATGTTGGAGTTACATATTCGATACAGATAATTCCATTAATAACATTTGTGCTTATGTGCTCACTGTTCTGAGTTCTGCATCTGATTCTCACCTACTAAGTGCCAAATACACGCAGGAGTTAGCAATGCATCAACACTACCTTGTGCAAGGTGTACACTGTACATACGATGCAATGATGGACGCCAACTATGACGACATTCGCCATAGGGGGTAGGGCTTAGAAATCAATTGCACCTTATTTCCACAATAGACAGCGTCCAAGAGCGGATTCAGTATCTGGAATTACTCAGAAATACTCCTGAGAAATGGCAATGAAAATAAAGCAGCAGCAATCGTCCGGCAATCTTCTACGCTTCGTTTTGCACAGCTTAACTTCATCAGCACTGCACTAATCACGCGCAAGACCTTAGCCGGCCAGATTCTCATCACCAACTGTTCACAAGACACTCGGTCGCACTTATAAATCACTGTCGTCACGCACTTTGCACACTTTTCCTGGAAAATCCAGTGATACAAACAGAAGCGAAAGAGTGCGACGCGAGCGTATTTCCAAAAGGTTCGTAAAACTGCCACCTACGGGATGTCAGATGCGATAATATCGAGATGATAATCAAAGATGGTTGATGCCGGTTGATCCTGTCGGTATTATCGATCTAATCTGTACCGATGAGATAAATGGAGGGTGAATGTCCAATAAACAGGTAGTGATGAATGAAAGTGCATGATTGTTGGTGTGAATGGAAAATGAGAGGGATTTGAAGGAGAAGGTTGCAGGTTACAGTGGGTGTTTGGACTGTCTGCGTGAGTGAATGCTGCTTTCTGCATTCCATTCACTGTGTATTATATTTCACTGATTATTTCATGTGAATTATTTATCTCGATCGCCCGATAGCTATTATTCGCTTGGTTTCAGAATAACCAGTATCGAATGCGCGTTCATTCGATATGTGTATCTATTATCAGTATACATTTTACAAATAAGCAAGCACCCACAAGTAACAATGACATATAATGGTACTAACAAGTTGACGCATAAACGAGCAAAGTACTTTTTGTGTGTAGAATGTATACGTTCCTTTGCCGCAAGGAAACTTTTCGAATTCAGGCAAGCACAATGGGTGTCGCATTACATGCTCGGCTTCTCATGCGAATTTAACTTCGCATCTTCTACAAAGGTAGGACGATTTACTTCGTAACCTAATTCCCTGTACTCATCGGCCTCACTAGAGAGTCTTAATTACCGTAGTCCGTGGGTGTGCCGGACTGTAAATTGCAATTACGCTTCAACATGCGTGACGCACATGGTGGGAACAAATTTGCTCGTAAGAGTCGGATGTGCACGCGTTGGTCGTGTGCATTTTCATTATGTGGCTGATTTGATCAAGGAAACGAGATATGGTTTTCATAACAATGATCAGGTGAGTGGAATATTTGAAGTTAACTCAACCAGAGGATTGACCGAGTGCCGCCCTTTTTCCTCTACGTTTGTTCTTCCTTATACTCAGCTCCCTTGGGAAGAGATGTGTTACTCAGCCGGAGAAGAGCAAGATATACTTGGATGCTGGATACGCTTGGAGACATTGGTCACCGTGGTGTTGGAGTTCACTCGTCGATCTACCGCTCTGCACTATCATCCCTCGGCGGAGTGGTTCGTCATCGGCCTTCGACGATACTTTGGCGAGCCGATAAGCCTTGCTTCCAGGGTTAAAGGGAGCTCCGACGCCCTTGGGACTACCCGGAGAGCGTCATCCATCGGAGACCAAGTCCAGAGTTATCCGAGCTGAGTGTGCATCAAACTCGAGTGAAAACGGCCTGGGATAAGCAGGAGAGCGATATTCTCTTCCCTTTGCTCGCTTTCGACACCTACGTCGCCTACCTAGTCGCTAGATGACTTCGAGTAATTCGACGACGTGTTATGTTTCTGCTGAAGAGGACAAACGTTTTTTCGTCTGCGAAAACGTCCGGCCTGAATTCTGATTGAAATGTGAAAGCACAGTTGTCTCGGGACTAATCTCGTTTGATGGATGTTGTGTCCTTCTGTGTATGTGCGTGCATGTTTTTCGTTCCGTTGTGGGTGTGTGCGATCGTGGAGGCACGCCTCGCTCCTCGAGTGAAATGTTACCTCGGTAATCCCCTTTGTAGCATGGCATGCACGCCGATTGATAGTTTTTCGGGATACATCAGCGAGTTTACAGTGACTAGTGGAATCGCTCGGACCTTCCTGAATGATAACAATCGCTGTCAGAAATCCATTTTGCTTCCTTTTTTCGAGAAACGGATGGAATAACCATCCGTCTAGTGTCCGACGATATTGTCTGCCGTAGGAAGTAGTTATGAATTTTTCTTTGTTGGATATTGTTATTAAAATTCCGATCAATCTCCGTGCTACTACGTTTAATTCATTTTCTTTTCCCTTGAATTTTCTATTATAAACTCTATTCAACTTCCTGTTTAAAGCAACGATTATACTCTGGGTCGCGTACTTTTTACGCAAAAAGACTCGAGGAAGTCTAGCTGCGCTTCAAATTCCAAAGTGGTCCGGGAATCTTGAATCCTCGGCGAAAGCATTATCAGGGAGGCAGCTGCGGGTGCCGAATACACACCTACGAAACATTTCAGTGCCGGCGAAATTGAATAAAAGTTCCGGAGCATTTTCATCGAAACTTCCGCGATAGAAGTATCGGGTACAGATTGTTTACGAACAGCGCACGCAGAATCTCGCGAAACTCTGGACCAAGCTCCACCAGGAAACAAGGCAGCCACGTACTTTTCCGTAAAACGGTATAATGCCACCCTCCAAGTTTGCTGCCGGGCCAAACTGTATGGAGTTTACGGAAATCTGACTGATTGTCGAATAGTTCGCCGAGGTTTTGGGAGTTTTGCCAAATGCATGATGAATGTACGAGATTTTCACAGGATTCCGCTTAATGTATGTGATGAAACGTTAACTTGCGTACAATAAACATCTAAAAATGTTTCTTTCAATTCCGACAAACATTACTATTATTTCATTAAACGCACTACTAAAAAGATAAAGAAAATTACTGCTTACAAACACCAAAACCTTAAGAATCCCACTTCTGCCTTTGGTATGCAGACTTGTAAAATGGAAAGACAAACCATACCTTTAAGACTACAATCTTAACCTTACTTTTAACCAGTCAAGACTCCTTCGAATGTCAGTACGGATAGTTTGTTGCGTGTAAGAAAGGTGTTCTGAGCAAGCGAGAAAATGAGATAAGAAGTGGCTGCCGTGGATGTAAAATGTAAAGTCCACATATTTGGCGGCGGTGGGGCTGTCGGTCGGCGCGTAAATTCATTCATGGAAAAGAATGCCGCTTCGCGGTGAGTCTGGGGGCCCCGGACTGCGGATGTCCGCCCACGTTTTGCCCTGCCATTCACGCAGCCGACACCACGTGAATGAACACGCGCGCCTGCGTACCCCCCGAGAGTATAATTCACCAGCCGGCGGTGCACGAGCGTTCGACTTTCCCTCTGTCTTGTTCGCTGCTCCTCGGCCCCACAGCTTGCCACAGAGCATTTACTTTGGATACTCGATACTCCATTACGCGACGCACTAGTTCTGAAACGAATGACGCGCGCATGAATGAAAACTAGGTCAGCCTTGCGACAAGCTCCTCCGGGCGTAAGTGTCACTTGAGCCTGCGGAAGCTGAGTGGGCGGTAAATAGGCTCAGAACTGGGCACCGAATTTACTGTTATAGATAAGTACTTCTGTCGGTTCGCGACCTTAAATTTCTCTTGCAAGTGGCACTGAATTTATTTATTAATTAGAATTTCTCAAATGGCAGACAGCGAATTACAGATTGAATGGTTAATGAGTATTCTGACAATTAGAATATCTTCAATATTACGACTTGACTTTTATCCCTTTGTTATATGAAGATAATGATTACGGAATGTAGCTATTACTTCCATTGGACGCGACCCTGCGAGTATTCATGAGCTTCTCTCAGCATCCACGTGCATTTCTCGGAGTTAACCACGAGCGCGACCAATTTCGTAAAAGGGTCACCGAGTTTTCCGAGATTGCCTATCTACGTACATACGTCCGAGCGTGTGTCGGCGCGTGTACAAGTGTGCGTTTGTCTGCGGCTGGGTTTCTCGCCGGGACACCGACCGTCGAGAAGTTGCTTTGTGCGAGCGGCGCTTTCGTAGAACGGCCATGTAAAGAACGGGTTCCAGAGAGGGTGGGCAGAGGTGTGTGCGAGAAAAAGGGGACGAAACGGGACGGAAAGACGAGCCCTGACAGGCCGTGAACGGGATTTGCATATCCGCTGTCAACCCGTTGCTCCAACGAGCAATATAAGCCGCAAGGTCGTTCACACTGGCGTGCCGTTCTTTGAATCATTGAATGAGCCCTGCCGCCGCCGCCGCCGCCGCCGTCGCCGCCACACGCTTTCAACTTTCCGTCCCTTTTAAGGTGCTTGCTTTTGAATTACGCTATGCTACTCTCCGGCGTCTTCGTACATCGGTCATAATTGCTGATACAACAGCGCGCAATCCCTCTGCTACTACCATTCTAATCGCGATTCTAATTCCGCTAATTAACTGGTGAAGGAACTTTAAGTGCCGTGCAGTCAAAGCGATAATTTAGGGAGAGCCTCCTGCAAATTGGAATCCTCTTTTTTTCTATTCAGAGTCAAGCATTTGTATATCCGGCGCTGTGAACAGTTCGCACCAGCGGAAACTGACCAATTTACAACTAATAAATTTAAGATCAGTTTGATCTATATTTTAACAGATGTGCGTTAGCAATTCTTTATTACTTTCCAAACGATTTCTTGTACGTTATCTAGATTATTAACAATACTATTATATTAAATCGACAAGAATTCACATCGAAGCGCCAGACATAGGTAGGACTTGGCAGCGGCCTGTAAATCGTGTGAATTAGAAGAGGGATCGAGGGTGTCAGACGGAAATTAGTCGGGCTGCTTTCCGGCGCGGGAGAGCGGCAGCTGAAATAGGTGTGGAGAGATAAATAGATAAAGGGAGCCAAGCGGACTCTTTCCCTCTCCGAGGTAGAGGAACCGAGAGAATGGCGAGGAGGAGCTAAGGATACCCGAGGAAGATGCCCAACCGATGAAGTTCCCTAGCCGTTAAACGAACTCGGCGGGCGAGCCGAGCATGCCGTATTTTTTCCACGACCCAGTTTTCCTTTTTCCCCGTTCGCGCTTCTACTTTCGGCCTGGGATTCATTGCCGGTGGGCTGGGAGGGTCAGGAGGGAGATGGCAGGGAGGACAGGGAGCGGGTACTTTATTTACGGTGCCTACTAGATTCCGAGGATCCTCGCAAATCGGCCAGGCACTCGTGTCGGCCCAAGTTACGTGCATTCGGAAAACTATCTCTTGATGAATAGTCGGCGATGCATCCTACTCTCTCTCCTCCTCTCACCTCAGTGGCGCCGCATATCAAGGTACTTGTTTTTCACACTCGCGCACTTACCAAGTCCCGGGCAAAAAGAATTATTCAATAAGCCAGCGATTACGGCTAATTGCCGCGAAGAATTTTCTCGTAATGAGAGACTTTAGAGTTTCCCTTTGAAGAGGGAACGGTAATTGGCGGGTCTTTCGGAAGGTTAGACTGCGCCAATTATGTTAAGTAGCCGAGCTCCCATTTTACCGCATTACTCGGCAAACGGGAAAAAACAGGCTTCCTGCGATGGCTATTAATCCACCCACGATTGGTTTGGAGTACGTGAGTGAGGAGTGTCGCAAGGTGCTTGGGAAGTGCGCGTTACCCAGCTTTCTAAGACCCATTTCGAAAGGATAATCGTCTCGTGCTGAGGAAGACCTCTCAGTTATTAGACGCAGAGAAACAGGATGAAATAGGGAGAGAGGGAGGGGGAGAGAGAGAGAGAGAGAGAGAGAGAGAGAGAGAGAGAGAGAGAGAGAGAGAGAGAGAGAGAGAGAGAGAGAGAGATGCCAGAGTGGCAGCTGTGCCATAGTTTCTCACCGTCTGCGATCTTCGTGTCTCATCTGAACAATTAAATTACAGCAAACCATAAACGTCCCAGGGGACATAAATCAGAGGGCATCAGGCTCCCTTAATATCTCGTATTGTAGTGGCACTTCCAGGAAATCCTCGCTAAAACCCTCCCCCGTGATTACATCCACCTTTTTCGGGACGATGTAAATCCGATTACACTTTACGACGCTATCAAGCACCCCGCTATTTTCTACAAAGAGCCGAGGTGGAAGTTGGTAGCTGCTTCGAACGGCTGCTACTTCCGCTGCTTTCAGGTGAAATGACTTTTTCATTCCTGGCCAGATGACATTGTGTATATCATACTAGTCGACTCTAAAACGATCCTGCGAGCTTGTTGCCCCGCAAAATGGCACACGTGTCATCGTAGTCATCTTCGATAGCCGATAGAGTGGAGAAATAACCGGTGAGATGTGTCTCTTGGCACTGCACTTTTAAATTCGTCGATACTTTGCCGAGCGCACCGCATAGTTCGCATGGTTGCCCGATAGTTGAACGATAGTTCGACGTGGCAAACGCTGGGAAACTGTCGAACTTCCGGTGGATTCGGTACACGGACTAGTAGGAAAATATCAAAGCCGCCTTAGTTGGACCCGAACATCGCAGAGTGCACTTCCGCTCGGCAGCTCAAGGCTTATCTCTTCTCCCGAGACACGAGGATCGATCGAACTTTCGACCCGAGACGTACTGACAGTGCCAAGGATTGCGAGTTATTATTCAGAGGCACCTTAGTGCCAGGGAGATGTGGGATTTCGCATATATCCATTATATCGAGCATTTTTCATGGTGCACGCCATGCGAATAGTTCCATTCGTATACTCGGAATGGTGTTACGTTGATGATGAATAGTTTTTATTCAGAGAAAAAACAAAATTAAAAAGCTCTCAGGGAAATGAACAATTATATGCCACGTTATTCTTGAATTGCAACTACAGCAGGGAATTTAAAACGAAATATATTGATCCCTATTTGAAACTGCTCTCTGCGTGCGGGGACACATTCTATATTGGTATTACTGAAAGCCCGTTATTTAAAAATTCAATATTTGAAAGTCCAATATTTACCAGGCTTTCCTGTTATTAAGTAACTCGCCACCCGGCCAGTGTAATTAGAATCTAATATCAGACCTGGCTTCGAATCCGGGAAGCTATCGAAGGGTAAACTCATCAGCGCGCGCGATTAAGTTTGGTCGTAAAAGAATCGGCCGAAAGAAGCGCGCGAGTGCAATTTGCATTATCGGCGATGGAAGAGCTAGAAAGGAGTAGAAAGAGCGAGCGTTCACAGTCAATTTGCAATTCATTAATCTCGCGGCAATAATTAAAAGAAACCGGCGGCTCGATTCGAAAAGAAACCAGGGATTAAAACTTCTATTTTACGGTTGATCCGCCAAGTAGAGTCATTCATAAGCGTGTACGTGCAAATTGCATTAACTATATTATAACTCAGGACGAATGTCTGAGTCAAGCTTTGAATATCCGAGATTAAGAGTGGCGAGTGTTATGCAGTGCGAGTACGTGTCTCCATGGGATGGAGGCGCAATGGGCGCAGTCAGGGCCAGTATTTCACATGCAACCACCCTAGATTACTGTCCGAGTTAAGATACATTAAGGAACAGTGCGAGACGTCGTCTCGCTTGAACACTCCTTAAAGAGCCCAGTGAAAAATGTACTTTCCCCGTGAGGAGCCAGCAAAGAAAGTATATACGGCGCGCCGGTGAATGCTCGTCCGGGTTTTGTGTCACGAAGTAAAGGAACTTTTAAGTAAACTTCTTGCCGCTGCCGCTACTTTCATAATCTTCATGATGCATGCTCGTTACCGGGCGAGGATCCTGAAAAACACGGGGGGATCGTTCGCCCCCACCTAGATCAATCAATGTCAGCGCGATCAATCGCCCAATTTATTATTAACTCCTTTCACGCCCCCGGGCGTTCTTATCTCTAGCCGGTGATGGTAACTTTATCCATCGTAAGCTGCTTTTCCGGGGCAGTAAATACTAAAATAATAACTGTACTGAAATCCCTTAAACTGGGTAGGTTAAAGATCATGCCCCTTTAACTCTTTGACTCCAAATATTATAATTATAAACTTTAAGTTGGTACTTTCATTTGACTTGCATTTAATCCTTATAATGTTTGAATTTGAAGTTGTCCCATCAACCAAATCTAGTACTATTTTAAAATGTTAATTGTTTACATTTCAAGTGTCTTCATTGACCATGTTAATTTGGGTACACGGATTCGAGTGAATTCAGTTGTAAATGGGACGAGACTAGGAGTTTAACTAGAAGTAGCAACTAGTAGCGCAAAGGGTTAACCATGTTTGCTTCATTATTACTGGCTGATCGTACGAGCGAGTGAAATCAGGGAGCGCACTGAGGAAATCGGGAGACTGGGAAGTGTTTTCCGTGGAGCAGGGCGTGAATTTCAATCGGGTGCTGGCCAGCTTGGCTTCTCCCTCGGCTCCACTCGATCGAGAACGCCAGTACAGGGGAAGGAAAAAAACGAGGGCCACAAGAGTGGAGCGAATCGGATCTAGCTTTTTTTTGTATGTCGCTGACCGGCCGGCGGCCGCTCTGGGAGTACGAAGCTCTATCTTTCGGCCCGATCGTCCTGCGGTTTCGGCATGCACACTGATCGAACTCTAATTACTTTTCGCGCCTCGAAATATGCATATGCATCGAGCAAATTTAATTATCGCGTTTTCGGTGTGCCACACGCTGCTCCACTCGACCGGCTAATCCAATCGGGCGAACTGCCGATGTGACCCCGTTGCATCCTGTCCTGCTTGATTAGTGGCTACTTATCATTCGCAATGATTGTTTTTGCCAGTGCGAGCCGCGCCACAGAGTTGGGATTTGAATGTTTGTTGACAATGGGTAAAAGGAAATAAATGTGATAGAATGTCGATAGACCTTTTACAGTAAATTGATCCGTAAATGCGTGAAAAGCAGAAATTAGCAGAGAAATTACGGCATTTGTTTATAACTTAAAACAACTTGAAGAAATATATACATATTTTGTAGACATTGCAAAACTAGTGCAATCAGGTAAACGAGGAAAAATATCATGAACATCTATCATAGTGATTAATGCGTCTTGCCCGAGCGAATAAGTTCTCCAGTTCTTAATGAAATGTCCAAGACCGAACAGAACTATCACGGCGACGCCTAAATTCTTACGGTAGCGCATTTGCAGCGTGTTTCCGCCGGCGTTATTTCTTCCAGAATATCCGGGACACACGCGCCCGCCGAATTCCCGTTGTCTCGCGCGAAAATGGAATATTTTAAGGGGCGAGCGTAAACATTTTCTAGTGGCGCGCGCCGCCGTTCTCAGCCAAATATTCAAAGCGTAATTCATAAAAATGCAAAGCGCTCGCTACTTGGAAATTCGGGGCAGCGCGCCGCCGGTTTCATTCGGCGCCCGTTCTTTGACTACTTCGCTTTATCCTCGCGTGATCTCATTTCCTGCTATGATCGAAACACCGTACGAAAACCGCTCTGGGAAGCTGCAAGCCATACGGTAATGTGGAGTTCACTTGTATTTCGATGAATACTTTCTATCACGTTGGAATTTCAATAAAAACCTTTCAATACTTGGTGTCAATAATCATAGAGTGTAATAACATATATGGTTAATAAATACCCGCCAATAATTATTTACGTTGGAAATTGATCACTTAGCCATAATTTAATTTCTGCAGGAGTAAATACTTGAGTGGCCATCAGGATGGAAACTTGTTAACTGCGAAGGGGGACACGTGGCATGCAAGCTCCGTCCAACTAGCTGTTGATACGATACACCTACGAGCCGATTACCGCGTCGCGCTCGTGTAACGGGGCAAACGCTGACTGATTGCATTTTCTCGAGGGTCGGTAATTAACGTCGTTTCGCATCGGCGAGTCGCGTAACTTCGATCCAGGCATAGGGCAACGGTGAGGCTGTGCTCATCGCAGTTTCATCAGAGCAATACCTGGCCCGGCCAGCGGTCCGGGGAGAATTGCGTGTCACGGAGGATTTAGCGGCCACCGAGTGGCATAACGGAGTCTGCGCAATAACGTAGCAAGAGAAAAAATGCATTTTCAAATCGTATGACCCCTGCTTGTCTCTGCCTCCAGTATGGCTCAATGAACGAAATAGAATAAAATTATGCAATTTCTTAGGCGTGTTAGGAGAAAGTGCTATTATCATAGGCAATTATGACGGTTTTATAATTACCACTGTACGTGTTTGTGTAGGGTAAAAATAATTAAAAGAACAATAGTTTAATTCTAGACCATTCCATAATATTCAGGTATCATCTTCATTAACATCCGGACTTCGATAGTGGATATAATAAAATAATATTATCAATTATCAACTAAAAAAGGCAACAGCACATAGCGGGAAAGTGGAATCGAATTAGAAGAGGATGGAAGAACAAAGCATGTGTTACTGTTCTAAGATGGTCCATTTGCTGCGGCAAGTTTTATGGAGAGAGAGCACGGCGGCAAAACGAGATAATAAGGCGACTGTACCATGGAAGAACGCCTCATGAAACGAGCTTTTCGCGCGAGGGTAGCGATGTGCTTTCGAAAAGTAATGCGGCCAGCAATGGTCCTCTTATGGCCACTGTGTCATCCGATGATACATAAACCCGCCAACAAGTCGAGCTGTGCTCCTGATATTCGCACCCGCTTTGAAAAATGTCCCTTAAATGAGACAATAACGCAACGATGTTATCACTATCGTCTTCACTTCGTTCCTCCCCATGGCATAACCATTTCCCGGATACTCATGGGCCAATCATAGCACAGTGAAAGCCGGAAATACGCGCTCTAAACGTGTGCACGGAAATGTCGCCAATGATGACTCTCGTTTTGCGTGTAAATGTGGTTGAATTGGCCCAGCGGTTCATACCGCTTTTATTATGTAACAATGAAACACTTACGCGCATGATACAGGAATAGACAGAATCATAACCATAGGCAGACCAAGTAGGAAGTAACAAAGGAAGTTGGAGCGATTCGTTTCACTACTGCCGAAGAAAGTCATTGAAATGTTTTCTTATTGCTTATTAAAAAAAGAAAAGAAATAAGTATGCACGATTCACTTTCGAGTTGAATAAATGAAGTTCAAAGATTTCGATTTATGGAAGTTCCCAGATGATTTCTCTTCCCAATAAGCTGTCTTCTTGATCATTAAAGAGTAAGTCAGGTATTCAAGATCGATATGAAGGCACAAACGAACCCCCTGGCGTGTTCTGCATTATGAAATGGTGGAGTTGAATCGGATTTGCCATTCGGGGGAACATTGTAAACCGCAGCAGGGACGGCAAGTTGCCATATCGCGTTCCACTAATTAGCCCGACGGAAAAATCAAGCCGGGCACAATCTCGAGCACTAGGGTGACGGTGTAATTTAGCCTGATAACATGTGTTAAATATTCGCTGGGCTGACGTGTCCGCTTTTTCAAATGTTTACGTGGGTCGCGCGACCCTCGCACTGGTGTGAAATATTTCGCAGGCTCGCGCGCGCGCCGAGCGCCAAGCGCCGCTCGCTCGCTTTCCACTCTCGACAGAGTGCGGCGCGGAAATAATTGGCTGCACTTGACGTCGGAAGTTAATTACCGCTTCGGTGAATTATCAAGCGGCAGCCATTATGCCGGTAGGCTGCCAGAAAAATATATGTATTACCAGGCTAATGATGTATGTCCACAGGCAGCCGGAATTGGCGCTTGCCCGCAAATTGGCCGCCGTGAATTTCCGCCAATTTCGCCGAAGATCAAAGCTTCTTGGGTGCGGCACGTCTCGTTAAAATCAGCTTACTTTCGCCGCCCGGCCAGTGGCAATTCTCCTCTATTATCGTCTCCCGCACACGTATCGAAGCTACGAGAGCAAGTTTACCCGGCGACACCTAAATTTATTGTCGCGTGTTTATTATGGATTTATATGGTAGAACTCGATTAAGCCAATCGGCTTTCGAAAGGAACTGCACCCAAACGCAAAAAGAAAGATGCGCGAAGAATTTACAGCCTTCTAAATACTACGGGAAATAGCGCACCGATTGGTTATGGGCAAATAGAAGCAATTTCGTGCACTGGCCGACGCCGTGCTCGAAATTAGCAGAGTTGCGTTTCGATCCACACATGTCAGTACACCGCAAACGTAGGATAATTAGATCAAGAGTGGCCCATTTATTAGAGCGGTCGGGCGCGCCGATTATTTCGGCTATGTGCATACTAATCGCCTTTATGTAAATACGTCCAGTGCATAATGTCATTTCCGGAGTGGCAGGGGTGACCAACGCGTGCCGAGAGTGGTAATCTTTAATGCTGTTAACTGCAAAGTGTGCGCCACCGCCAATGCTGCGTATGTGTGTGTCGACAGAGAATGCGAGAGAGAGAGAGAGAGAGAGAGAGAGAGAGACGTCAGCGTGAAATCATCATGATCCGCTCTACCGTTAGAAATCACATCCGCGTTCTACCTTTGCCAATACAATTTATCTACACTTAGTTATTCGCGCGCGCCGCGCCAACTGGTGCTCGTTTGTTAGTTCCCCGACCGATCCAGTTTCCATCGGTCCAGCTGCGCGTCGATCCACAGAAAGCGTTAAATGCAGGCCGCACTCCGCATACTTCCGAGCACTTTAGTAATGAAGATTAACCGGGACGACAGCACAGCTAAAATGTAGAATCTAATGGTCGCTGAGGAAGCAGACTTCATTTCTAAGCGTTAAATGTTCCACGAATGATGTGCTTTTAAAGCAAAAGTTACGCAAAAACTTCTATTTATTATAACATTGCAGATTGCTGTCTTTCCAGACTACATCAAGGAAACGCTTAAACGTTAAAAGTAGCACGGGCACTTTTTTTAGAAAACTTTACAGTCACGTGGTAAGAAGGGCAATGCAGGTGTTAAATAAGTTACGTGAGTGGTGTCTCTCACTCGTGAGTGTCCTCGGAGGGCGAAGGGGGTTTCATTCGAAAGTAGGTCCTCGTTTTCCCATCTCGACCGGAGAGAAGACGTTTTCTCATCACCGAGCGAAGACGAATCGTACGGATGCCCGGATGTCTCCGGTGGCAGGCTGAGGGCTAAGATCGGGTACACAATTTCAAATGCGCTGCTCTCTTCTACTCTGCACTACTCCACTTTGGTGTGCTGTTCCGGTGGCGGCCTCGGGGCATACACGTACGCCCAGGCAATTTCACCAGGAAACAAAAGAATCGGCCACGTCACAGCAATAAAAGTGAATTATCTTGATTCCCGTGTGCAATGCGACAGCCACGCGGGATGGCTCCCGTGCTATTCTGATATCTCATAAAGAGGTTGTCCTTCCGCAGTGTCATCCGATTAGTGTAACGATCCACCCTCGCCTGTCTCCGCCCTCCTCTCATTCATCTCGTGTCCTCGCGTTCCCACAGGCTTTCACTCGGTTCGCGTTTTTCCCTCTTCCGGATAACCCACATCGAATCCAGGTTCATCGTACAATAATTTCAATTGTAATATGCATACGCAAATCATGACTGATAGGCAGTTTTTTGTGTCAAGATCTTTAAGAGGCTTTACTATTCTTTGGTATCTAGTTGAAATAAAAATGCAAGTATTGGGCATTCATGAATAGGAATATCGTGTTGTCATGGTCAGAGAATTATGTGCACATTTTGTCCTAGATAATAGTTAATTAATGACTTTGTCGTATCTTAGATATGCAAATAAAGGAGAATGCACTTCCACGTCCGTGACACGATTCTCGTAACCTTTCGCTCGAATTTCAAACATGAAATTTCACATCGATGACAGTTCATTCCTGTACCAGACGCGTTGTTAAACAAAGGACAGCCTGTTCATTATGAGATTCTCCAACAGCGTATATGAGATGGAATGTTGCGCATTGAGTATTTCCGCTTCCGCGAGGATCGGCTTGCTGTGCGAAGTCACTGGGGAGGCATTAGGCGCCGCCAGGTGTAATCAGCGCGCAATGACATTGACAAAGGTGCGACAGCGTGTAATGAAAGCTCGGTCTCCGCTCTAAGTATCATCGCGCCGGTAGCGGCTTAGACTGGCGCCAGGCTTGCCACCATGAAAAATGTCGATCGCGTGACAAGGTGCTCGCCATGATCAGCGGTACATTGCGCCCGCAGGATGCCAGCCGATCGGCTCGGCACATTTATTATCCAATGTACGTGCACTGCCAGTCCGGATAATTACAGATTCGGCCGGCTTTTCTGGGCCACGGCGATGCCACTTATCGCCGCTGACCCTTGAACCCTACGAAGAAGTACCGTTGTCTGATTGCCGAAGCGGCCCCGCAAAATGAAGAAACGGAAGACGCGCTCTGAAACAGGAAACACCGAGTCTCGGCTGTCCACCGCGGTCTACGATGTAACGGTGCAGGCGCGCTCGTGAAACCTGACCGATTCAAAATGCTACTCTCCGCAAATGCGCTTGCAATGTTTGGCGTGGGAGGATGAAACGGCAAGTCGGGAGGATCTTGTACCGATGATAAGATTTATCCTTTGTGCTCCGGAGCCGCTATGGAGTCACAGAGTAATAAAAGTCGAGAGCAAAGGGAAATAATTGAACTATTTAAATCTGTATTAAATCTGGAAAACCTTTGGCGAGCGCAGGACTGAAGTGGACACTGATTAGTGTAATATGTACTAGGAATCTGTGTCCCGCACTGGTCTCACGCACTAGAGTGTAAACATTGGTAGAGCGCAGCTGTTATAATCCTACCTTTAATTACGGGCGGATGCACTCACGGTGGCCCGGTTTATTTAAGGAGTTTAATTGGCTCTCAAGCTCGCACGCGGCTTGATCGAGTTCGACGGTTTGTTTTCGGACGCGCTAATGAAATTGTTGCGACGTTGCCACTAACGAGGCGTCGCAAATAAGCGTCGACGGCGGGCAAACTCGTTCGTAATTATAAACAGGGCGGAGGAAAAACTGGCGCTAATTATATTCCGGAAATTTTTGATCGGCCTCTCGGCGCGTCATCGCTGGCAGAAATGGTTTATCGCTTCCGGCGATTGGGGATCAGCGGTAACTCGTTATCGCGTTATCGTCTCGTTGTCTTCCTCTTCGTTGATCCCTTAAGGCTGATATCCTCTTTCGTCCTCGCAATGCGCGTATACAGGATTCACAGACGACGACGAATTTAATTTAACACGCGCGCGCAAGGATATCCCCATGCGACGGTGGCGCCCGGGGCAGTGCGAAAGGGCTCATGCATAAATGCACATATAAACAAGAGATATTGCCGGGGTTAAAAAATGACTGGCATTACTGCTTTTAAAGTCACGAGGGATCAAACAAGCGGCGCGACGCGCCACCAGTGCGATGCGGAAACATTTACAGATCCTCGAAGAAAAATGGTATATCGGGTCGCCGCAAACACCGGAAACTCCGTCAAGTCAATTACCACTGATTTATACGAACTTTATGACCAACAGACTTATTACATTATTCCCGAAGTGTAGTCGTAAAATGTGGAATGCCAGAGCGAAGAGTCTGTCTGATAGGCAAGATAAATGTTCGGCACGCAGTCGTTAATCAATGGGGAAGGGTCAAATTAACGATTCCCTTGTAACGACAACGATGAGTTGCGTAATCGTCACTATCGCGTGTAATAAGAGCGGGGTCGTGCATTGTTGACCCGCGCCGACGATCAAAGACAAGGAGAGGGCCGCAGGGAAAAAGCCATCGTCCAAGAGAATCGAGCGTAACGACGCTGCGCACAAGTACACACGTACACTGGAGAACGAGGCGTTCTGTCCAAGTCCTTTCAGTCCGGAGTTGCACTTTGGCCTGGCGGAAGTCGGCAGCACTCGGAAACTACTGCTCGCTCCGCCCTGGCTTGTTTTCAACGTTCCGGCGAGCCTTAGGCGGCGGGGCTATGCTGAGCGGAGAACTTTTAAATCCGAAACCACGTAACTCGATGGAGCGCGGACGACTTCCTCCCTTCGCACGAGGGTTGAAGCGGGGGTGAATTCGGGTCAGTGCATCAGAAACAGATTCTACGGACTAAAGAAGCCGGTCTATGAATTTTTGAACGAGAAACGCGACGGGAGAGATTCTAGCAACCCCCGCGAAAGGCGTCCCGCCGCCTTCTCTTCCCGCTCGTAGACTTTTCGACGGCGGCCTTCCAAAATGATGCATTATTCATGCAGCTTTATTATCGTCGACGACGAGGCCACACTGTTTCCACAGCGACTCTGCAACCCTGTTTGCGCCTCTGTCGTGCAGCTTGTACTTTTCGTCCGTCCGCTTTTCCCCGATCCGGGAATTCAATACAGATCACTCGGTTGATGCGCTGGATTTAGGGTGCACCGGATTTTTCCAAGACCATCGTTGTCTCTGCCGTCGGAGTTCTCCCTGTCTCTCTCTCTCTCTCTCGATGATATACGGCGTTTCGGGGATCAGAACCACTGAGACACCGGTGGTAATGCGCTCTCTGTGTTACCGCACGCGCCGACACACATATTTCATGGCGACTGGATTACCAGCGTGCTGTTACACGCCAGATCGTATCAGCCGGAGGTGCCTAATGCTTACGAAACGAAGAACGAACTTTCGTTGAATGAACGTGTGTGTACACATTCGAGGTGGAATGCATCGCGTGCTGAAAGCTAGTTTTACGGAATATGCGCAAAACCGGCCCCGAATGTAATAATAAATTGCGCCGATGGGGTCCTGGCGCTATCGGAATTTCTCTCCCAAGTTTCCATCGCTCCCTTTTCACTAACAAGCATTACCGAGCTTATCGCTGGGAAGCTTCCCTGGTAAAATTAACTGTACTTTATTGCGTTACATTGTAACATCCACTTCTCGTAGGAGATAAATATCGAACCACGTAGTGCTAACATTCTTTACGAAGCCGAAACTTTACTGGAACTAAAAATAAAAAAAGTATATTTCGAAGCATGTTAAAATTCCCGAACCTTTTCTCCCAAAAGATTCTCCCATCGAATTAGCCACACCCTTTGGTGATGCGCATACGAAGAGCTATATTTTATTCTAGGCGCAAGCGGGAAGTTTGCCCCCCTTAACTATCAGCTGGCAGTAACAATTTAAAGAAGGAGCGTGAGAAGACTGACTGTCATGATCAGGAACGACTCGACAGTGAATTGCCCGGGGGACAAACGTATGAGGGACTGGCGCTTAATATTTAGGCGAGAAGGTGGTCGTTACAGGTCCGGCACGCAGGAGAATAAAAAAGAAAGATGGGATGGGGAAAAGTGCGGGAAGGGATTCTCGGGTTCTAGGATGCGCACTGGAGAGCAGTTGGCAGATGCGAGGCGGCGATCTTCAGCAGCTGTGTTTCGCCAAATGGTAACGGCACCTCGGGGGTTAGCGATTACTGATTCAAAGCGGTCCAGAGCGAGGACACGTAAGGAGGGAGGAAGGCGTAAGGAGGGAAAGGAGAACTAGAGGGACTGGAGACGTTCGGCGAGAGGGTTCTCCATAAATCTGTAATCTTGATCCTCCTTACCCTCCGAATCCACTGATTGTCTTCTCCCGCTTCCAACATCTCTCTTCTGGCTCACCTTGAGTCGGCCGATCCATTCGTTCGTCTACTCTGCCGCGTCTGCTCCGAGAGAAGCACTCGACTCGACTCGACTCGACTCGACTCGACTCGACTGGACTCGACTTGACTCTACTCGACTCGACTCGACTCGTCGTAGCCCGAGTGGCCAGTCCTCGGGCAAGCCTGTTCCTCCAGGAATTTCGACGCAGCCTCGATTTATGCTCGAGGGCTCGCGAGATCCTTTTGTGTCTCGCCGCCGAGAGCGACCGGCGCGCGTATAATTTCGATATCGTGCCGTATGTGCTGCCAAACTGTACTGCACTCGGCTAATGCAAAAATGCATAGTCACGGGACGCACGACTTGTAAACCCTTTTGATTCGGTGAAGGAAATAACTTTGGTTTATCGGAAGAGTTAATTTTTCCTTGAAATCAAAAAGGTTTTAGCAATCTCATAGATGCTCCAGCTTGGCACATTCATGTATAATACATTATTCGGAGTAAACCTTGAAAATCGCTTATTTTCCTCAACACTTATGAAAACGTTTAACGAGATATACTCGCATTTTCCAAATACGCTCGGGTAGAGTATTCGCATTGCCGATAAGCCGTAGACCGAAATGTAATTTCTCTGCTGGCATTGGTCTCCCCTTTAACGATGAATATGCGTCGGTACGAGAGTGCGTTTTAGCGAAAGATCACCGGGCGCATTTCGGGAGCTGAACCGTAGGGAATTGACTTCTGCATATTTCGACTCCACAAATAGTGACTCGTGTGGGCACGTGCGAACACACAGATATGCACTATAGAGAGATGGGTCTGTGGGAGTGATAGTGGAAATGCGGGTGAACACGAGGCAAAGAGAACTCCTGATATTGGCTTTCGGCGGAAATATGAAAATTAACAGCCTGGCACACCTATGCTTCCCACCTTTCCTGTTGGTGCTGGCAGTGCAGCGCGATCTGCAATACGAATTAAAGTCGGCCGGCGCTTTCAGCGATTTATGGTCATCCCGCTTGTCTTGATTAATCCGTTGGAAGTCGGGGGAATCCCCCGGGGCGACCGCCGGCCAATGATAAACAGTTCCTCGCCGGCGTGAGTAATCGTACAGGCGGCTAGGCCGCCCTGCGATACCGTGAAAACATTTGACCCGGGCACGCGAGAGGCCGAGCGAAATGCAAATATGAACGCCCGCCAGGAATTCGAATTCGAGACGAGCGAGCGTAAGGTAATCGTGAATGTAGCTTTGCCCTCTTCCTTCACTAGCCAGCCACACTGTTTTCACACCCCATTCCCACTTTTATTTCCTCGCTATTCACCAAAGGAAGAACATCCGCGCTTAGAAGTGATTAACGAATCGAACCTATCGATATTTCCTATTCATCCCTCTAGTTATTCGCTCGTTTGTCCGACATAATCGCCGATACACTATACAGTTTCTACTAAATTGAACTTAAATTGATTTTGCCGCAGAACGCAGGGAATTAATTGATACGTAACTTCGCCGATAGGAAACTCTTGGCCGAATTTAATTAGGGACTATCAATTGGTACGCTAATCCGATAAAACCGTGACGCTGCAAGGACAGCGCAGTCCAAAACTTAATGGTGCGTCGAAGAGCGAGGGTGGATGAAATAGCCACTTCTCCATTATTGTGCTCTCTCGTTGGTTGTGAACTCCGGATAAACAGCTGCTTGGGGCGAAGAAGAGCTCTAGTTCGGCCAGTAGTCAAACCACATACTTGCCATGTACCGTTGATGTCAGGGGTCCAACTTACAAGGAAACTCTCGAACCTGCCATGTCTAAACAAACCTCTGATCCTTGCGTATAAACTTTGAAGGGTTGTACGTAGTAGAGCCATTGACTACTCGTGTTGAATTATCTATCGAGTAGTCCACTCTCTTTATAAACAAATACTAACTCACAAACGATTACAGATCAATATAACATTAATAAAAAATGTCTTATTTCCATTTTAATTCATTCTGATTCAGCAAGATGAAACTTATTCAATATGATATGTAAAAAACATATTTTTCACTCTCTCGTGTATTTTTCGGAGCATATCGGAGTTTTTTTAAAAGCAGCATCGAATGTGTTAATTAGTCAAATACCAACGTTCCATTCGGAAGAGTGTTCCTTTCATTCGCGATAACATTCTTGCGCGGTATTTTTCACTTGAATTCAATGGGCACTCTAGTGAGCTCTGATGAAAAATTAAAGGCGAGCTCTGTGCGCGTGAGATTAGCAGAAAAATCTGCGTGGCATTGTATGGGAAATACAACTCCGGCTAACTTCAGCTAAGCTTACGCGCTCTTTTTTACGACTGGTCGTAACGGGCACCAATAGAATTCCTGCGATAATTGGGCTAAGCAAGTGAACTAGAAGGAGGAGTGATTATTCATGGGATGAAATAGGAAATTTAGGAATTTCAATATTTCCAGCAGCCGGGCAAATTCAAAGTGGGAAGGAAGAGCCTCATTTCTATACACGACTCCGTTCGATGCAAGAACTTTATTGAGTCGAAATTGGGGGGTTCGATTTAATTTTATCCTGATATTATCGCGCCAATAAACACACCAGCTTTTAATCCAGTACCAATTCAAATTAGGGGGCTTATATATTCATCAATTTTGTAGTCGATATTCTCTATAACATTCCCAATTTTTTTATACATTTCCGAATTTCCCTTTTCCATGAGTTACTGATTTGCAGATTTATTTTCTAACAGAAACAAATAATTTTTTGTTCTATTAAAGATGAATAATTGTTACAATATTACGTTCCTCGTAAAAGGAGTTGCAATATACTTAACTTTGCATACATGTTTTATGCACACGAGAATAGCTGGAAAAATAGAATTTTTACAGAACATTGGATTATGATGGAAGTTGAACATTCTAGTACCATCTTAGAAGTTTCCAAACCAAACTCCCTTTCCTCTCTCAGTTCTCGAAGGCGGTCCATTAAATTTCTCGTAGACACGGATTCGACGTAGCAATCGCGGTACTTCAGCGCCAAATCTGCTTTCTTTCTTCTCGCTCGCTCCAGCAGTCTCGACGGGGAGACAAACTCGTGAGCGGAAGCGCCGGGAGTCGGGGTTATCCGGTCGGCCTTGGGTAAAATATAATGGCTCAAATCGATTTTCGATTGAACCCCTGTTTTTTACCTAGCCACGGGCCTTCGCCGGCTCGCACGTGACATTTACTTTTTCTCCTGGTTTCACCTCTTGTCTCCGCCGCGCCGGTCTAGAAAACGTCTGCGACCCACTATAAACTGTTTAAATGTGGCGACGCAATTAAACAAGGAAAAACGAGAGTGCCGCCAGATGCTGTTATTTTTCAATTAATCTTCAATTCCGGTTTACCTGCTTGCTAGTGGCAAAGTTAACTTCAGGATCGAACGACGAGAATTAATGGATTCTGTATTATCTTTAACGAGACGTTCACTCGTTAATTTTTGCATGCCCTTATTTCACCGCAGTAATTTACTATTTGTATGTTGAACAAAAAATAGTTGCACTCGGAGTCGGTTATCCGGGTGCTGGGAATTCGCGAGAGGCGAATTCAAAAAGCGTCTGGCAGGCTTTTCAAGCGATATAATGCTGTCGTTGGTGGGCCGTGATTCCATGGGACGTAACGACCAAGAACAGTCTCGTTCCCGAATTCGTAAGTAGACTCGTATTGCTGCAGCCTACGTATGTACGAGCTGCACATAGGTAGATCCTCGGCCAGCATCTTATTATTCCGTGGGTGTTACCGCGCAGTATCCTTTAAATCCGGCATGTCAAACGAGATCCTCGTGTTCAATCGAAGGACACACTCCTCCTCGTCGCGACATCTCTGATTCCCTTGTTGTGCAAAGCCGTCTGTGTGCCCGGAGTCTATACCTCCGGATTTGCATTTTATTCCTGTCATCCTGCACACGCCTCGTACGAGCATGTATTTTGAAGTCAATTTATTTAAAACAGCGATTAATTTCTGATTATGAAATATTGCGAAAATACACGGGATTTAATCTGTTAATTGATACATTTATAGTACTGAATTATTTTCCGGTATTCCAGTTGTGAAAAAGAATTCAAAGGACCTTTGGTTTAATTGTTTTCACACACTTGTCCTCTTCAAGTAGAGAAAATATTGAGGATATATGTACATGGCAACTGTCTTTAATAAATTTCGGGACACTGCATAGTTATTAACTGAGATAAAAGCTGACATTGCCGGCTTCTTCATTAGCAAGCCGGGGTGGCAGGATGAATTCCTCGCTAATAACAATCACTATTGCCGCGCTGGCTAGCGAGGCTCTAAAATTCCGGACAATTATGCGCGGCTCGGTGCACCCGGGACAGAGGAACAGGTGTCGAAAAGGGGACAGGCAATGGCACAGGGCCGCGCAGGCTTAATTATGCGCGCAATTACAACGCGAAACTAATCGCGCAAGTAACGCGCTCGCCGGCACATTGTGCGGCGGCGCTCATTACGAATGAAAATGAACGTTTATCGCGCGATTAAAAATCACTAATTCAACGCCGTTAAACGGCCGGCCTGCCAGATGCAAATCGCCGGTTAACGCCCGCCTGAGCCCGTCTACGTGTTACTTCCTACTTTTTCCTACATTTCCAAATATATAATCTGCTCGTTCAGCGTCTGCTTTATAAGTGCACGTTGAGATTACGATAGTAAAAGTTGACGAATGTAATGGAGGTTCGGTACTCATAATTAAAAAGCATTCAGTTCAGTCCATGACAGTTCTTTGATTTATGATAGAATTATTAACTACGACTTATACGTTCTATAAATCCATTTCTCAAGATCGTTTCGATGTAGTCCACGATACCAGAATAAAAGTCGAGCTTCTTCAGAAAGACTGCACAATTATGTATGTCGATAACCCAAAGCCAATTCGACATATCTATCTCCATGTATCCACGAGTGCAGGTTATCTTTGTCGATCGATACTCCCATTACCCTTAATACACGGATCGTAATTCAAGAAACCATTCTTCCAGCTGCATCGATCTACAGCGGCGTTATCCGATATTTCACGGGAACCATCGCTATTCACAGAAATCCAAGGTTCGCCACGCGATAAATAAAACCCCTCAGCGCACGCCGTCGACAGAAATACATTTCTGTACTATTCAAATCGTTCTTTGCCGTGCGGATGTTCGAGAGTTCTCGAAGAAAGTTCCACTCGATCGACAGCCTGGCCTGATCGGCGTACACCGCTCAAAAAGAATTTAATTCCCGACTTTGTCGAAATTATGAAAAGCATGAGCGCTCTTGTCAGAGCGTACTTCACGGAGATACTTGGCGAGCAGATCTCCGTGAATTGATTTACGATACGAATAATTGACGGACCACTGCGAATAGCTGTGGAATTTGTCACTCGAGTGATAATTGCACGTGGGGTTCTCATTTGTTCGACAAAGGGCATTGATAGCCAGTGCAATTTTGCCCGGATCAATTACTATTAGTTAATCAAAGCGCGTCAGGATTGGGCTTCACATATCAACACTGTTTCTGTCTCCTCTCTCCTTTCACCCTGATACGCGCATTTATTTAATTCAAGCCGCTAACTGGGGGATTGATTACTTGCATGACGATACCCATAACAGCCACTCCCATTTATCGTAGCCACCACCGCTGTCGCCCTCGCAACACTGGGGCCGTACTTTTTGTTTAATCGATCAGCATGTCGCTTTTTGTTGCGCTGGCGAACAGCAACCGGCAGGTCGCATCTGCCTCGGATTTCAGAGTGAGGTAGAGAAAATCGAGCAGCGCTTCGTAAATAACAGAGGGAGGCGGTGCGGCGGGGCCGCGCCGAGAGTAGCCCGATGGAAGAATTACATCATTCGCTTCGCCGAGAGACATTTAGAGCCTCTGTTCCCTCTCGATCTCTTGGTGCGCTGCGAAAATAGCACTCGTTAGGGCGCGCGGTAAATTGTCGGTGTTGCGAAATGCGAGCCAAGGACGATTGCACGCCGAACAAATCGCCTATTAGACGGGCGGTCGCCCATCGATTTCGCTCGACCTTTTGAAAATCGAGAGACGAGTCCAAGTGCGCCGCGAGGGGGTAATGAAGAAACTTTCTCTGCTAGATGATATGCCAATTATCGTTAATTGCAATAACAGGCGCCGATACGAGGGCACGTGCGGGTAAACAGACAGCGGGTCACACACGGAGGCAAAGTTGCCGGAGCGCAATCATCGAATGTCAAATTAACGAACCGATTCAGTCTCGCTAACCGCTTAATCAGTCGAGCATTTATAGTGCGCTCTCGACTCTGTTTAATTACAGTCTTTATGCGCCTATGAGCAGAAGTGCCCTATCTATTTGGATCCGCTCTTGCAAGCTAAATGAACACTACCCTCGCCACCTCTCTCTCACTCTTGGTATACCGTGCAAGCTGTTATGAGGCGATTAATGAATCCCCCGAAATCTATTTCATGTGAAGGACTGTCACCTTGAAACAGTAGAACTCATTACTCGGAGTGTGCTCACATACTGAACGTCAACTTCATGACTAGGTCGATGAATGGTATAGTTGATTAAAGTACAGTCTTTATTCGGTATAAATCATTTCCTCGAGTCGAATAACAGTTTTCAAGTGTGCCTACTCATGTATGAACTCGTCTAAATTACATCATCGAATAAACTACTAATAAACATGTCCGAATTCCGGATATCTTCTTTCCACCTTATCGAATCATTCCGAACTGCACTCTACCAATTAGCACGTACTATTTTGTAAGGATGCAAGAGAAATAGGGGGTGGTGGCGCTCCATCAGAAAAATTGGAGCATGCTTTTGTCGACGTTCTAGGAATTCGCCGGTAAACAAGGTAAAAAAGCGCCCGGGAACTAGGAGACGAACAAGGACAGCGAACCAAGAACGGTGTGGGGGGGGGGGGGTGGACCTTTGTTCGATGACTGGGAACTCGAGCCAAGCGGCACGAAGGCGAGAGGAAAAACAAGGAGTTGTTTCCGGTACTACCTAGTCGGCTGCTATTCCGTCGAGTGGCGGATCAGGCGGCATTCCAGGCCCGCGCAGGATAGTAATCAGGCCGGGACGATAAATCACGCCCGCTGATTACACATCTCAAAACGCGGCCGAAAGCGCTTGATCTACAGCTCCGGAAATCCAAAGCTGCCGAGCGAATGCCAGTTTCGACGAGGGAAGCCTGCGCCGGGAATGAATTCATGAACGACTCTCTCCAAATATGGAGAGTAACCACCTCGAGCAAACTACATATCTTGAATCACTTTTGGGAGTCTCGCGTGTATCCCTTTTACCTGGAATACCAATGCGTTTCTTAAATGACTGTGGCATTGACTTCGACTTATTACTGTGTAATTGAAAAACAGACTTATAGTTCTATCCGAGTCCGAATTATTGTCTGCAATTGGTCATATTTATGATATGCGAAACGAAAGATAGTATTTTGAAATACTATCTTATATTCCATAACTCTTGAAAGCTATGAAATAATCCAACAAGACGGTTGAGATAAAGTGTCAATGGAGCAGAATTCCGTGGGGATATGATGGTTGGCAGTGGTCTACCACCCCATAATATCTGCGAGCACTCGAAGAACAAGGAGGACGGAGCAGAAAATAAGTGGATACAGGGAAGGCCGCGATTGGCATTCAGCCGAAATTGTTTTTCTATCTTTTTGCGGTCAATGGCAACGGGCAATACGCTTTTGCGGTAAGTGTCGACGGAACAAGCCGAGACTCACCCCCATTGGCCCCGTGCTCCAGGGAACGATTCGTTTCCCGTCTCTTGGCCCCGGGGTTCGTGATAAATCGCAATGGCGACCAATAACAGCCAGGCTCGTTCTTACCTTCCCTTGGCAGCCGAGGACCTCGTTCGTTCCATTCTTGAGGCCATGGGAGACCTAGGATTTCGCTCGAACGTCTCTCGCGCGACCTTACGGCCCGGAACGGCTTCGCAAACAACGCGCCACCGCCGCCTTCTCTAATTCGTCGCACCAGGGCCCAGGATAACAGCGAGACTAATGGCGTCAATAAATCCCTAGTTCGCGCTCATAAACCACCATGAAAGTAGTACCACCCTCAATTGCTGGCTCGCCGATCGAAAGTTATGCTGTCGCTCAATGCCGCTGCCCCATAAACATATGTTCATTTGAAGTTTGAGAGAAAAATATACTCGCGTTAAAGTTCAAGTAGTTGATAGTCCATAAGTTTCGTCAGAGAATTCCATTTTTTATCTTGGGCAGAGCAAAAAAGGAAAGTGCCGTTTCTTAATTATTATAAATCTTCGTATAAAATCGTCATAAACTTCCCAACGATCTACCAACGTCTCATCAATCCAGACAAGTCTCAAGGTCCGAAAAAATGGTATCCATGGCGCGTGTGATAGTACTGGGAATTCCCGGCGAGATAGCTCAATGGCAGCAATAAAACTGGCTGTGCCCGATACAGGAAGGCAAGAGGAAGAGAATGCAGTAGTCCCAGGACCGGCAGAGCGCGCATAATTGCTCGTGATTCGAAGGAAAGAGCTATTAATCAATCAGCGGATCTCTGGAGGCTGGCTAGTCACGCTCAAGCAGGTAGAGGAGAACTGGAGGACACCAAGAGCGAGAGAAGAAGACGGAGCAGATGCAAGTCAGGAAGCGCGTTAATGCTTCCCATTCTCAAAGAGCGAGATGCAACGTGCATTCAGTCACCTCGACGCCCGTCGATGGCGCCTCGCCTGCATATAAATGCACCTTCCCGTTCCGTTCATTTGCATACCTGTTCCCTTCGTCACGAACGACAGCTCCTCAGACGGAGCCGGCCGGTGCACCCCTTAGACTAGACCAGAACCTCCTATCTACCTGAATAGCTAGATCACAGGCAAAGATTAGCTGGCGATACGGTCGCCTTCGAATAACGTGATTAAGAAATGCAATTTCTTAACTACACGCTTTTAATAACTATTATCACATAAACTTGGAATTCTTGTTTTTCAAGTAGATAAAAATTTGGTAAGGTGACTTAAGTGACATATTATTTGAGACTCCGTGCAATTTACATATAAATAGCTTGTGATCAGGGGATCAATTATATTAAATTTCTAGTTGTACATAAGGCAAAGGATATTCCAAAACTAGACCAAGGAAATGATATCCAGTGGCTTTATTACGTTCGTCCACACTGCGAGGAACGAAAGATGATCCAGCGATATTAATGATGTTTCCTGCGTACTTAAGTGGGCAAGAGGAAGACTCTCGCATGATTGTAAGCTCGAACGGGATACATTTGTGGAAAAGGGCTGGATGATAGGCTGGAGGAAAAGGCGAGTGGGTACACAGATGCTCGAGACCGCCGAGTGGTCCTTCTCTCCATCTTAAAACCCTCGCAACTGCGCCCTTCGCCTCTCCCTTCGCTCGTACGTCGCCCGACAGCGGCGACGGAGGCGGCGCGGCGGCTGCTCCTTCCGCTCGAGTCTTCGCTCGAGGACGAGCACGAAGAACTGCGGAAAAGTGTCGCGCAGGAGAAGAGGAGCGCCATACCACGCCCATTCGCCGTACCCTCGAATTGCTCGGGACGAGAGCGAACGAAATTAATTAGACGGGAATTTCGCCGCCCGCATCTGCCGCTTTGGAGACACAGCACAGGATTGGAAGAACGGACGAGATTCATGGAGAATCCTTTAAGGCTTTAAAGGAGTCCGACTTCTTCCTGCCAGGCTGTAATATCGAAGCCTGTATTTCCAAGGCCCTTAGTCTCGTTGATATCGTGTTGCTCGCCTTCTTACTATGTTACTTCCACGGACGGCAGAGAGGATTCGACAAGAATTCCGTTGGCGCACTTTCCCGGACGAAAGGCAGCAGTTTAATTTTAATTCTAGAAAATCCTTGTACAGCTGTGAGGGGCGAAGAGGCTCTTTCTCGATATACGCTTCGCTTGACTCCATTGGTCGGACTTTTGGCCTGCCGTCGAGGCTGACTCCGACTGCCCTTGCCTTCTAGCATTCCACTTGTCTCCTCCCCTTTGCGGTTTTACTTCCGCCTGGAGAGCCGTCAAGGATAATGCAGCCGGATCTTGACAGGACGAGCATGATTCAATTTCGCGGTATATTCATTTTCGGCCCGGGCGCACGCCACTGTCTTTCCATTAAAATTTCCCACTTTTCTACCTCGCGTGAAATAGCGCCTTTTGAGCGCTTAATACGGCTTGTTAGTTCGTGTTCCGTGGGTGTGAAGAACGCCGTGCTCCTTGGGGGATTTGCTGAAGAGATGCACGAGGGAGTAATGCTTCTCCCAGGATATTGTACTGGTGTTGTAGAGCTTATGGCAACTAAAGAGGATCCTTTTCAAAGGATATTCTAGTCTAGAGGACAAGTAAAACATTTTTCGAAAACTCGAAAGGCTTGGAAAAGATAAAACTATGTCTCTAAATATTTATTGATATTTGACAGGATAGCAATTCCGGGAAATACTAGTGAGAAAAGTTTCACGAGTGTACGAGCTTGTAAAGAAGAAGTCTATGAGGAAAGTCCGTCGATAGATAACCACCATAAACCCAAATAAGAATTATTTAGAAAACTCGCCGGATCCAGTAAGCTTTCGAGCAAACTTTCCCTGGCAGTCTAACCAACGTGATGTGGAAAAAGTGATAGGAGGTCCTGGTTGCTCCTGGATATCATACTCGACTGGCAGAAGGGTCAAGCTGTCCTGTCCGTTAAAGTTAAAATTGAGTTGAGCGCATCGAGCGTCCGTGAACGCACAACTGGTGTAAGCGGCGAAAAAACTGGCGTAACAATTTTTCATTAGCACACCCGTTTAATTCCCCGGTGGGCGAATGAGCTGCAGGATAATGGGTGGACCATTCGACGCGGACACATCAAACCTGAGCACGTCGGTGTGTTTTGCAACTTTAATAAAACACAGGCCGCCTGATGGAAACGCAGAGCTCGTACAACACCGACGGTACTTCGGCCGTCATTATTCGCAGCATAAAAAACTCCGAGCGCCACCGGGTTTCGCCGACAATTTGCGATGTAGCAATTTGTACCCTTTGTAAAGCGACACGCGCGACCACTTTTTTGTCACTCGTTTGTAACAATTTTTGAAGAGGCAAACGCAGGACCCGCCACTGAGAATCCAGGCTGTTTAAGTGTTGCAGGAAGAAAGGAAGTTAAAACCCAAATTGAAGTGTAAGTTGCACTGTCCATTAAACTCTCAACCCAGAAAAAATAGTATGGTCATGGTTGACAATGGAGTAAAACAGCGTAGAATAAAGTTGAGTCGACCAATATGTGAAAGTAAGAAGGAAAAGAGTAACAAACTGAGATAACTTTATAAAGTTTGTAGTAGCACTTTCCAAACTGAATGCAACGCGTTTGTTGTTTTGCAAATAATGGCGAGTCCAACTTCATGGACATTTAACACAAGTATGAAGGGCTTCGGCGAAGAGCGGAGAGAAACGAAGAGAGAGAAAGAGACGAAGTTGTTGAAAGGGGATTAATAAATGATGTCGGGCTAGGGAAGAGCTCCGGCTTCGTCGTTTCTTTCCATGGGAAGTATGATTTCAGCTGGGCGGCAGCCGGCTGGGCCTGAGAGGATCGAAGTTGGTTGCGATCCAATTCACGGTCCAAAGCTCTTTTACGTAGGGTCTGCTTTCAGCGTGCTCGGGGAAAATGGCAAAAACAAATTTATTTCCATGAAAATCTTTTTCTAGCGTCGTCTCTTCGACAGAGAGCACTTCTTTTCGTGTCGCCGGCTTAAGATCGGCCGGATAGCACTGCCGATGCCGGAGAGCCGGGTAAAAGATGTGCAAGGATAGATATCAAGCTTGTCGCCTGGGATAAGGAGACTTCGCCCGTCCTATCTTTTAATCCAGGAAGATCACATATCTACTGAACACAGTTAATCCTATTACTGACAACTATATTCCTCTAATTGACAAACAATTTCAACCAATACGCTTATATTTCAATTGTTTACAACCCCAGACAAAGAAAAGAAATACAAAATTAGTTTACGCCAAAAAAAACACTTGTATATCGACTTTTCTAGTTTGCCAGCAATTAATGCGACAACAAACCGACCTTCGGCACTTGCAAAGCTTCGCAACTAAAATTCGAGGCTGAAAAACTTGTCTCAAGTTCCCACTCAGCCGAACTCTTGGCAATCCACCGTTAATTTTATGAAAAATTCTACACCGAATATATTTCCTAGATTAGAGGAAATCTACGCCATGTATATCTCATGCGACCAATTAATTGCAGTACTGCGTTAATCAATAACCAAATAAAACACACAAACATTGTCATTGATGTCGGTGCAGGAAAGCTGTGACAATAGGACGAAGAACTTATATCGAGTTATGTAAATTCGTTCCGGAAAAGTAGGATATCGGTTATGGGGTTCGAGTGGGAGCGAGCTTTTTGAATAGCCAAATCAATCGTAAAGTTTTACGGTCGAGATTGAGAGCGCACAGCTGGCGCGAATGAAACATTACCGATGCGACTCTTCGTTTCGTTACTGCGAAGAGCATGTGAATCGACGCCGCCACTATTTACGAGCACCGCTCCAGTGCAATATACTTAATACGTCGGATTCTGGAGATTTCCTGTCGAATAAGTATGTACGAAGCTAATACGTAGGCGGAGAAACGAATGCTTTAAAGCATTCTGACGCGATAGCCATCGGCTATCGGTTTATCGTGGCGCCCTTTAAACCGGAACGCCAATGGAGTCACCCTCCTAGGAATCCTCCGACCAAATAGCCAAAATAACTTCCGATTCGGGCGGGTTCAATACTCGACACGTGTTACGGAACACGCCAGAACCCCAGCCTCATTCCTCAATGTTACACCTTTGCCGAATGCGCAGGCCAAAGCTCCGACTGCACCACCGCCGGCCAATAAATAACACTTCGGTTCGCTGCATCGCAGAGTGGTGTGCGTCGAGTTAATCATGTACTGCCGCCGCTGTCCAATTCTTTACTGATGTAACCGAAACGTGTGGCTTCAGCTTTTTAACTAATTAAATATTTTCTTGCAAGATATAATGCATTGCGAAGTAGTGAGTGAAATAGGCAAATTGGAACTGGCTCTTGTTTTTAGTACGTAATTGAGTATACTTTGTAGGGGTTGTGCAGATTTGATTCATTCATTTCAATTAAATTAAAGTTGCTCCTTGAATCGAGGGAGTTACTTGAGTCAAGTTGGCCGAAAAGACTGATTGGAGTCGAAAAAGAAAAATTCATCACGAAGGAGTTAATTTAAAGTGCAGCGGGCTGGCCTCGAAAGTTGGCTGGGACTCACCACTTTATAGGGAGCCTAATGGATAGCGAGACCTTGGTAAAAATTCAGATGACTTTATAGAATGATCACTTCCATTACCGGGGACGTTGAAGGGTGCCTTTCATCCTCGGAAGTGGGTTCGCCCGGCGTGTACTTATATGTATAACGACGTCATTTGTGAACGAACGGCGAACGATGAATCTTCCATCATCTGACACGCGGCAGGTCCGCGTTTTTCTCATTTTGCCCAAATTTCCTAGACTTTTTTCCTTCGACCGAAGCGATCCGACTATTTCCGACCATAACCAGTTATCCGATACGTCGTCTCGACTGTTTCATACAATTTTAAGCCCGCCTAGAAAGATGTCTGATATTCAGTTCGAATCGGAAACCGATTTTCCCGGAGATAATTCGATGATTGATCCAGTTAAATATCTCGGAGATGGAATGGCTCATCCAGTTTAGCTACAAAATGCATTATCGGCTGCCGGTTCGCTCAACACAATTTGAGTTTTCGAAACTGCCAAACGCTACGAGCATAGTGTTGCACCGGTGGTGGTGTGAACCTCGGTGCTAGATAGCACGTACGTACACACACACGCTGATCTCGCAGAAGTTTGCCGGAACATTTCTGCCGGGCGGATTGGCGAGTGAGCCATTTCGGCGCACGTAAATATTTACGTTGACAGTTAGGTAAGCTGCATTAACTGTTGATTGGGGGGGGGGGGCGGTGCACCACGGACGGAAGAGGGCTGTTAAAGTCGGGCAATTGCCTGTTAATGAGCGAGAACTGCGGTAATTCAACATCCGACGAGTCAAATAAATCGTGCGGAATCTGGAAAATTTTTAATCACCAGTACCAACATGGTGAAATCACATTTTCTAGTAAATATCAACTATAAGAATTCTACAGAACGTGAATTTAAAAGCCAATGCAAGGACCGACATTTCACGTGGGAGTTGAAAAACGTATGAACTCCCGATGGGTTGAGAGCGCAAATCGCTGCTCTCCAGCAACAAGATTATCCACCTACCCATTTCCGAGGCGGCAACTTCCCAGTCGCAAATCAAATCGAATTTAACACCAGCAAATCCAAGAAGGCAATTTCCCACTCTTACCTGCAATAGAAGATGAAAAAAATTAGTGGCAGTTCTCGAGACACGGTGTGAGGTAGAAGAGTGGTGGTTACATCGCGCAAGAGGAGGTCAGACCAACGTGATTCAATCAGAAGTTCGATATTAAAAAAGTTCTGGCTCAATTAGCGAGAGGCATATTTTCGAGGGAGTCGACCGGCGCGGCGGTTCGATCGCGAGAGGAGAAACAGGACAAACGCACTCTTGCCGGGAAAGTGGCGGTTGCTCAATAAATGTAAATGTGCAAATAAATCGGGGCTGACTAGGAGCGTGAATTTATCGACGAGGCCTAATAAAATGTCAGACTTAAATAAGCAGCCTGGCTGCTTAATATACTCGTAATGAGCTGCGTTCTCCGCTCGAAAGGGTATATCGCTCACTGTCAAGCACACACCGATCGACTTCATTATCGATCACGCCCGGTGTGCCTCCATCTTAGGCGCGAACATTCTTTCCCACCAGCGGAATAGTTATTCGACGACTAAAACGCTTTTCGAGATCATTAATATCTCTCTCTCTCGCTCTCTCTCTCTCTCTTCGAACGCAATTACTGGCTCAATCTAATTCGAACCTCGTTCGATGCTAGAGTGTAGTCGAAAATGGATGGAGGAGCGAGGAGAAGGGCTACTGTACTGCACATATCACTACCACAGACCATTTCACTAAATTTTCATACCTCTGAATACCTGCATTCCCTTCACTTAAATGCAGACCTCAAATGTGAGGTTTGACATGTAAGGTAGACATATCTAGTAGAAACATATCTATACGTGAATATGACTACGCCTCTCGGTCATGGATTTGCATAAATGTTGAATAGTCTCACAAACCACGAGCGTTTAATGGCAAAAAGCGTTATACGAATTACCGATATTGGCGGAACCTCGATTTCCAGGGCTCTCTTTGAAGCTAGTTCCTAGATATTTCGTGACATTCAGTCCCAGACGATGTGTTTGATGGCAGGCGGCGCACGCGGCGGTACAGGAATCAAACGGAGAAATGTTCAATCAGAGTCGACGGCAATCGACAAATATTGGTGAAGGGCATTTTCGAATAAACAGGGAATTTGCGAAAGCCTCTAATTTAAACCGATCTCTCTCTCTCTCTCTCTCTCTCTCTCTCTCTCTCTCTCCCCACCATTTTAATATTGGTTCTGGAAAGGCAGTCAGAACGGCAGCAATGTTTCCATGTTTATATATTTCTAGAGGAAAAAAGTATTAGAGAGTGAGAGTGTGTGTGTGCGGGAGGAAGGGCACATTTCAAGTGGGAAAACATTGGTCGTTGTTGGTAACGGAGCGAGTATTTTCGAAACGAGCGCACATCCGGCGAAATTTTAATTAAAGTTACAGTAGCTCCCATTAGTGAGGCTGTACTATAGCATAACCGCGGTATTCTCACTGTGAAAACAAACAGATGCGGATTTTTTCAACTAAATGCTTCGGCGCATCCAACGGATGCAGTAATTATTACCGCCTGTATTTTTCGTCTGACGAAAGGGATGCCTGGAAAATTTAGCTCCTCGAATTCTATTGCTTTCAGCCGTTTTGATAGATCAAGTGTTTCATCTGAAAAATGTCTTGTTCGCTAATTGCTCTAACTGTTAGTTTTACAGGCTCATTTATCTTTCGAAAATCTAGTCGTCTTAATCCATGCTTTCCCAATTTATCCTTTTTTCTTGCGAGAAATTCTCGGTGTGCCAGGGTTTTCACACGAGTGAAAATTCTGAATGGCGCTCGATAGTATTTCAGTTTATTTATCGAAAGGGCTATGGAATCGTTGGTACTCATCGAATGGCGTAACCGAAAACATGCCAGGTTTCGAAGCGCACCGCAGGCGAGTGCGAATATTTTACTTGCCAAATGCTCGAAAATTTTGCATGTGCTATCGTCGAATGCCGTGCGGAAGCCTGTGGGTGTAAACTCCTTACGTTTCATTAGATTTCCTTCGAAGCCTCTGAATCTAGATGGGAGGTGCTCCTCATATTTATTCTGTTACCATATTTATGAAAATCTATCAAGTCCCGAATTGAAAAGCATTACCATTTCAACTTCATTCCATATACAAGAGAAATCGTATACTATTTAGGAAATCAGTAGCGTAATCTGAAGAAGTTTCTAAACTGTGAAAACTCAGATATTTTAAGCGTCAGTCATCTGCATTCATCAATATTCTGTTGCCTGTGATAAAAGGGATTCACTGTAATACGATCGTTCACAGGGAACTCGGAGAATCAGTGAGCTGCCGCTCGTCGTCTCATTAACGAGTGAAGATGAAATCATTGTAACATGATATCGTTCGAGTATTGTTCACGAGGCGCTTTGTTTCGGGCTACTTTTGTGTCGGACTGGTCGCCTGCCACGCTCTTTCTCTTTCGCCCCCTGCGGCTTTCAGCGAGCCACCCTGAGTTACATTGCACCGCTCTCGTCGGCGCTTTCAGTCGCAACCACTAATTAGTAAATGCATTCCGATATCACGTTCTGCCAGGCAAACTTTCAATGGGACGAGCTCGCTCGCTCACTCGACCTCGCCGCTCAAGCGGCACCAAGTGTTTCAGCTTAATTAAAGTTTTATCCGAAAACTAATTACGCCGACATGATAGTTCCTTCAGAGAAGAAGGGCTGGCGCGCGCGAGCCCACCCTCGTCACGGAGAAATCTGATTACACATTGAAGAAGCGCCGGAATGCGAGAACCGTCATTTGTTATTGGAAACCTTGCCAAATTTTGGAGTGCTGGAGATGAGCACAGAAGAAGATAACTAAAATTGATGATTGATCGGTTTGATTAAAGTCTACAGATAAAATTATTGCCAAATGTACTATTTCTTCCTGCAAGTTGCTGATTTGGCTTTCAAGCATTCCGCAGCATTTAATACCACTCGACAGAAAGCAAAGCCCGAAATGATAGCGTGGTCGCCAGCAGTCATCGACATTAGCAGGACCGCGCGCAGCAACGACAACTTTATTCCCATTAGCCAGCGCGATAATGCGCCTGTTTATGCGTGTGCGTACGCGCATAATGCTTTCGGATGATTGCGCCGTGATAGGGATAACGCAATCACCGAAGCAATCATCGGGAACGGAGATCGAGCGAGAAACAAAGCGTGAGGCAGAGCCGGAATCGTCTAGCAATTAATTATTACTTGCACCCTTTGTTATTTTACGCACCAAAATAAACGATGCGTGTTACGCTCTATAGAAAGAAAAAAGAACAGCAAAACATAGAAAAATGTACTAGTTTTCCGGGAATAATTAATCGAAAATTGCCCCATTCTGAATTGGAGAGAGAAAAATCAGCACAACGGAGAACGAAAATCTATATAAAAAAATGTGCTGTTTTTCGGTAAATAATAAAAAAGTATATCAGAGTTTCACTCTTCAGTTTGAATTAACAATCCACGAGAATGGTATGATTAATCTTTGAAGTGGTCGCATGTGAAATGGCACTGATCGAAACTGAGAACCGGTCGGACAATATATGTATGAGAAAAGCCTTAATAAAATCTGTGGTTACGTGTCGCTCGTGTCGAATTGATTGGCTGCGTGCTCTGTTTGAGCAGGTATGTCGGGGCGCGCGGTGTGTATCGGCAGTGCTTTATCCCCCGGATATCAGTCAGAAGTGCGCTAATTAATGACCAAAGTCCCATGCTGCGAAGCGGAAGGGGACGCACCGGCGAAGGCGCCCTGGGAACAATCACAGTTGCCGAAGTTTCCACCTAATCACGTTGCATAGTTTGCGGCCTCCTAGCAAAGCGACAGCTCTCCACGCTCAGAGCCGTTTGTCCAACTTCGGCAGCGACTAAGTCGCCTGTGCAGATTGAAAATATTACTTCCACTTGCGATAAGAGAATAATAAATAATTGATTTACGATAAGGCTCATCCCTGCTCATTATGTGACGCAAATAATTAATATTCTATAAATACAAGATCGATTTAAATAAATAATGATTGCGGTTATGCTGGACAAAAGTATATAATAATTTGTTATGCTAATAAATAACGAAATTAAATACTGCTGCATATTTTATAAGCCAAATTGAAATAATGTTACCAACACACCATGAATTTCCCGCCTACCTTTAGTTTCCAACTGCGGCAACGAAAAGTTATGAGATGTGAAAGTCTGAGGTTCTAAAAGTTATATCGAGTACTTTTATAGTTGGGTGTGTTCGGCACGAGCGATAATTGGGAAAGACTCGCATCGCTAATGAGCTATCGATGTCCCTCTAATTTACGATCGGTTCGCCCTATTATAATTTCAAAGTAGCCACCGTCGGCCGCACGGTGTGGAAACAAAATAGCAAGAATGTCTGCTATTAATATTATTTATGTGCCTCAATGACTAATGCTAATGATATCGCGCTCCAATATCACAATCTACGAATGACCGAAGCCTTAAACATTCCGAACGATAGTAGAACAGGTTTCGGAACGTTTTCCAGTAGAATCGGAAATTCTGATAGAGGAAATCGAGATAGAAAAGGGCAAAAGAGAGGGGCCGATGATACGAGCTTGTTTCATTAGAACGTATCGGTGATTTTGCGCTAGAATTACAGTTCCATCAGTGCGACCGCAATTTTCCGGGGGAATCTAGCGACCTTATCTAACGGTCGGTTGGTTACACGAGCACGAATTAAATACGATTACACGGACACCCGGCGAGTGAGAGAGCTGGAAATAACAGCGACCCCATGAAATATACTGCGAATAAACGAATAGGTAATCCTCGGTATGCGCGAGTGCCAGCTAAAACTTATCGAGCCACTTCAACAAAATTGCATCATGCTAATCCGTACTCTCTCTCCTCGTTTCTCTTTCGTTCCATCTCTTCCGGAAAATTAAAGGGAAGCGTTCCTTTCAATATTTTTCTTCCTAGTTAATTTTGGAAATTCTTCACATATTATCGGCAGGAACGTACTAAATTCATACTGAAGATGATTTATACTAGTAGTGATAATTAGTTCATACTCGATTGAAACTGCGACAACATTTCCGTATACAAAAATGCCAGCTCTCAATTTGAAGAGTGGAAAAAATCATTTAAGCATGTGGCTGATCATTTCGCTTTAAATCAGTCGCGTATGTACAGTGCAAATGGAGCAGACTCTTATCACCCTCGAAATACTTTCGTCGGAAGTGGTTCGATCAGGGACTCGACAGCATCGAGAAGAGTAAATGGGCGGAAAATATCTCACCGCTTCTTTCCCAGCTCGTTCTCGCAAAATAGCATGTCGCACTGCTGATCGCAAGAGAATCCGCGCAGGACGTCAACATACCCTACACTTCACTCTATCAACTCGCAAGACCATCACAGCAATTTCCCTTACGTCAATGTTACAGGAATTTTCGCCGGCAAAAATGACGAGCGTTGATCTGAGCGTGAGCCGAAGTCTTCGCGAGGTGAGATAGTAACACGCACGGATCGTGCATACGTTCGAAGAAGCCACCGAAGCGAGGAATATGCACTCGGTCGAGGAATAGTCTGGATGGCAATTCACTCCGGAAGAGGGAACGTGTTTCGACTCTGAATCCGATATGGTCGAATATGGTCGATAGGAGCTAGTATGTGTGTCTATCGGCAGGTCGGCGCGATCATCCCCGAGCGGAGTGAAGATAATCCAGCCGGATTATTCGGTGGGGAAAGCTCGTAAAGCGAACGCACGAAATTCACAAGCAGGCCTTCCTGAAACGAAGCTAGCAGACAGATGTGTGTGTGTGTGTGCGCGCGCGTGTGCGTGGCGGTTCTGTATGGCTTCCGGATGGAAAATTGAAGAATATTGGAAGTCAAGCTTGGCCAAGTCACACGGAGATCAAATGGAGAAAGAATCAATGGGTGAGTAGAGGAGAAGGAGAGGCGGAACAGGGCGAGTAAATCGTGGACGGCGAGCAGCTCCCAGAAAAAGGATCCATCAGGCGGAATATGCGAAGCTTTTAGCCGCGATACGAATGTACGCATTGAAACGAATAGCTTTCACGGCACGACGCTATCACTTTCAGATGATATATGTATAACTTCGGGGAGCCCTGCAGGGCCGAACGCCGTGGACTTTTCTTCGTCGTTCATGCGGTAAAACGGCTCGAGAGGCGAAGATGTAGCTCACCGCTTTCCT
The DNA here is from genome assembly GCA_910593735.2 of Ectemnius lituratus. Classification (NCBI taxonomy): domain Eukaryota; kingdom Metazoa; phylum Arthropoda; class Insecta; order Hymenoptera; family Crabronidae; genus Ectemnius; species Ectemnius lituratus. The sequence goes on from OU343034.1 coordinate 16,800,530, forward strand.
AAAGCAATCCCATATCCCGATGTTCCCCGGCATTCCCATCAGCTCGCCTGGAAAGATATGGACGCTGACACTGTTCGACAAGTCCCGCACGCTCCTGTGCCACTCTTCTGCACTACCGCCCTTCTGCTCGCCGCAGCAATAAACGAAAAGACGTCTTACTCTAAATGGCTCGATATCGATTCATTGCTTGTACGACCTGTTGTCGCCTGCCGAGAATCCTTCCTCCTGGTTAAAAGGTCAGTGAATCCGATAGCAAGCTCAGCATGAATTTTCCAGACGCCTCTCGTCGAAGTAATGTCTGCATTCAATGATAGCAAATCAAACGAATTTGAAACGATTAATGTATTCCGTTTATATTTATGTACCGTGGGAGTTTAATGATAATGGTCCCAGAAATAGAGTGAGTTAGAAAACAATGTAGGAAGGTTGCACGAAGATTTCATCATAGGAAAGTAGGAGTACGACGAGGGTGATATGTTCGATGAAGGTGTAAGGGTCGAGTGATTCGCATTACACGTAACACTTCCTGGCGGTATCGGCTTTCGCACTTTCTCCGAAGGCCATAACCCGACGAGGCGGGGCTCTGCACATAGCCCGGTGTGTCGGGCGAATGATAGTATCAGCATACTCGGCGCGCACACGGCTCTTTCATCCGGCCGAACTTCAGAACTCCGCCGGCGTGCTCTTACGTTATGGGTTCTTGGATACATTGAACTGAGGCTGCGCGCATTACGAACCACTTGCGATACAACGTCGGCGGCGCGTCTTGTTCCAACTGGCGGCAAAATTTATCGTCAACCATCATCAAACTTTGTCTAAATGCAACCCGTCCCAGCTACCATGTCGCACATGTTGCGAGCACGCCTGACACGTGTTCCGCTCGCAGACACAGTTGGATCCTCTGGTAGTAGCGCTCGAAATATGCCAGGCTTGTTTCCCGATATGCATACTCAGGCAGCCGGCACGAGATGCGAGTTTTTCGTGTTTTCCAGCGCGGCACGTGAGAGTTCTGCGAATGTGTAGAACAGAAGCGAGGCAAGTTTCCGCGCGATAACTCCTGTTAGCACTTGGTAAAAGCAACGATCGGACCTGTTGAACGGTCTGCCATGCTATCAAACGGACAGACTCGAAGTCCGTCGCGCAGTTGTTCGCCGAGCATAACTTTTCTGGGGCCATATTGGAAGCGGTTACATATTTAATCCCATATTTAATCCCATATTTAATTATGCAGTTAGTCGCATAGCTGGCGCTGGCTGACGGCTTGCGCGATAGTTGGTGGAAAATAATAATTAGAGAATGTATTTATTGCGCTTCCGTAGTAGCCGGTTTCAGGACGACGGCTTCGGCGCCGCCGCTTCGAACTTTCCGGGGCTGAGCTCGGCTTTATGGCTAATTTCCCGGCGGCCGAGCAGCCGCACTTCAAAGTAGAAGCTAACGGCCTCGAACTACTGGTAAATTATATGGTGGCCGCGCCGCATTTCTTGAGAATGTTTTGCACAATTCTCCCTCGCTTTTCTCTCTTTGGCGAGCGGCCCAGTATGCGGGCAGCGCGAGCTCGGAATCAATTTTCGAGCTACCCCGCCGGCTCTTTCTATTCGCGCAGGCACCTGTCGGCACGACTTAGCTGATCGCACCCGTTAGTAAGATGCAACACAAATCCAGCGTGAATTTAATTCGCTAACTGAACAAGTCGTGCTACAGAATCATTGTGAATGATGAATAGTAAGAACGAACTGCTAATCTTAGAAAATAGATACAAAAGTATTTGTTAATTTTTTATATTTAAAATCAATTTCATGCAAGTCTGCGGATCTTCCGCAAATTTCGTTTAAAAGAAACAATATCTGTGTAAAAGAGACAGCCGACACGGCCTCTTTCGGCGTTAGTTCCACTTGAAATTAAAGCCTACGAACGATCCCTGTCCATTTCGCTGTGACGGAGTCTCGGATGAGAAAAGGAAGATGAGTGCCGGCTGCAAGAAGAAGGAAGGCGAGTACGAGAATCCCGTGAGAGGCGAGAGCGCGAAACGGATCGGCGGTGAGTCACCACTCACGCTTTTGTGGTCTCGGAATGAGTCCCGATCGAGAAACGGTACGGCCATGCCGGAGACGAGCGTCTCCGAGAAAGAGAGGGCGAAGGAGAGCCGAAGAACTAAGAAAGAGGAGAGGAGAGGAGGGCGAGATCGAATTCTCGGCGCGTCCGTGGATTATTACGAGTTCCTCTATGGGAGCCGAAGAAAAAAGAGACAAGAGGCACCGTCGGCGGACAGCTCTTCCGTCCATTATCGACGATCCGGTGCCCGTGCATATACGGCGCGTCGAAACACGTCCGAAAACCGGTTCCCGATCGCTTCCACGAACAGCATGCGCCGCCATCGGATCCGGGTACCCACACGACTCCATCTCCGCCTTCTTCTCGCAGCAACAAGCGTAAACCTCAACCCTCTCCTTGCCGCGCCGCGCCGCGTCGGCCTCGTGTCTTCCTTTTCGCCTCTCCGCCTAGTCTAGCTTCTTTCCTGCCGCCGCTTACCGCTGGAAGCAGCGACTTCCGCAAGCTGCGGATGTGGGCTGGACCGGATTCGCGCTTACCTACGCCATATTTTAGGCGTTAGGCACCTCGTAGGTAGGTGAGTGTGGCGCAGGCATGCATCATCGCATTATCGCTACGCCTTTGGCCGCACCACAAATCCTAAGCCACTGGTTTACTTCTACATACATATGCATAATAATTTTCATATCCTTTCACTAAGAGGATTCATTCAAAGTCTGGAATTTCTTAGTTGGACTTTTCATGAGGAAATGTAGTAATAAAAACAAGCTAATTATTCTTGTTAAATTATCATTGAAACCGATGGGACTTTAACATTCCTCCAAGGCAGTTTTACTATTTGCTAACAAGCACTTACGAGCTTAGTTTTACGGCGTTTCAATGACTCGAGTGAGTAATCGTTAGAATAGCTGTTGCTTATTACTAAAGCAAAGATTTTACTCCATCGAAATTGAATATCCCGGACTTCTCGGGAGTGCAGATTCCCATTGAACGGGGTACTCGGTGAATCAAAGGTCGAGTTTGACAGGAAACTGCTTTATTAAATTTCGAGGTAACTCGTATAATATCCGGATGAGAGCGAGAGCGAGAGCGCATACAAAGGTACGTCGCATCACGCTCAGTTGAAATGCAGCGGGTCTACGGTGATGGGATGAAATTCAGTGTTCCAGATTCCGAAGTTTCGAGCTCCGCATTATGAGGGGAAGAATCGCAAGTAGAGTAGAAGAGCGCGCCGACGGAAGTTGAGGGCGGGCGAAGGGGGATTGCGAGGAATTCTCGGCGCTACAAGTTAAACGGAAGAGGCGCACTAAATTCCGGGTTCCCAATGTGGGATCCTCCCTTCTGCTTTTCCCCTGCGAATCTGGAAGGCAAAGGGAAGAAGGAACGTCATCCGGGCGACTTTTCTCCGCATTCACCCGCATCGTGGATAATGGCCGGGTGTGTTGCATCGTATTTCTTTGCACGAGAGCCCGATGAATTACCGTTGCGCCGAGCTTTGTTACTAAAAATCGATAGCTCGCCCTGGAAGCCTGAAACGCGCGCCGCCAGTTTGCTCGCAGTTCACTGCATATACATACGTGCATACATGCCTTGCATATGTATAGGAGAGGCTTGTGCACGCGTGATATATGTACACACACTTGGGTAATCCTGTAACCCGCGACTTCTCCCCCGGAAAAATCGAGCCTCGCCCGCTTTTTTTCACCACTCGAATTTCACTCGAATGTCTCGCCCGCGTTTTTGGCTCTTGCAAAAGCCTGTATTTGTCCTGTTTAAAAAGGTGCAAATGCTTTAACACGCCGACGTCGACGCCGCCGCTGTCCGATACGTCCGCTTTCATTCACAGCCACTTCGAGAGATTCGAAATCAGTGAATGCATGCCAGGCAAGCACGCCTTCGGTAATTCATTTCCAAAATAATCCTGGGACACCGCAAAACTCCTCTCTCTTGCGTCCACATTCATGCTTTTATCAGAGAGTACACATTCATGGCAGCATAATCGAGAGCGACGAATGAATTCCCGTTGAATTCCGCAGTCGCGGTACGAGTTGCTGCGTCGAGAGATATCTTTCAGCGTGTCTTCTTCATTAAAAGCGATTTGAAATCAGATCGACTGCGTGCCAAGTGAAATTACACCCATGCGACGCATAATCTGTCAACGCGTCGAATACACTTCAACTCGTCTCTGATACTCGTCGTGCTTGAAATATGAGTAATTAAGTGTTATTACGTGCTTATAGGCTTGTTTCGCTTGGAAGCACTAATTTATAAAATAATCGTCTAATTGTAAGACAAGTTTTACAGAGCCATATGAGAGAGCTTACGTGTGAGACGGTATTAATTATTAATCGGAAATAGCGTGCAGGTGCACACAGAGTGAATTTAGGTTAATCGCTCTACGCGCTAATCTTTGAATGTAAACACGTCGGCCTAGGGAAGCAAGAAAGCTCTTGTAAAGCACGATCTACGTGTTTACAATCAACACGCAGCCACGGAACATCCGTGATCCGCTCTCATCCAGCTTATGGCGTTGCAAACCCCCAAGGGCCGAGGCATCAAGCACGGCCTATACAATTTTCCGAGTACCAACCAGCATGCCGCAATTTGGTCCTCCAATCCTTTATCCAGGAATTCCCCGCAAGTTTCTTTCCACGAGTGGTTGGATAAAAGGAATTTTCGAGTGTGAGAAGTTTCAGGCAAGATTCCCCGTAAATTACTTACTGATCCACACAATATTAACAAAAACACAGCTGCAAGATCGGATGGAAGAAGATCCTTAAGGTACATTATACTGAAAACAATGGTATCACGCTTGTGCAGTATCACTGCAGTAAAACCTATTAAGCACTCGATACTTGGCATCGATCCATCGCACGCTGCCAATATCAGTCGGCGGCGAAGGATGCGCGCAGTGAAAATTGATGGTAGCGATTTGGACAGCAAGATTTTTCCACGCTCCGGCTGGCACCGAAACTCCGTGGCAATCAATGCACAACAGTCTCCACTGTCAGCATATCGCGCACCCACTCGGACGACAAATCCAACACCTCCATAAATAATTCAGACGTTTTTGCCGGGGCTTGATAAATTCCCGCGAGGAATGCCGGCCGGGCAAAACGCACCGACATCGCAGAATTTCCAGGAACAAAGGGGCGACAGCGGTACAAGTTAATCTCCTTTCAATCGAGAAGGGGCGTACAGTGAATCAAGAAGGAGTGCGCGAGCCAGTCTGGTGGTGAAGTGGTGAAAGGCCAGCGAGGAGGAAGAAGCGGCGGCGAGAGAAATGAGATTCGGTGTGCGCAAGAACTCGAGATATTCCCGACTCTCCCAGTAGCTCTCCGCTCTCACTTGCGCCACAGCGCCGCGTCGCACCGCACCGCGTCGTTCCAAAGGGGAAACTCGTCAAAACATTTTCACCGTCGCGCCAATACGATTTCCATCGTTTCCCCGCCACCGTTCAAAACGAAGTTACAAGCCGTAGATTATTCCAACTTGTTAGCCCCTTCGGCCGAACGGAAGATATCGCTCTTTCTCACGCTCCACGCCGCGGGATGGCCGCTCCAGGCCACTAGATCATTTCACATTTTATTGAAAGAGCCGCCGCGCCGGACTGATATCGCGCGCGCCCACCCCGATTTATCGCGTTTCCACCGCCGTTCATCATCATCGGTATCATCGTGTCGCGCGTAATGCACCGATAGCCCTCCGATACCATTAATTATTGGGAAGACTCGTGAATTACCAGCACCGGATTATCTCTAGCTGAGCGAGGGAGAGTTTGCCGCCATCATCGAGATTGAATTTCGTTTGCATCATTAAATGAAGGCGCGATCCCCGGACAGGGGCTTCGGGGACAGCTCGGGTTATGTGGTTGCGGGTTAAATCGAAGCCTGATGGGCCACCCTCTTCCCGATCCTAATCCTGCCATAATCGTGGCACTAAGGGCCGCTCGCACTCTTGCGAATAAATCGCAGGCCTTCCCTGCATTCAGTCGGCATTACGTGTTCCAGGAAACAAGGACTCGGTACTTATGCGCCGGATAAGGGCGAGTGCACGGGCCGAATAAAGTGAATGCACTCTCTTCGGTATGCACTCCTTCACCCCCACCTTCTCCTCCTTTTCATCGTGGATCTAATCCCTGAAGCAGCGGCGCGGCGTATCGCCACCCACGCAAATGCACAGCGATGCATTCCCTTGCACTTCCTCCTCCGGGGCCCTTTCCCTCCGCCGAAACTGATAAAGCGCACCGAAGAGTGTGACGAAGCCAACCGATAGACGAGGGAGGAATAATCGAGAGGAAGAGCCGACGGAATGGAATAGTGACTAGCTGAAGGGGACTGGTAACTTGGAGAGAGGAAAGTAGCAGAAGGGAGTAGTGACCGGACGAGAAGGGTGCGAGAGTTGCTCTCGTCGATATACCGGTTCTCCAAGGAGGCACACTGCCCGAGGGCGGCGGAAGTGACGTCACGCGGCTGGGCACACCACACGCGCGTATCGCACTCTGGATGGTACGATCGGCCAAGACAATGACCTACCATGCTCTCCTTGGAAGTAGCTTACGTACTTACACGTATATCTGTGTCTGTCTCCTCGAAAGTTCAGAGTATCGGCTTTTAGCCGGCGCGGCCGGCGCGGCCGGCGCGGTGCTCAGGCTCGTCCAAGTGCGAGTTTGAATTGCAAAGTGGCCGAGTGAGAGAGCGAGAAGAGAGCATAATCTTCCCAGGCATTAATATAAACTGTATGCACCGCTCGAAGATGAGTTGGCCCATGCAGATGCTATGAACATGCAGATCGCCGAACCCTTCGGCCCGACTTAAACGCGCTTGGCGACAAGATCGCTCGAACGCGGTACTTTTCTCGCTAAAGAGCGATTGCTCGCTAATGGCTGTATCCCAAGACGCATACTCAACTCTCAGGGGATCGTCGGCGCGGACTTATTCAGTGCACAAGCTCATCATCCGATTTCTCCGCTCGAATGAACTCCTCTGAAGGGACACTTAATTGGCCGTGCGCGTTTCGCACGTCTTTGACCCGCTCGCTCGCTTGCGATTAAGCTTCATTTCCTCGGGACTTATTAAAAAACTTTCGCCCTGGCTTCCGCCTCCTCTTACCTGGGGCTGCCGAGTTACTCTCCGCCTAGCTGGGGAGAAAGTTCATCGGGGAAATAGTTTCTCGGAAAGGACTCGGCGGACTTGCTTGTTGCGGATTTATAAGCCGGCTGCTTAACTGTCCGACGGACACGTTTTCCTAGTTCGTGTACGGCCTGGACGCGTTATTAGAATTTCCCTTGAGCCCGTACAGACTGCCTATTGCCGGAAACTTTCCACGTGCTGATATAATCGTGTAATGGAAGTGTTACCGGTGAAATGAAACTCTTTCTGTTGATCTATGATCGTTCGGATACTTTCAAATCGTTCTCCAGCTACGTTTAATTACACGCTAATTAATCAGCGCGCTAAGTGTTCAAGCTTTCATAATCATTTTATGTCCCAAAAAAAGTTGGCCGTAGTATAACAGTTCAAAAGTAGTCGGAATTCTTCCTTGTCGATTATATGCTCGATAATATTAGAGACGCTGACAGGCGAACTGTCATAAAGGAACGCAATCACTGCTAAATTCTCATCGTTCCACGCAAATGTCTGCATGACTATCCCGCTTAATAAGAAGCCCAAAGATACTTTCATACCTACGCACACATGTACATAAAGCGAACATCCGCTAATAGCACGGCGAAGGGAGATTAGTTGGGGAAGTTCGAGAGATGCTGTATAATTACGATCTCAGCGAAACTGCTATCCTTAATTACCGCTCGTCAGACCAGCTTCTAAAGCAGACATAGTGCGAGTGGGAGAGAGTGGAGGCGGATTGTGCGAGTATTATTGTCACTGTCTATCTGGTAGTAGAAAAACTGACCCGAATCGTGGTCCGGTAGTGGCCTGCTGGTGGCGGTGAGCTTACAATTACCGGAGCATTGTTTCGGCCCCGATGCTTTTTATCCGGGCGTGCACCGCCGTGCGAGCTTTACTCGAGCTTAATGCTTTTGGCGAGATCGTTAGCGAGAAGCTCCGAGGCTAAAATATACACTCGTTCCCGGCTCCATCTGCTCTAGCAGCTCCAGGTGCAAGGGCCGCCCAATGCCGATAAGCAAATCACCCACCCCACATTGCCCATGGAGAATATTATGATTTTAACGAGAGGAGTCGTTTCCCGTTTTACACCCCGGAAACACCAGCCACTTGGCATAGCGATTAAGCAACGGATCATGACAATTTGGATGTTATAATGAGAACTAATGCAGGCTTGGTTATTAGTGCATGCTTCCACGAATTCGTGTCGGAATTTTTGGAATTACTGGGTTAACGTTCCTCGAGCGGAGCATTTTCCATTCAGCGAAAACTCCTCGGCGATCCTTTACTTAATGACGCGAACACCGGCGATATTGACGGGATATATAGATTGGCATTAAGGATTCACACCGGAAATTCGTAGGCGCGGCACGCGTGAACCTTGTGAGACGACGCGTTACCGGCGTTCAAGGCGTCTCGGCGCTCGGAAACATGTTTTACAGAGCCGGTGCAAATCCTCCTGGCCGGATTCTTGGTAGTCGTAGTACGTGACTTGTAATTGTATGGTGCATCCGATGGGGTCCTTCTGCTTTTAGATTGGTTTAAGTGCCCGATCGAATATCTACATATTCCAGTAGAAATGCACGTGCCGAATGCTGAATTCCTGACGGATGACGGCTTTGAAACGTATAACACAGAGTTTTTTACTACCTACAGTTGAACAAGGAACAATAACAATGTTCCCTGTGAAACAGGAACATCATTTCACCAAACAAATGTTACTTTCACACTGTGCAACATTGTGTAGTAATACAATCAATCCCACTCAAAAAAGAAAGGTATAACAAACGACTTTCAAACACAAGTCCCACAATTCATCTGAGCACTCATACAAAACACTGCCGGAAAGAATAAACGAAATCCCAGCGAGCCCTTTAGAGAATAGACGATAATTAGTAACTTTTAATTGGCAGGCGGTGCAGCACCGGAAAAAGGTGGGGTGTCGTATAAAGCGTAATGCGTGGAGTACAGGACCACTCTCGTTTAAACAGGAGAAGGGCGGTGCTCCTTTTTTCGGGTAGGAATAATATTTAACGTCGCGCTCTAGCCTGTTCAGACGCACGAAGGTGTTGTAGCCTCTCGGTGATAGCTCGGTGAAGTGTGAGAGTGAAAGAGAAAGAGACAGGTGGCAAGAGAGAGAGGCACGACGCTCGACGTGATTAAATGTGCAGCCCAGAAGTAAAACATGTAATTAGAAGCGTGATGAAAAGTAATTGCCACAGCGACGGAAAAACCTCGCCTCCATTTGCACCGGAATATACTAGTGCTACTGGACGGTGTTACTTTGTCGACTGGCAAGTATATTTTCTTCCCGATTTTACCATGATGTAAGGTAAACCTGTCTGCATCATGCTCACTACCAATAACGGAAGTCACTCCCACCATAGAAACTGCGGATGCTGCAAGAATTACACATAAAAAATGACAAAAACTATTTACCAGATTTAAATAATTCTATTTTGAGGCGTGTTTCTATATAAAAATGAGTCTTCTTTAATCGTGCAATTATGACCGAGTTGATAACTCAATGATGAAAGGCTGACCGGCCTGGATTCCTGCAGGCGCGTCCCAGAAGTAAGTGGCTGGCACAAGGAGGAGCATGCAGGACACCCGGGGCTTGTTAATTACGATGCTATCAAGCCGAGTGAATTTTTCGGGCAAACGCCCGTGTAATTACTTGCGGCGGTCCTGTCGCTCTTTCAAACCGAGTTCGAAGGTGCAGGTGTGTGCATTGTTCGCGTCGCACCGGTGCACCTTAGCACGTGTGTCGTCCATGGTCGCTGGACGAACCCGGACACTCTTGGCCGCTTTCCCCGCTTCGTTAGAAGCCGACACGCCCCCATTAATTCTAGCACAATATTTAACCGGCCCTTCATAACCGTCCACACTCACATCAGCTGTGTAAATCTTGCGTATCAAATGATCGCGCGGTTAAGTAACCTCGTCTAATTTGGCGTCCATCGAACGCGCTTCGTGTAAACGAGCTACACATTGCTCTCGGCCCTTTTGACTTAACTAGTACATCGTCCTAGCAAAGTGATTGATCCGTGAAGTAGTTGTGGGCGGGACGCGAGGGCCATTAATGATTCTATGTGCCCTGATAGCTATTTATCGGTTCTTTGGACAAGAGATATTTTTAATAATTTATTCTGACAAGAATATACTCGAATTTTACCATTTTTATCGATCGATCATCTTTGAATTATTAATACGATTCGTTATTTATAGAATTACTATTTGCGAGGAAATGATCCATCTACTAGAATACTAGAATTTAATTGTCGATGTTAGTATTGGATGGCTCCCGTAGCAGGAGCAGTACTTAAAAGGCAGAAGGATGGCTTGCGGAGGGCCAAAAGACCCCTTAAAGGTGGAATGCTTTCTGAAAGTGACCGGGTGGCGGAGTGGAATTTAAAAGAAGGAAAGTCTGAAAGCCGAAACCCCGCCCGTAGCGGTGCCGGCAGAGAGAAGGCTATCGCGGCAGTTCGCTGCCTCGAAAAACGATACAGTGGACTGCTTTTTCCTCGAGTGGAGCAAGAAGTAGCTGCCGGTGTACCTTCCACCTCGCTTAAGTGGATCCACGCACTTCCTGGTGCAATTGCAAATGGCGGTGTTATATTGCCAGGTCAGCCGGAGCCCGAAGGAAAATGCCTGGGAGGAGAGCAAAAACTCTCGCCGATTGTTCTACCCACCTGGATGAAAAGAAGGGCGACGTTCCGCCGACAATGCCAGAAATTCCAACGACATAATGGCGGCACTGCTTCAGCGGATGGCGTTGGCAGTGCTCGCTGCTGCTCTCCGAAGCGAAAGAGCGCTGGTAGCAACCTGGATTGCCTTTGATGCAACTCTATTGGCGTCACCCTTCGTTTCTCTCCTGCTGCTGCCTGCTCTCTTTCACTCTTCCCGTGCTAGAAGCTCTTCGATATAAGCTGAGACCACATGCAAATTTTTTTTCTTGCCTCACCACAATATCCCCCTTTTTGTTTGAAACTACAGAATTCTTTTATTTTTCGCTCAAATAGAAGCTATAATGGTATTCACTAATTTATTAGAACATCGAAAACTTTAATTTGAAAGTTTTTCATACGATATCGGAATACGTTAGACCAGCTATACAAATATACATTAGGCCAACGAAGTGCCAAGTTGATTCTATTAGAGTAGGATTTACTTTCTAGTCAAGGGAGTCTAGAGAACATTACTCTCCATTTACGGACCAGCTGATAGTAGGAATTACAAGGATGTAGAGGTGGTGTGCTCGGTAGAAGTAGACTGAATCGTTCAGCAACGTTCGTCAATAAAGCGGTACGACCGCGATGAATTTCATAGTACAGGAAATAATGCAGGCTGGGCGGCCGTTCGTCTTCGTGAAATCGACGTGGCTCCTCTCATGTCCGATATTGCCGGACAGTGACGTTCCGATACGAAGTGTGGCTAACACGGCTGGCGAACGACTTTCGAGAGACATAAAAGCATAGCGCGTTTGTCGATAGTGGCAATTCAGGGCGAAGGGAACGCGCGATCGTTATGCGCGTATAATTCACGAGCCGCTGTAGCAGCAGTATAGCACACGCTTCATATGGCATTTGCCGGCTAAATTGGATTTCGTGGAATCGATGGACCAGGAGCGTCCATCCATTTCATGACGCGCTCCGCTGAAGATTCATCTTGAAGCAGTGGCGCGACAGGCGCACTCTCTCTGTCAAGCGGATGCAAGGAGCTGCGTCATCGCCAACCTTAATTAATACATCCAACAGGGCAGATACTCGCTCGACGACACTCGAATGCAAAGTATCCTAAGCTGCCACTCCTAACGATGCCGACTTTGTCCGTCCTTTTATGTTCAATGCACATTCCACCACCTTTGTCTACGAGGATTCTTCAGATTCTCCTCTAATGGAACCTCTGTTATCGCCTTCCAAGGATTTCGAATTGCACCGACCGGCTGCTATATCGTGATATTGGTCGTTGGTTGAGAAAGGTTGGAGAAAGGTTGGAGGATAGACGCAAAGTCGAACAGTGACTGGGAAAAGGGTGCGGGTCAAGCGCTTCTAGATAGCGCTCCATCCGCTTTAACTCTCCCGTAGAGGATGGTTGTTACCGCAGCACTTGCATGTTCGCCTTCCCTTAGGCCACGGCTGTGCGGGCAAGCGTGCGAGCTTTCGGGAGACGCGTCTAACACACACAGGACTTTATTAATGGACTAATAGCTGACACGGGACGCGCGTGACAAAGTGAACGTTCCCGAAACGGGTTAGCTCGTTTACCGGAAAACCTCTGACCGGCCTCGTACGCCACGAATCGCCGCAAACTCGATGCGCTAGTTTTCTCTGGCGATCAGAGTTTAACTCAATTTTTCTGACACCGGTGAACACACATACCATCGTCCTCTCACCGATTTTATTCTGCTCGATGTGCTCGGGTATGTATTATCGATGACGACACCAAGATAATCGGCTGAGCGGAATGAGAGAGCGCGCGTTCTGTTCGCCAGCTGCTTTCTCTGCGTGACGATGAGCCGTGTAACGAGTCGTGGTGTAACTCAAACAAATCAAATAGCCGGAGCTTTAATTGCCGGGCGCGCGTCGTTTGGAAGGGTGGCTTCAACATGAGTGGACTTCCGCCTCGCTTAATGAAGATATGTGGTACGAGAGTGGAGACGCTTTACAAAATCTCTCCTCCTCGAAGTGACCCTTCTTCCTTTCTCTCTCGCTCGCTTGGCTTTGGCTAATGGCTGAAACATGTGTGACGGAACACTTTCGACGAGGGGTTCCATTGTTGCTACGATTACGAGAGCAATAAGTGGATAGTGTTCCGTCGACGTTGACGTCAGTACCACTATCATCGAGGAACAGCGGCGCAACGATGCCGGCGACGCTTGCATGCCTGTCTCGGAGCTGGGCGCAAAGGCACCAGGCAGCAACACCCTGGCAACTTATGAATATTTACGCCAGCTGAATATGCATACCACTGACAATGTATTATTTTTGCTCGGCGGGAGATCAATATAACTCCGCCCGACACACATTCCCTTCCGAGATACACGCTGCTGGCTCGAGCAGTACAGGGTGGCAGGAAATTTACTGCGGGGGTCGATGTCTCCTTCAGAACGTGTTTATGATGATCGACTTTTGCTACCTGAGTAATAAGAACTTGCCAATCAGAATTTTATTTTAAAACAGATCTAAGAGCCTTGCAATTTTTCACGGAATTTCGATGAAATAAAATGAATTAAATTAGAAATTAGAGAAATCCCTGTTTTCATTGAATAACCAAATGTAATAAAGAGACTCGCATGAAGTTGTTAATTAACCCCAATCTATTGTTAAAGGAAGAGCCAATTACCCACGAACATATATCAGTCAGATGTGAAACGTAGAGAATCTAGCATATCACCACTGGCTCTGTATCATTTTCGAGCTGCCCTGTACGTACATACGGTGCACATAACACAGCATACACATAAGTACTAGTACTCGATGCACATACGTACCGGATGCAGGGCGCGTATGACCGCAGTGTATTCCGATATACGATGGAAACTTGTCGAACGTGACTAAAGTGAGAGCGATGACCACTATATTTTTGTCGATGCTTCCTCATAGTAGATCGCTACTGTTCCCAGAGTGTGAAATGGTACGAAGTTCAGCACCGGAGCTTCACCAGCCGCGATTTACGAGCACATAGGCGTCGACGAGCCTTGACAGACCGACTACTGATCATTAGTAAGTGGTACGCCAGAAGGAAAAGTCTGCCGTGCTTCACTCTTCACTGCTCGACCATATATTCATCAGAAGGTACGCGCGCGCGCGCGCGTATGCACCGTATTTGCATTCATTCTGAGCTAATTAAACCTCTTCACTCGTATGGCAATGCGGCCGAGCGATACACATCGGGCGATCGCCTTATACCAGCAATTCTTACGAGATTTATATTACTCGCAACATCCTCCTGCACCGTGAGAGACTCTTTCTCTTCCTTTGACTTCTTTACTTACCAACGCAGCCTGCTGGTACGCTGCTCGAGAGGTGATGTAAAGAAAGAGAAAGAGGGAGAAAGGAAGTCGACGGAGAAGAGCGGCTACTTGGAGGAGGAGTATTACGTCTGGTGAATTATTAGCGAGCATATTCTGGCAAACGAGACACTTAACCGCTTAGCTTTTCGTGGCTTGGTCTTGCAACACGAGGGAAGCGCCAGCGATGGTCATTACCCGCTGTACACCATAAACGAGGCCCGGCCATGCACTCAGGAATTAGCCATTAAGCGAAGTGACACGCGATTTCTCGATGGGGGAAGCGAGAGGAGATCGCAGTACTCGAGGAGCGAAGCGGAAGCGGACCCGCTCGAGAACGACGTTCGAAAAAGGCGTTGCGTGGTCCTGTAATCCAATTAGCCAGCTCCGCATCGGTATTTAATGGGCCACGACGCCGTAACTCCAATGTGGTTCGATGCCAAGAAATGTGAAAGGACGTGCCGTGTACCCCAGGCCGACTGCCTTTTTTCTTTCAGTTTAATCCTTGATCGATCAATAGCGCAACGCGCGCCAAAGAGAGAAGCGGACGATCAGGTGGAAGCGAGATAAAGAGAGCGAGTAAGAGGACTTGCGGCCGCGCTCGGGGGTCCAGAGCTGTTACCGAGGATAAATTGGCCTTGTCGCGACATGTCGCCGTGAACGCGGACAATTTTAAAGCATTGTTGCGCTCGATCGACCGACCAAGTTGAAAGGACATGGCGGAAACGCGGAAAAGCTCCGACTGCCGGTCAATCTTTTGAAAAATCCCCTCTGACCTGAATTGAAGTCTGTTGTGGTGGGATAGGATGCTGGTACCCGAGTTTCGTGTTAAAGCTAGCATTGAAATTGAATAATGAAAGAGGAACTTACCTTCGTTGTCGATGTTGAAAATACCGACGCCGTCTCCGCCGCGTATCGTATAACCGATTCTTGAATCTCCTCCGGCAGGATCGACGTCCTTTGCATGAAGCGTTGTCACCAAGGTTCCCACAAGCTGGTTCTCGAAGACACTCGCGGAAATGATGTAATCATCAAAGACTGGCGCGTGCAGGTTCTCGTTCACATCGACCACTTCGATGATCACTATCGTCTCGGAGGATAAAGACGGTTCGCCTCTGTCCTTGGCGACAATTGTGAGAGTGTGCACCTGTCGCTCCTCGAAGTCCAAGCTTTGAGTGGTCCTGATGGTACCGGAGACTTTGTCGACTTTGAACAAGCCCTCGCTCTCCATCGCGTCCGACAGGAAGTACTCGATGTCGCCACCAGCGCCCTCATCCGGATCGGTAGCATCAACGACGGCGACGACCGTCCAGATCGGCACGTCCTCTCGGATCTTGACGGTGTAACTGGTTAAGGCGAAGGTGGGTGCATTATCATTGACGTCGTCGACCGTCACCCTGACGAGGGCGTCCGAGTAAAGGGCCGGCATGTCGGTGCCCTTACCGCCGTTGTCTTTTGCACGAATCCTCAATTCATAGATCTCTTGGCGTTCCCTGTCTAGTCTGCCGAACACGCTAAGCACACCTGTCACCGAATCCACCCGGAAGTCGTTAGTTTCCGTCACGAGTGAGTAAGTGACGCGCGCGTTCTCGCCCAAATCGGCGTCGGTGGCGTTGGCGCGCCAGACGTTGGTGCCATTGAGAGCCGTCTCGGAGAGGCGGAAGCTGGCAAGTGTCTTCTCGAACTTGGGCGCGTTGTCATTGACGTCGAGGATGGTAACGGGCACCATCTTCGAGGTAGACTTCTGTGGCTTGCCGAGATCGTAGACACTGATGTTGAGGAAATACTCATCCTCGCGCTCGCGATCGAGGAACCCGATGACGTTGAGGTCGCCGGTGTCCGGGTCCATGCCGAAAACCGAGTCCCGGTCGCCGCTTGAGATGACGTAGACGAGCTTCCCGTTGTAATCGAGATCCCGATCTTTCGCGCGGATTCTGACGAGGGTGCTGCCGATCTTGAGTGACTCGTTGGCCTTGATCTCGTTTGGAAAATCGATGAACTCGGGCGCGTGAATGTTCTCGCCGTAACGGCTTGGCGTCAACGTATACTCGTCGTCCCTGGAGGGCATGGTATTACGCTCTGCGGTAGCGAGGGCGTCAGCGAGACGCCTGGCGACGCCGGTATCGCGGCACTTGAACGATCCGCTCTCGTCGGACAGTATCCTTCCCTGGGAGCCAAGGTTCCGCTTAGCATTAACGAGGTGCATGTGGACAGCATTGACGTCGGCGAAGTGAGTGCCGTCCGTCGCGGTAACGTTGACGATCCTCTCGGTGGCTTTAATGTCAGCAAGATCGCAGGAAACCGATAGGACACCGCTCGCGGAGTCCAGGGCGAAACAGCCGTCGCTGTTGCCGGAAACGATGCGATAACTGATAATATTCCCGGCGTCGAAGTCAATCGCCGATACCGTAATGATTTCCGCGCCGATCGGCACGTAACGCGGCACATGTCCCGTGCAGTCGATCCGTTCGAATTGCGGTCTGTTGTCGTTCACGTCCTGCACTCTCACGCGTAATTGCATCTCCGCTTGACGCCGATATGGAAGTCCCCAGTCGCTCACTCGCACGTGCAGCAGGTATTCCCGCTTCATGGTCTCGTAGTCGAGGACCTGCTTCGTCCGCACGATACCCGAAAAGTGGTCGATCTCGAACGGCACCTTCTGAATGTTGTCGATGCTGTACGATATGTAAGCGTTCTCCCCGGAGTCTCGGTCCTTCGCAGTGATTTTCACCACAGAAGTTCCTGCGGGCTCATTCTCGTTGATCGGTACCTCCATCTCCGATTGCTCGAAGGTCGGGTCGTTGTCGTTCGTGTCGACCACGTTGATCTTCACTTTAGCCGATGATTGCTTCCTCGTCCCGGCATTTCCCTGGTCCACTGCGGACACCGTCAGAGTGTAAAAGGCCTTCGTCTCCGCATCTAGGTTCACCGCAGTATACAGCATCCCTGACTCGGCGTTCACGAAGAACTCTCCACCCTCATTACCACCAACAATTTCTAGAAACACCAAAGCGTTTCTTCCTTCATCGGCGTCCGTCACCTTCAACCGGATGAGCGGGGTATTAATAGGCGCGGTCTCTGGGACCTTAACATCGTACACTTCCCGACTAAAGACCGGTGCGTTGTCATTGAGGTCGGCGAGGTGCACCGGCACGAACTTATAACTGAAGCGTTGCGGTATACCGCGGTCCATGGCTCGCAAAGTCAGATTGTAACCTTGCACCGCAGTCTCCCGGTCGAGCAGGTGTAGCACTTCTATGTTGTACTCGCCGGAGTGCTGGTTGCCGGCGGGTCGCACCCGAAAGTGACCCGCCGGGTCGCCACCCACGATGTCCAAGCTGGCGATTTGACCATGGACACCTTCATCCCGATCTATCACTTTCACGATGGCGTAGATGTCCGCGTTCGAGTGTTCCACGATGTTGGGCAGGTGGCGCACGTAGATCTCCGGGGCGTGCAGGTTTATCTGGCGCACCCTGATCGTGACCTTGGCGGTGCTCGCGCGGCTGGTGCCCACGCTGCGAATCAACGCGCCTCGGTCCTTCGCCACTACCACTAGCTCGTGTAGCGCTCGATCGGCGTATCTGTGTGTGACGAAAGTTACCATTGACTTCAATAATCCTCTGCCTGACAAGATGGATTGCCGATCAAACTGTCCAGTCATTTTGCTCGGCACAAGATGAACTAGTTATTACTACCCACGTAATTGGCACTCGCTTTTCTATATGAAACTGTTATATATTTCTTTTCATTATTTGTATGTGTTAATTTAACCAAGTCGTTTAATGATAGAAAATTTACCGCGTCTAGAATTAAAGGAAATGTACCAATTGGATTCAGAATTAATTAAGATGCACAGCTGTATTGAAACGATCGTACGAAATTGACTCTTACTTGGGATAACAAAGGCAGTGTTTAATGCTACGAGTTAAGTCGAACTAGAGAAGGGAGGTATCGATCTATCTCTTTAAAGCCCGATTCTTCGTGTATAAAGTGTACTGGGGCTTACCTGAGCGGCCTTGTAAGACTGATTATCCCGCTGACAGGGTGAACCGCAAATTGATCGGTCTCCTCGGCAAAGCTATAGTAAATCTCGCCATTCCGGCCCAGATCGGCATCCTCGGCGAGTACCCTGAGTATACTGCGATGCAGTGGCAAGTCCTCCGTTATGGTAGTCTCATACTCGGTCGGGTAGAACAACGGGTTAAGATCATTCCTGTCCAACACCGTCACACCTACCGTTGTATCCGTGTCGACCGTCACTTTGCTTTTGGTCTCGTGACTAGTGACGGAAGCGCGCACTTCGAGAACATATCGATCCTTCCGCTCGCGATTCAGCACGTCTACGTTGCCCGTTCGAGTCCGAATTAAGAGGAAGCAAAAGTCGCCAACGGTGCGCTCCTCGGCCTTGAAGAACTTGTCGCGGTCGCCGCTGACAATACGGTAGCGGACGTCTATATCGCTGTCAGGAGACGCCAACCGGATGCCCATCCTCTCCTCGGGCACAACGTAGGTCTTGCCGATCGAATTCTCGGGAATGGAGACATTGTAGAGTGCTTTTGTAAACTGGAATTGGTAAGCGGCGCGCGCTTGGTTGCCCGGGGCCTCAGCGAGCGTCGACGGGGTGGTCGCCGACGCCGGCGACGTCGACGCTTTTGGAACGAGACTATTGCTGCCCGGCGGCGAGAGGGTGTTCGCTGTGAAGCTGTCGGAAGACGGTGAGCCCGCCGTGGCGGCGAACAACCACAGCCAAAGCCAGGGCCAGACGAGCAGCACGCGCTGCTTCATCCTGCGCATCGTGTCGCTAGCTCATCCTCGAGACTTTCTCCTCTGCCCTCTAACCGAACTCTCCACCCGGCAACACAGGATGACTCTTCCCGCTTCTGGCGGCAGTCAGCTAACTGGACGATTGCCTAGAACAGAAAGAAAGAAGCAGGGTTAGATCCTGGAGGATGCATCGGCGGAGGAGCGCCCGTTGCCTTCGTCAGGAGATGCCGGATGAACACGAGGAGGCCGAAAGCCAAATCCCGGTTATCCTCGACGACAGCTACGGCTTTCCACTCGATCGAGCATGATGAGTAGACGGTTTATCCTCAAGCTTTCGGGCTGCGCTATCGACTAGCACGAAGCCGGAGCTTCCAAGCTATCGTGCCTCCTCGGGACGTTCAATCAATGAGCGCCTCTGAAACGCAAGTTCGATCACCCGGCCGGCATCAGCCGTGAGAGGATCCCGGTGATTTCTTCTCGGTAAGACCGATGCACCCAACCCGAATTATCACAGGCGACAGGCTACTTTCAAGCGGATGTCTGCCGCGACCTTTCGCAGAGCGAAGATCCATTCGGATAAGAGACAGGGAGTAGTGCAATCAGTCGGCTACACTGGAAAGGAGGATACACATTGTCGATGTTAATCGGGAGACTGTGTACCCGGGAGATTGCTCTCGGCTAAATGGAAACAGTAAATCCGCAGCGCAGCCTCGTTGCATCTTGCAGGAACACGCCGTTTCGTCGCGAGACAATCGCCAATGGAAAATCTATGGCTCTCGTTCGAGGCTCTCCTTAATGACCGAGTGCACGTTCCGCGCGCGGATTTCAGGCTTAGATCCTCCCGTTGAAAGTGCCATTTAGGCGGATGCGCCTGCAACTTGGAATACTGTGGGATCCCTCTCTCGCTCTCCCTCTTTTCCCTGAGTGAACGGGTTTCGCCAATGGTTCGGGGTGTGACAGCTTCACTGGTGGCGGAAGATAACGGCGCTGGCTGACACCAAGCCCGCCGAAACCGATAGCTGTACTGCACGATTTTCCCTATCTTTCAGCCTCCGCGGCATTCCCTTTCGAGCGGTCCAGCCGTCCTCTCTAATCTGGGCTGACCCCGGCTTTCGCCCGGGTGTTTCCGTCGGCTACATTGCCACACCACCGCTCGATCTATGTATTCAGTAGTTTCGAGGGGGCTGATATCAATGCATTGAGCATCGGAAAGCGAACGGCGGACTTGAATGCCTGTGCCACTTCGAGTTCTGATAGGAAAGGAGCGTTGTTTGTTCTGCCATTTGCTCGTTCTATTGGTAAAACGGAGGTTCTCGTCGAACGCAAAGGGCGAGTGCGTGCTTCTCCACGCGTGAACGTTAACTCTGAAAGCACCAACTCTCTTCCTTCCTCAATGCTCTTGTTTAATGGCGAGCGCACCACTGCGAGATTGCATGGAATACAGCGGAAGTCTGGCGCGCATGTCGGCAGTGTGGCATGCGACGTAAGATCGTACGAGTTATACCAGCGATTATCAGTGCTAGCAATAGTCTCGGCCTTGAGCATCTGGCGGGCCAGCCAGCCAGCCAGCCAGTCAGCCAGCTAGCTAGCTAGCCAGCCAGCCAGCCAGGAGCTCTTCAGTGCTCTTTTTAGAAGCAGCCGATGCTCGGCGCCGATATCCTCGTTGCGTTCGATTCAGCCGGCATTTATCTGCGCCAGGAAACGACCGTCCCACCAATTAACGCTTACCGATCCGAAACAGTTGTAATAAGAAGCGCTTAAGCGCGCAGCTCGGCTCCAGGTGCGCGCGCCGCTCCACGCTAACTTCTCTCACCCGCCGCGGCATTCTCTACGAATGTAACCAAAGAGAGTATGCGTGTGTGTAGAGTAAAACGAGGACAAAACGAGAGGAAAAAGGATCGGATGGAACGAGTGCGCCAACTTGGCGCCGGTGAACATTCGCGTTGCGTTTCCGCGACACGCGATAGAGAGAAGATCCGCTCGGCTCGGAACCGAGCGTGTCTTATCAGCGGCTCAACTTGTCCACTTCATTCGGAGAACACTCGACGAATCCGGCGAGCGAGCCAACGCACGCGTAATAGTCCCACTCTTTTTAGAATGCACGTGCATGTGTGCGCACCTCTACCGACGACCACTCGGAGCCATACCACTTAATTAGACGGAGATCTGGATCTCATCTTGCTGCCTGATTACAAAGTAAACTTTAAGGTTTTAGCAGTACTCCTGGTAAATGACGAGGGTATGAAGGAGATCAAGATGTCCCGGCACGATTACCTACGAGCTACATCGATACAACCTGCTCTTCATTACTCTCGTTACCGGCCAGCAACAATAAAGATAGTGAAGTATGGCTGGCTGGATGCTAGCCGAGCGAGACTCTACGACGCTGGTTGTAATCCCGAGTTAAACATTACTTGGAGCTTACGATACTAATTGACTGGATCGGGAATTCCGGGTTATATACTAAGAATATTACTAGGGAGAAACGATTTCTTAAATTTAATCCTATGCTTCTCTTGCAGTAGCTAAGCTACTAGAATTCGAGATTGTATTACATTTTAATAATGAAAATCCGTTAACCATTTCAAGTCTCTACTTTTCTTTCACCTGAACCCATCTTCTGCACAGTATAAACTAGTGCATCTTCAAACATGAATTTAAACATGAATTTAAACATGAAATCAAATCACTTGAATTCAAGAAACTCAAAGTCAATAATGTCAAGTAGGCACTTAAAGTTTACAAGGCTTAAGCATTCGATGGAATGGTGTGTGTCATGATGCTAGAATCAACTCCAGTATGATGCAGCGGCAGAAACCACGAGTTCCCCGTGACTTTCCTCGGAGTTTCATCACTGGTAGAAAGCTCGATCCTTCGGAGGCAGTGAGCAAAAGCAAAGGGAAAAGCCTGACTCGGACGAGTCTGATTCAACCGTGATATTTTTGCACCACTATTCCGCCGTCAGCGGTCAAAGTGAGCGAGTCTGCAGCCAGACTCGAGCTATCGTTCCTGTGAAATAGAAAGTCCACGGTCTTGTCTTTGCTCGTCGATGCAAGCCGAATGAAGTAAATGCACCTGGCTGCTGTGAAGGTAGCGATGTAATCTTCTTTACAGTCTCGTTCATAAAACACAACTTGACTTTCAGCCATTTTCCCGTTCAATATTATCAAGATTAATATTATTACATTCATCTTATATTTTTAGAACATTTTTTATTTAACGTGACAACATAAATATTGTGGGAACAGATTACGATGTAAATTTAAAGAAGGCAAATCGTTGTAGAGCAAATTGTGAACGAAAGAGTGCTGTTGCCGGGGAAGGCGAAAGGTGGAAAGAAAAGAAAGAAGTAGGAGCGCAGAGGGAAAACATGAGAAGTAACAGTGGGGCTGGCGGAATAGTTAAGCAATTTCACCTGTAGCCTTTTGCTGTCGCGCTTTCAGTCCGGCCATAAACGGCCGAACCGCAGGAAGCGACGGGTCGCTCTGAAAACGAATGAAAACAATGGGAAAGGTGGGCCGACGTTGCCGGCTGGCTGCCGGTATTTTAACGCGGCGATACGTGCGATCGTATTCGTTTGCGGAACGCTGGACAGCCGCGTTGCTTGAAAGAGAAACGAAATGGACGATGGAATTAATTTTTCGGCTTTCCCACCCGCAATTCTGACGCGCGCCTGCGCTCTGCTTAACTGACCATTTTCCCTGCTACAAAGCAAACTTTGAAAAAGCCCAGCGGGGTATTATTTTTCCGGCTCCCCCACCTCCACCTCAACCAATTGGTTTCGCTCGTGATGCATTCATGTATCACTTGCTTGTTTACCATTGTTTCGCGTGCGCATATAGGTTTTTTGATTCCGTTCAGCTGCTCGATCCTCCCCGATTCGATGTGTTTTTGCCAACCCAAATTATATGCGCGCTCGATTTTGGTCGATTGCGAAGGAAACTGAAAGTATAAATACTTCGTAGACTGTGCGGCAGGTTGAGATGAAAACAGACGTAAGATAAAGAGAGTGTAATGAACCTGCGAAGATAGGTCACTGGGACACTATGGATTTCCATTATTAAGCGGTGCACATATACTACAGTTAATTGTTCCAGTGTATTCCAGGAGCATCTCGAGGCACAATGGGATTCTAGCTCATGCAAGTGCGGGCAAGCTAAAAATGGCGTCGATTATGTGGAGAGATAGATCCGGATGCGAGGAGCGGTGGTCCACAGCATCCTACGCTAAAACCTTTGTCTCGATAGGAGGGTAGTCGATGCGAGCTATTCCCACGCTACCGTTGGTATCAGAGAACTTTCGCCGACGAGCTTGCGCAAACTTCGCAATCACCGTCTGAGAGAGTGGCCAGTCGTAAACGGCTATTTAAATAAAGTGGCGAGAAGACCCTGCACTCGGCGGAACTCGCAAGAACTCGCGATGACTACGCGCAACACATACAGTTACACACACATACAAGAAGGTCAGTTCTCTTAGTGGAGCGGCGAGTAACCGATGATGAAAAAGGCCGTTCGCTCGAAGGTGAGGAGGCGAAGTATCAAAAAGGGTGCAAGAAACTCGGCCGCTCGGTCCGCTGTTCTCAGCAAGAACTTTTACGGCCTCGTAAAGCGTGGATCTTGCTCTTTAGCGGCATTATCCGTAACAACGTCTCGCAACACTTATTCTGCCGAACAAATTTATAGGTTGCGCCGGCGCGCACTTTACGGTAGGCCAGAGCACATCGACACCCCCACCTCCGCCCTTCAGACTCACAGTTGTAGTTGAGAGTTGCAAGAGACAAAAAGGTCAACTGCGATTCTTCCAAGGTTTGAAAAAGCGAGGTAACTTCTCTCTGGACTTAGTTTGCGGGGTCGAACGATATAGTGGAGCGGGTGGCAGTGGAAGAGGGCAGCCAGTGCTTGGGGCTAGCTGGACCACCGGATGGCGTTGCACATTCATCGGGAGCGAGCATCCCCAACTTTGACAGCGTCCGACATCCCCGGAAGTGTACCGTTGCAGCCGAGGCGGCCCTTCCTGTCTGCGTTTCTCATTTTCTGCGGACGCCAGTGCGCTTTGTGCGCCTTTCCTCCGCACAGATAAGCGTGTGTCACGTGGCTGACGGGCGAATAATATTTCCGTATTTCTGGCGAAGGCGGACTCTCTGCGGCGGCGCACGCTCGCTGCGAGTCTGTCTAGACGGATAATTAAACGGAAGAACCTGCCACCATCGGCGCGCCAGGTTCCAGTCTACCTTCGAACCTGTTACCTACGCAACTCTTATCTGGCATCGCGCGCCGCTGGAATGCCGCAATATTATGGAAAGCGTGCATTCACGAGCGAGCGATTCCGCCGCACATAGTTCGTCGAGCATGAGATAATGAGCGGCGCTCATTGTAACTTGTACCTATGTATGTACTTGGCGCGTTACGCCTCTCATTCAACTCCTATATTACTGAGACTGTTTCAATGACTCGAGCTATTCGGGCTTGCATGCTTTGCTGTTTCGATGATGAAAGTCCTTATCGTGCATAATGAACAGTAAATGATATGAATGTCTGGTGAAGCACTGGTAACTACTCGATGCACTCCATCAAGCTTTAAAATCTAGAGCAGGCTATTTAAATGGGTTAATAAAACTGCGTCTCCATCAGACTAACCCGCTAGTGCTTTTATCATTCCACTGTCATTAAAACTTTTCTCCTCCTATTTCCTCGATACGGTCGCATCTGTCTGCCGCATTATCGTACCAGTGCTGGAAGCTGGTAATAGATATTCTAAGAGGTTTATGTTGAGTGGGACGAGCATAATCTCGATTACGTCGCCGCATCCGAAAGGATTTCTATGTCCTGCTAACTGTGCGGGGCTGGAACCCCCCCGCAGTTGCACAAGAATGCATTTCTCGTTTTAACATGCACCCATGAAAGGCTGCTGCAAGCGGGGAAATACTTGGCTTAAATGAAGAACTGGCGAAGGCACTTTCGCATAGCAGGTTCCCGTTCGTTGGCTATGTGGGCCAGAGATTTCAAGCTGGGGAGAAGGAAGCTGACGGCGGAGCAGTGCTGCTTTAAGGGGTTGGTTGGTCGGAAAGCCAAAGGAGAACGGTTAGAAATGGAAGGCGCGATCGTGCGGCAACGCGATCATTACCATACCATTTGGCCGAGTGAAAAACAAGAGGGTCGACAACGAGAGGTCGTCGACGGGGACGGTGACGACCTCGGCGACGCTCCAGCTCTAACTGGCTCCTCGGCACCTCTCGAAAGCCCTAATCCAGTAATGCAAATTCAACGGGACGACCGCCGATTTTCTTGGACGCCCCACGCTTTGGTATTCACTGTATACATTTTTATACCTCCAACCCCAAGCTACTTCTTTTTTCTCGACCCTCGCTCTCGTTATTTACTTAAGCGTACCCGCACTCCACGGGATATCGCTTACGGCCACTTTGCGCCCCGGAAATATGTTACAGCCATCCGGATATACACACGTATCCTTTGGAAGCCACTTTGTGCGCCACAGAGTGCCGAGGGTGTAAATTCGATTCCAGATAAATTCCTGCTACCCCTGCAAAATCCGCTGAAATACATACATATAGTGCCACCCTGTGCGTATGTATGTGTGTAGGCGATGCTCAGAGAGTACTGCAGGTTTACCTTTAGGGAGAAGAGGATACTCGGTCTTTTGCTCTCTCGCTGTCTCTCTCGATTTCCATGAAGCGGGAAGCCCTTTCTTTCGGTGCTCCAGAGAGGATTGCGGTATCTCGAGCTCGCAATTACTTAAAGGGGGCGGCGCGCTCGGCAAACATATTGGTATTTGAGCCGGCCAGCACGGGATTAAGGGTAGCTATGTACCAGGCACAGGAGGTCCGCATGTATACGCTGGCCTGGAACAATGACGATGACAGCGGGGGCAATGGAAGGCCAGGCTTCGGTACAAAAGCTGCTCCGAAGCTTCGTCTCGCCGGACACAGCTCGCCAGGAACTGCCCTCCCTTGCTGTTCGAGCGTCATCGCTGACAAATGGACGACAGCGATTAAATCAATCCTCCAGAAATGCCTACTCCACCATTACTCCCACGCCTCCCCTCACATCCCACCCGCGTACGTGCGCGCCACACGCTCATAGGTGTTTATGTGTGCTGATCTCAATGACCAGCAACGCACTTGCATGCGGAAATCTGCAGTGCTCCGCCGATTGATTCCGCTAGTCGGTCGCCCGGTAATGCTCGCTCAGGAATGTAATCTATTAACCAGCAGTGTGCATTCTCAATCGAAGGATCGATCGTTCTAGGCTTTCTCTTCGGATAGCTTTCGTCCGCCTGAGTGTTTCGCCTGCTGGATTCCCACTGGTGAAGCGATCGTCATTGTTAGTACTTCGGAACAGCCTCCAAAGCTTCTCTGTGATTCCTTCCAGTGAATCTGGTGCATTTCTCGCATTATTCATTGCTACAATTGAAAATCCATGATTCGCTGCGATTAATAGACGTGATTCTGTGACACGGATGGATGTTTAGGAGCTGTTCATTAATGCGCTGGCGATAGTAGAGAAATAATAGAGACACTCGGTCAATACTTGGCGCGCTCGCTTACAATAGAACTTTTCAAGAGGAAGGAAAGCGAAATCACGTTGGGATTGGAGGAGCGGCTGAAGAATAGGTGTCTATTTAGCAATGTCGTGGAAACTAGTAGTCTCGTGACAAAGGTTATAAACACGTGCCCGGCGTTAATAGGATCTTCCAGCGCCCTTAATGAGACAGATTGCAAGACTCCGAAGGAAACTCTGCTATTAAAGCTTAACTCCTTCATCTCTTCTGTCGGTCTATTTTTCTCTAACGACACCCCTAACGAAGAAATAAAAAGCCCAAGCTTTCCTACTTTTTCCACGTAACCTTAGGATATTTTTCATGTCAGCCTCATAGTTTTCCACTGTGTTTAAATTCTAGGATTAAAGCTCACAACTCCACTTGATTCCCGCTGGATTTTATTCAAGGCGAAGTGTACGGCAAGCTAATTTTGTCGAACGTGATAAAAGCTTGATTAAACAAACTCGAGAGTTTAAATCAGTTTTCCACTGATTTGCAGCTCGGTGACGTAGATCAACGCGTAGCACGTGCCCAAGTTAAATCATTACACCTGTGCTAATACACTCCATCGGCGCAAATAAAAGGCCAAGTGTTACAGTCTTACAAGCGCAAATATTTGCCGATTCGAAGGCAATGTAGCTGAAAATGATGATCAAAGCACTCGTTACCGGCCGCCGTCCAAATACTCGAACCTAATCGATGAGTTCGATTACAGAGCATGGTGGCCGAGTTATTTATAAGCGTCCGGTAGAAAGAAGTCGGGGCCGACGGTCGTCTGGCGCAAAAGGAAGTGAAATAAAGAAGAAGATGAAAAGGCAGCGAGGTTGTTCGCCCCTTTCTGTGGCGAATTCTGGTTAAGACACTCTGTGAAGGGCTTCGCTCCACTTTAGAGGATAGCTCGAGCGAGCGGCGCGTCTGGCTTCGCGTCTACGTCCGCTTTGCGACTCATTAAATCGATATTTTGCACTGTATCTGCATACACCGCTCTTCCTGGCCTCTCCGTGCCCGGTAACACAGCGACTGTGCGAGTTAAACGGCCGGAAAATAACTCGACAGACAGTGATGATTATGCAAACGAGCCGCGTTACTTATATATAAACTTGATTTCCATAAAAATAGCGTCGGCATGAGAGCGAATCAAGGTGCGGGCTCGAGGGTGCGAATACGTCGCCGTGCTTGGTTTGAGAGATTGCTCAATTATGGGTAAAGCGGCCAACGTTGAACAATAAGCAATTTTCATTACAAGAGTACACTCTCGCTTACTGATGCTCTTCGGTAAACCAGAGGCACGTGAATGTAATATGGTTACTACTGAATAAGTATGGAAAGTGTACTCTCACTCTATGTGCATAGCTTTTCAGTCAAGTAGCAATACATGTGTGTGCAAGAGTCTTCTTGCTCGTAGGTGTAAATTAAACTAATCAGCATACCGCGCGGAGTCAGAGAAATGAGGAAAGTGTACAGTTTATACAGTTTGTATGTTTTAAATTCATATTTCTGATCTGGATTACTCTTTTGGGGTTAGTTTTCTATTTAATTCCAAGTAAATGCAGTCTGAACGATCCACATGATTAAGAAACTTATTTATTCCTGACGATATGATCTATTGTGCTGTCGAAAAAGTAAGAGAAAATCTGGGAGAATGGAGTCGCTATCTTAATTCTGCATTCCATCAGAAGAGAGCGCGCTCATCGGCATGGGCCCAGCTCCAACGGGCAGGAGCGAATTCCCGGAGCAATGAGTCGAAAGCACGCTAGCTTTGATTACTTGCGACGTGTGCGCCGCAGCCGCAAACACGCGCCTCCGCAACCCCAGCGGCCTCCGGATACATTCCAATTCCGAAAACGAGGCTTCGCCCGAGCAGAACCGCTCTCCTCTTCCCATCCACGCGCCGTGTACACTCGATTGGGGAGCTCCCTCGCGCGTAGAATAACGGCCGCCCGTAATTTGCACGCAAATCGGCGCGTATTCCGCATTGATTTGCGCGCACCGCTACTAGAAACAGAACACAAGACTCTAGGATTGGAAGGTGATACTTTTCTACGAGAGAAGTGATGATTGCCTTATAAATTATTGAGAATTGCACACAACACTCGTAGTGTATTCATAAATCAATCTCTGATGATTTTATGATTGAGCACTTGGCAATAATTGTAGTAATCTAGTCTGAGAGTGTTCATTCTCATAGTGTAGTTGATTAATTGTGTCCTTCGATGCAAAGATACATTTGGTGATGCCGACAAAAGCTCCATTGGAGAGAACGAGGGGGTGATTTGTGTTAGCCGATTTCCCGAATACAGTAACCATAAATTTAAGGGGTGATTTCTTTTCATCCGTGCGAAATTGGGACATCTGTGGAAGCAACGTCGATAGTACGAGCGTACGACCATGTCTGGGTAACAGCGGACAAATGTAAAGCCCTGAAGCTCCGAGGATCGTTGCGTTCACAATCCGGGATGATCCAAGTTCTCCGATGGAATCGAGCTTTGAATCTCTCGCTCGCTCTTCGAGCACTCTTCCACGCTATTCGTTTGTGATTTGCCGAATGATTCGTTCGCCGGACGTTTAATATCGCAGCGAGTCCGATCGCAGGGACACAGGCTGCGCTCCGATCTCCACTGTCTGGGCTAACGCATTGTCCGCGCCCTCACTATTATCCGATTCGTTCTACTCGTCGAAAATAACGCTGCTAGCACGCTCGGTTCTGTCCGAAGCAATTTCTCACTGCTCCACTCCTCCGCTCATTGGAAGCTTTTTATTATTGATCCGTTATTTATAGCAGCCGATTCCACTTCAAGGAAAGCGGCATTATTGTCGATGTGGCACGCTAGAACCGCCTTCAGATATTTATAATAATGATTGTCGCGCTACGCTCAACTGAGCTTGGGGGTGTTCTGGGGTCGCCTGGATAGGTCGGGCACCTGTTGGCTCTTTGGCCTGGGAAATATAAATTTGATGACGATATCACCATCTCCCCAGCTACATGCATTCTGGACCACTTACTCTTGGCACACGATCACCTTCGACCTCGTTGTATCTTGTTTGTCTATCGTTTTTCGATTAGCCTCCTATTATTCCAGCATCGGCTCATTGTCTGCAAATTGTCGAACTTAATTGCAGAAATTGGCAGCTTGCTAGTGGAAAGCAACGCTTTGTCACGATATCGTTTAGATAACTCTCAGCGAAATTGCAGTCTACTAATTGTTCTAATTTAGGGGAGTCAAATTCCAAAGTGTAATAGAGTCAAGAGTGTACTGTTGCACACAATAACGCAATATTGAATAATAATTAAGTCAATGAAAAGTCAATGAAAAAGATGGATAGGGGAAATTACTAATCAAATTATTCCGGTGGAAAATGCATGCTTGCACAATGCGATGCGATGTTTATCAGAGTGGATCTGGGCGCTTTTAAATTTCAACAAACAGACCGAGAACAACCTGGTAATAATTTATTGACATAGTTGACGGATGAAAGGCAAATTAACTGCAGAAAAATATAGTGGATATTAGGCGAGTCCATTGTAAAACTCCGTGGAGTTTGTCAGCAATATCGCTAATAAGTGCGCCACATTAATATGGTCCAATGAGAGACTAGCCTAGCGTCTGTGTATGATATTAAATGTCGTACGCCGCAGGAATTGTTTATGAAGTTCGACTGAGATCGGCACCGGGCAAAATTGCAAGATTCTCCTTTGAAGCGATGGTTCGTCAAAGCGATGGTTGACCCTTTGTGCATCAAAAGGATGCATTCCATGCGATCCTTCCAATATTTAACAGTTGACGCAGTAGTTCAAAGTTCAATTACCTGTTAAAAATATGCACTCGAAGAGTAACTGGCTACTGAACGTTTTGGCACGTTGGCAAAGGGTTGAAGGTCCTCGAAAAAGGGCATAGATCTACCGCGGCACTCATATAATCGAACAGGGCTGTTATACTCCTTCCCAATCGTTCATCGATAAAAGCGATTTAATCGGCGATCAGGAAATACTGGTGCGCCAATGAGTGTGCGATTCATTCGGTTCACATTTTACGGATTCCGCACTTCCATTCTTGCTGGTTGGACCAATATAAAAACCGGCGCGGAAAGCCACCGCTTGATCTATACATACATGCCGGCAGTTCAGCGACATTTAATCGCCCCATTGGCAGCATCGATCGTTCCAATGTGTTCCCGGCGTCCTTTCAATAACTTCGGGTAACCGTCCGAGAACAATAGCTGTTTTTAACAAAATATAATAAATCCCTGCACACTTGCATGCACCCGTTGTAATGTTCTGCGGTGGTTGGAAAATATTTTTCCACTCTGGCTAACATTAAATTACTTTTCCGTAATTTGTACCCCTGAACGTATTTTAAATTGGAAGACAAATTTCAGCTTGGTTTGGTATGATTTCATATAAGTAATGAATTGAATAATAAATATAGAAATCGACTTCGCCTCTCATCTGATTAACTGAAATTAAATATCATTTTCCATGTTACTTTTGTGGACTTTCCATCTGCCAAATAAGAAATAAAGTGTGTTTGTTTTACAGGAAGTAACTAAATTACGTACGAACGTAAAATAGGTCGTAAAATCGTAATGTTATTCGGAAGAACTGTGTGCTGTGCGGAAATACAATAAATCGCTCTTTAATTTTCTCGATAGTAATTGGAAAGCCAGCAGGCGATGCTTCCGGCGCAGCGCGCAAGATAGATTGATTCCAGAGAAGGCTAATATTTATGGAAAATTTCGATAGGGAAACTTTGATGGTTGGTGGTTTGCAAGTTCTTTCCCTTGCGATCTGATGGCGAGGCGTTCCTGGGTAGCCGGTAGCCTCGATCACTGCTACCATTATTCGGAATTTAATCAGTGGTTTCATCAACTGTAAACCCGCTTCCCGTCCGAAGTCAAGATTAGGCCGACCTCCTCTGCTGAGAAGGTTCCCTTTTCCGATAAGTTGCTTCGCTCGAGGAAGGCTGCCTGGGCGTGAGGGGGGCACCGCTGAAGAAATAGCCCTCGACAAAGGAGGGCTACTCTTCTTTTATCGCGATGGCCTCGATAATTCTGGGCTGGGAAGCGGCGCTGGATCGTCCGGCGATCTGTTATGTTAATCCACTCGGTCGATCGATCGCATTCCCATTTCGCTTATTCCAGTGTCGCTGGTACTCCGGCAAGCCCGCAAGACGTACCACGTATTAGGCCGAGTGTACTCATGTACTAACATGCAGATGCCAAGATTAACCGAGACAGTCGGCAGCGAGTTCATCCCCATAAGGGTCCAATGCAAATTTACCATCCTTCTGAAACTAAAAGATCTATAACTCTATCTCCGATCTTGAACCTGTTTCGTGCACTAAAGTAAGACGTCGGGTGGAACTTTCTTCTCGCAAAGAAGATGAATTATGCAACGCGCTCCCCTAACTCGCAGCTTCTCGTTACTTGAGATCAAGTCAGCAGCCCTCAATTGTCATATTGGTTTCGCGATATCGATCCGGAGACACAACAGGCTCGGATCATTGCCGTTCCGAGGGAACTTGGACATTTCTGCCGCGGATATAAAGGGAAACTCGAGCGCGCGATAGTGGCGCAAACATTGTGCCAAACTAGCGGCAAGTATCGCACGCCGTCGGTCGACTCGAATCTCCATAGAACTGGCAACTTTATTACGGCGCACCGCGCCCCATTCATCTTCGGTTTCCTCTCACCGTCAATTTCCGACGAGACAATGGAGAGCCGCCCGCCACTTCACGCTCATTCTAACGTAAGCCCGTGATTCTATCAGCCGCCAGTTGCCGATTAACCTCTTGGCTAGACGCGCAAGCACTGCGTATAGATTTTCTGTCGACTAATGGTTTAGTGTGTACCGTGCTTGTTTAACGCGACGCCAAAATGCAGCCGGCTGTGCTTTTGTCGAGCCGATGAATACCTGACGAATATACGCCCGACCATATATAAAACCTGTGTAATTTATTCCATCCACTGCCGTGCTGGTCGACACAGAATATCTAGTATTTGCTGCTTCCCTGCAGGCTCACTGTATCAAATATACTGTAACTCTTTCCCTCTATAAAAAGGCAGGATGAAATTCGGCTGAAATATTTACAATTAACTTTTACCGCGGTTCTTTTATTCCTGATGGATTCGTACTGTGTACATAATTAAATCCATTGTTTAAAAGGCAAATATCATTAAAATAAAGTGACTCGCAGTTTATTTGTAAGACAAGCCTTTGTATCCTTTAAACAAAGGAGAACATATAAACGATTGCAATCAGTACTACCCACAAACTATTTCAAGAATAATGCCAGTAATCAACAGCAGTATAGAAGCATCGGAACAGCCGATTGCAACACGATCGTGGAAGAATCGTGCTCGGACGTAGGAGCGGATGGCATACGGGGAATTCTCGAGATTTAGCATAAATTTTGTTACAGCCTCACGTGTCTACGTGACCGCAATGAGAGAGAGAGAGGGAGAGAGAGGGAGAGAGAGGAGGGTGGGTGGTGGGAGGGAAGGGCGGGAGGGGGGGGGGGGGGGGAGGGAGAGAGTTTCGCGAGAGGCAGGCAAGCGTGTTGGAAGGAGCGGTACGCGTTGTAGAGTCCGAGGATCGGACGAGTTGTTTTCGGGATACGATAAGACGAACGGCATACGTGCAGCACACAAATGGCAGCAGCTGCACGTGCATTGAATATTTAACCGGCTTAAGGCCCTTTACACAATGCGCACGAATGCCACTGCACGGGGCAACCAAGCCGACTGGCAGCAAGCCGAGGGGGCTAAGGGCATTTGCCCGACTGAACGAATTGAGGCGAGCGGGGTCCATATTTAATCAACATTTGTCCGCCTGGTCTGCCCCTCTCTTTCCGCTTTTCAGCTCACCTCTTTCGGAAAGTCTCGCTCGCTCGCTCGCTCTCGGTGCTACCACAATGCTGGCATGCTGATAAACGAAGGACGAAGAGGAAAGCGAATGCCTCGTGTGTTGCAGACGCGTGTTTCGCCTGTACAGCCTTCGCTCGCCGTATGTCGCCACGTGCTAGTACGGCTCTTCCTCTTCCCACAGCCACCCCCGCCCTTACCTGACTCTACCGCTTCCGACTTCACCAAGACTTTTCGAGTTTGCCTTTGCATTATGCATTAATAATTCAAGTGCTCGTCTCGGCTTCCGTGAGCCCCCTTACCTATCTCCGAAAGCATCTCCCAGAATTTGGAAGCCTGTTGCCCGAGGCCAACACTGCCACCTGCATGACGAGAGAAAGAAAATATTTTCCGACAGTCTCTAAATCCTGATCAGTAAAATAACAGAGCGCGAGTTACCTCGATATTCTAAACGAAATATTTACTCGGAGATGATAAAAAGGGGATCTATAGACTATGATTATTAATTTTGTGAATATTCGTGCTAGTTTTTCTTTAGTGTGGAAGTACTTTGAATGCACTGGCAATTGGTCGACGGTTGAATTCAAGCGGTTTGAACTTGAAGGGGGGCACTGCCGTGATTTCCGGGATCGCGTTAATTCGGGACTACTTTGCCCTGGAGGATGAATCATCGAGGTCGCAGCTCCGGGAGAGCCATTAACGAGCAACAAGCTCTTGGAGTCGATGCCGATTTCGCATGAAAATCAAGTCCAATTAAGTATAACGCAGAAGGAGCGCGCCAGATTCAGCAATATCCCGCTTCGTTAAACGCGCCCGGCCAAATTCCTCATTATACGTTCGACTTCCGTGCGAAATGGTTTAAGGGAGTTGAGGCAAGCTGGGGTTGGGAGTGGCTGAGGGAGACATTTATTGGAACCAAGGGAATATGCATTGGGCCGCAGTGTCAACGGAATAGGTAATGAGCGCGTTACCAAATAATCTTAGCTCATTCAATACGGCAAGAAAGAGAGGGAAAGTAGTGAAGATCGTTATGCAGATACTTGGAAAGCTTTGCTCGAAGCAGAAGCCTTATTGCAGCGATTACGTGATTTCGGTCAGGGCGAATGGAACACTTCACCGACTAATTAGAATACGGAAGCCCATGCAATTCTTGGAAAGGGACTTCACTGATCCTCTCACGCAGCCCTCACAATGCTGACCTCAGTATTGCGATACAATAGCTACTATTCACTAATATAAAATACTCGGAACATTATATCTCGCAAACAGATCTCCGCGACGTTCCGCTGCACAAGGAATTCCCTGGAAATCCGACGAAATTGCACTGCTCATAGAATTCACCTCGCTTCATGGAGATATGAATCTCTCAGGCTGCTCGAGCACGAGCCAGTTATTTGTGATTATAAAACTCGACACAAAAGCAACAGAAGTCTCGTCATTGTTGCGAAAGAAAGTTCTGAGTTACATACAGAACATTCATATTTATAAAATATGTAAATGCAATGTAATAATAATTGAGACTTCTGCTTTACACGTTAGATTCTTGCCGATGTGCTTGCTTTTACGGATAGTAACAGATTCGATCGGTAATAAATTCAGATTTCTCGAAATATAGGGTAAAACGAGACGACGAAGCCACGTAACCCACTAGACGCAAGTGCTCGAGCTGCTTGTAACAGGAAGTTCGCCGCTGAGTCGAAGCAAACCTGGCAAGTATAATACCATAGAAGATAACATAGGAGTATACAGCAGCTCCACAGACATAACCGCGCTTCCCACTAACTGCGCAAAATGATATCCAGTTATCACGAAAGTGTTTCGAGTTCTAGCCGCACCAGCCGATCCACCCGTTCAACGAAAGTTCACGCGGGTAAAAGCAAAGTTCGAAACGCGAAGAAGTTAAAGCAACGTACCGACGAGCTGCTCGCAAGGTCTACGAGTGCTCTATAGTTGAGCAAACGAGCTACTAACTCTTCTATCTAAAGAAACTAGAGAAGCTTTGCTCACTGATGCCTTGGTAAATAAAACTAGCTAGAACTTCGCTTTCTTACACCAAGTAGAAACTTAAAGATTGTCGCAATTATTAATTTCACATTAATCCGTATTAGGTTTAAATACCACGAAAAACTTGAATTCTAAAACCGCGAATTACACCTTCACTCACAATGTGGATATAATGATTTCTTATTTCCATTAAGGATTCAATTATCAAGATTGAACTGACGTGTGAGCAAAGCGTAACATTGAAACGTGGGAAATTCATTCCGGAAGTCAAATCAAACACCAGGAATAGTGGTTGTGTGCATTCCACTTGCACTCCACGTCGCGGCGAGTCCCAAAGGGACATTAAGTTTGATGATCCTCATACTAATCTTGAGAAGCATGCGTTCAGGGAGTAGTACTATCGACTTGAAACAATTAATGCACAACTGCAAACGTTCTCCCTCTCTCTGGCACACACATAAGTACATTGAGTGTGGCGAGCATGGTGCAAAGACAATCGGGCGAGATTGATCAAACGTAGCTAAAGTCAATGCCGCTAGAGAATCGAATCCCCGTCAATCAGAGGAGATCGAGATTAACGGTATCACACATGAATCGAAGCGGCGGTGGTGCAAGCGTATCTATTACTACTCCATGGCCAGACTATGTAATCAGAATGAGGATTACATAGGAAGACCTAGGTGTTGCTTTAAGGCAAATCCACGGATTTGTGGGTGGCAGTGTCCACGCGATCAATACGCCACATTGTGGCAAACGTTACCAAGATTAACTGGGTAGAATTCGCGCACCGAATGAACATTGATCACCCTTGATTTGTGAGATCACCGGCTAACGCTGAAAGAGCATGTCCAGGATGAATTAGAACATTTTATATCAGACCTTACGAAACTTCGACAAAGGATTCCATGGCGCGCGTGCGATGAAGGCTATCTCGAGTGACTTTTTACCTGGAACAGAAAAAGGAGTACTACGTTAGTACGGCGTGCGACCTAGTTCGTGAATGAGATCATATGTACATATAATCTAGTTGATATCCACTTGCGGCTCGCTTCCGCCGAAGCAAAGGTGCACCTGGGCGGAAAGTAAGGCTGCGCCTGTGAGATTGCAGAATAAAGAAAAAGACAGCCGAGGGTAGAGGCTTTCGCTTGTTTGTGGAAAGAGTAAGGGGGCGTAAATCAATTAAGTCGAGTCGTCATAAACACGAGAGTTTACCAAGGGTGCCGAAACGGGGAGCAGAACCAGGATGTATTAAAATGTAAAGCCCGAGTCATGGAGGATACATATCGTGTATGGACGTCGACGCAACGCGCCTTCAATCCTCCAGTAGCTATAATAGATAACTCTGCAAATACCGGGTTGCCTTGATGGTAGCCTTCCTCTTTAAACTTTCGTCGAAATGTACTTGGTAAGTAGTCAAAGCAAATGGAATAATTTATTACCGCATCGTATCAAGTTTTCACTGGTGCCCGAATGCTGCAAATATAATTTTCCTCCTGTCTCTGTTACTCTCTATTCTTCCACTTACTTTCTTGCTAAAATAGAGCGCAGATATAGTAAAGTCAGCGGCGAACCATGAACTTATTGGACCGCGAACGTACTTTCAGGTAAATGTGTATTCCTCCAGGCAGAGATGAGAAAGAGCACTACTTGCACGGGGATTTCGTTTTCATTTCGTCAAGAAATCCAAGGTATTTTTATTTTCGAACAGACACGCTCTTAACGCGATCGAGGCCTCAATTTCCATCGATGTCACTTGTCTATCATCAGCATACGCCTCTTCTCGTTTTGTTCGGCGACCCGTATTACAGATTCCTCGGTATTCCCTCGAGAAGCCGCTAACAGTTAAATCAGGACGTGTTTCCAAACATCTCGCACGCAGCAGAGAATGAAAAAAGATCGGCCGATTGCAATGCAGCCTGTGACTCTGGGAATCGCAGGAGTCTCATTTCATACATCCACCTCGACGGATTGACGCTCTCCTCTTCATCCACACTGAGGCATATGTGTATTCGCAAATCCACACAAGAAGCTCTCGGAGCTTCGTGCGAGCCGTAGTGGCGCGTTCACGCGGGGAGTTGAAGCGGGCAGAGAACAGCGGGTGAAGCAGAGCGAGCACCGCTTACATCGTCGACATGTAGGTGTACGTGTTTTGTTCCCAGGTGACGTGCCATCGGTGCTCCTGCACCTATCCAGTGGCACACGTGTGCGCCCACACGCTTGCCCAAAACTCCCATTCTCACGTGAAAGCCAGCAAACGAAACGGTGTAAAGCGGACGGGGTGTAAAACAGGGCGGATGAAGGGAAGGCGAAGTGAGGGACGGCAATGCAACCACGTAATGCATAACGTAATGCAAGCAAGGACGCGCTAGTATTGTCGTAGCAGTGCATTGATCAACGATGCCGTCATCGTCTCTCGAGTGAGGTGACAGCACACTGAATGCTCGCTCCTCTCGAGCGACTGGCACGTGGCTCTCCTGTATTTATGCCGGCCGTTTTGTGACTCCCCTCAACGACGTTGCCGACCGCCGACGCCGACGTTGTTTTACATTGCAAGTTTCATGACTGCGCCCAGACCAACTGCCCTCTTTAGACGACGAAAAGAATGGTGGGCCGCGTGTCGCTGATGCCTGTGTTGTTACCCAGCATAATGCACCATTGGATGCACTCTTTGTTTGCAAGCAGTGTTTGCCCAACAGCCATCTACCTTGCAAGGCTATTCTCCTATTAGCCGCTTATTACTGATTTCCTCGTGATTAGTAATTTAATCGGTTTAAAATGTTCTTTCATTTCTTGCCGACGTTACAGGAATATCCTTTTAATTAACGAACAGATGCAAATATGCGCACTTCCCATCGAAGCTTATTGATTTATTGATCCACTTGGACAATTTCTGGAAAGACTGAAGGACCACGTTGAAAAAGTTAACGCAGTGACATGGAATGGATTGTATAGTGGGACTTCAGCTGTGTTAGCATCCTCCGAAATCCTCGGCAATTGGACAGCGTCCATGATTACTAACTGATACGGAATAACGCTTTTCAATGAAGACTGGGCTACAGGCAGAGTGTAGCATCGATTGAAGTGCTTAGCCCGCTTTCAAGAGCTTGCAACATCGGGCTCTTCTCGATCCCGATTGGATAGTAGTCAGTGCTCTCGAATAGGATAACAATTAATTATCACGGCTAGGGTCAGTGGTCATTGGCATGCTGTGTACCTCTCTATCTGCATTGGTCCATTTGCACGAGGGAAAATTTTGAAACACTATCAAGTACACACACGTACACACACACACACACACACACACCTGCAGGAATATAATTTCCAATACTGCAAAGATCAATCCGAGTACACTGTTCCATGCGCTTTCTGCAAAATGGACAAGTACCTCGTAAATATTAATAAATACCATACTGTATTACATACTACATTCAATACAGCAGTAAAAATACACTCGAGGAGACGACACGCAGAAGGAAGCGGAAAGTAGGATATCAGGCGGACAATCGGGCCACATCGCAATATTTCCGCGACTGCTCTCGAAAGGTATAAAGGAAATAAAAGGCTAGGAGGTACTAAAAGCCAATGGCGCGTCAAGATTGTCCGTTTATATAAAATACATGGTGAGCGCTCGGATAGACAGCGGGAGGCGGAAGAACGAGCTTGCGAAATGGGGAGTAAATCGGTGGAAAAGGGGTATATAAGCGTGTGCCTTTGCTCCGGACGCTCACTGTCCGAGCTAAACCCAAGCTGAAGCGGAGCGTTCGTCGAGAATGGACGAGTATTTGTCAGCTAGCTGGTACGACTTGGACGGTCGTTACAACAGAGAAGAGTCAGGGACCATGTTGCTTTCCATGCGGGCCGGCTCTATTTTGCTCCTCCTCTCCCATCAAGGCCGGATTCCCTCAAATTGGACAATAAAATCGCTCGGTTTCGTGGCGGCAAATATATTTCAATTTTGAGCGGGCGAGTGAGAAGGGCGATATCGGGCTGGAGCGTGCGGGCGAGTAGCAGTGCGATAAATCGGATCGCCGTGTAAATATCCTGGTGACACGTACGCGCCAGTGTGCTGCCTCTGTACATGCACTTCAGGCTTCCGGGCCGTTAGAGTGCCGCCGCGGGTGGTATTTATTGTCGGGATACACAAGCGCCTACTATAGAAGAGCGCACGCCTATGCATGTATGTTCGTATGCATAGCGGATCGAATAATGCGCACTATAGCTGGGAACGGACTTTTTCTCCTACGGGAATCCGGCCCGAATTACTTTCGCCGCATGATGGAGTGTGGCCGCTCGACAATAGGCGTGACTTGGTCTACCGATGGATTCTGTTATTGCCCTAGCACCGATGGACTATCGATTCCTCGCAATACGCATACCGGCTGCATTGGTACTGCGGTTGCCGACACCGCACACTCATGTGAGACCATCTCCGGCTAATTAATGTTGCGGCCACTGTTATTTCTAGTATAGTGGGATTAATCAAGCTGGGAAGATCGGGTGCGCTGACTGCTCGTCCAAATGTCCTTCTAGTTTCGCATGGAGCACGAACTGCGCGTTGGGATTATGAGTTGTTTATGCGAAGCGTATATTGCGCCTGCGAGAACAAGTCGAAATGCCAGGAGAGCTCGAGTGAGATACTGTCATTCTTCGAGACCGTAAAATTCAGAGGGGAAATAGTGCGTTCTGTGATGCGGAAATGGCCGTTGCTCATATGCACTTGAGTGATCTGGAATTAGAGTGCCATGCACGCATCATGCTGTCTGTCTATTAACAATTACTGACTTAACTGTACTGAATAAGTACCTGAACTAATTTTAGAAAAAGCTTTCTAAACTTCGCCTGTTCCACTAGTCGAGAGTTTAATCGGAGTGATAAAGTCAAAGAACTTTTGATGTTTTGTAGAGGTCGAGGTGTGTAGAATTTCCAAGGACGTGCCGTCCGAATTGAGCACGAGCGGGTATCTTCGAATCCCATTTCCGGATGAGAGAGGATATATCCCGGTCAGACACTCGAAGCGAGGGTATCTTTTGTTCCAAGAGCGCGATCGATGGTCCTGCATTTCCGAATTGAGATCAGTGAGGAGTTCCTGGTAACCAGCTTAGCTGGTCTTGTAGATCCGGGAAGAAGGAGAAGGTAAAGAATTTGAAAAGGACCATCGTTTACCGCTCTCGCTCATCGAGAAAAAGGCAAGAAGAAAGAGGATGGACGGAACGAAGACGTCGTCATAAGAGCATCCTAGGCAAATCAACGTTTTCTGGCTTTGAACTCGACTGTGTGTCTGTTGCACTCTCTGATCGCTCAATGCTCGTTACTATTTCTCGATCTTTACGTTGTCGAACGCCAAGCTTTTCACCGACTTAAGATTCTAGCAGTGGCGCGAGCGGTACTGCCTGTAATCCAATCGCCAGCGAAATAGAGTCCTTTTTATCTCGCGCAATCAATTCTGATTGGGAACTTCAAAGATGGAAAATGTCAGTAGGATGTTCTACTAACCAATAACTCAGAATTCCCAACCAGACAAAGTTTCTGACGATTCAATCCATATTCCTGATTGCTTATAAAAGCAACGTTCCTCTACAATTTTTCCTATTGTATAGTCCGGGCAAATTACGTTTTCAAATGCCAGACAACAAGCGATTCCATCAGAGTGATTACTAGGTAAATGGAAGCTGGCAAGGGGAATTCTGAATACAAGAAATCTACATCAGGATAATTAAAGTAGGAGAGAGAGAGAGAGAGAGAGAGAGAGAGAGAGAGAGAGAGAGAGAGAGAGAGAGAGAGAGAGGGCACGTAGTTGAAGAGGGAATTGATATTAGAGATCGAAGCGACCGCAGGATTACATTCTGAGGGCAGCATTCAGAAGCGTTCTCTATTATAATTCTAATTGGAGGGAGGTAGTAATTCGCAAACTCGGGTTTCCCCGAGGTGTTCTCGCCTGATCGGTGGTTGAAATGCGAGCTAGGTCTTTTCGGCAATGGGGCGAGTTCCACCTTGAAATTAGCGATAGGAATGGCTTTGGATCATTGGTGGGAATGGACCGAGTGGAAAGCGGCTCTCTGGCAGTGTCTTTGGAGCGACGTAGAGCGGGGAGAGCCTTTGAACGGCTTAAAGGCCAGTGGGATGGAAGAGCGCGGAGTCAGTGGGTGCACAAATCAGCCCGACCGCCCGATAATGCTCTTCTCCACAGGCTCGATCACGAGGTGAAAGGGTTCGCAGTGCAAAATCACGAGATATCCGGGACGCGTAAACCATTTTGATCTACGAGCCGGTTACACCGAATGCGCGCCTATTGATGCCCGAGACTTCATTCCGCTTTGGACACGCCAACCTGCGTCGTACCGACGATATAGCGCCGCGCCGCGCCGCGCTGCATCGCTCTGTCTCGACTATGCGCCTCTCCGCCAGTGCACCTGCGCCTCTGCACCACCGTTCGCACACACATTCTGTCATGCCAACACCTCCGACTGGCAAAGTGAGTGCACCACTCTCGAGATTCCGCGATAACGCACTTACTTTCATTCGCCACACGCAGTCACTGACAATCGGTTCGCTCTGTCGGCGAAAGAGAGAGAGAGAGAGAGAGAGAGAGAGAGAGAGAGAGAGAGAGAGAGAGAGAGAGAGAGAGTGTGTGTGTGCGAGTGGCTGTGTCGAGCGGATTTAATGCACCGCGCAAACACAGTCTGGCCTATCTAACGGCGCGTTGCGCTTTGCAGTACGCCGCCGGCCGGTAAATCACTTTATGAGGTATTCATTCCACTAAATGTCATTAGTTACGCGCGCGCATATTGCGCAATGAGTTGCGAGCTTTCCGCGAAAGCGACGACGCTGTTTGTCGCGCATCCCTCTTTGTCTGGCGAAGAGGGCAAAAGTAGAGTGGCGTATTTTCGCACCCCAGAGTTCCTTGCAGTCACGAGTTAGCGAGACTCGCGATAGAAAAAGGACAGAAGGAGGGAGTATTGTGCAATCGATGAAATCGATCCCCGACGCCTCGTGCACTCGCTCAAATGTCAATTGATCTTTTCTCTCGTTCGGCCTGTCTGCGCGGAGCAAATGCCAGAACCGGAGCGCACTCGCTGCCTCCTTTATACTATCATGGCCACCACCAGCTTTCCTATCTAACATGCATCTCATGAATTATTGCTTATTCCTTAAGCGCCAAGACAATGGGGGCGCGATCATTACAACGAGGAAAAACACCGGTATTACGTTATCGCGCGAGTAAAGCTCTCCTGAGAACAGAACGCACAGTAGCTGCGCGCGTGCGCGCACACAAACCGCCGTCTGCAACAAGCACAGCGTGGAACGCTGTTACCGAGAAACAATTGGTCATTCCTGTGGGTGGAACACGAGGCGATAGGTGCGGTTATACAGCATCCACATGTGACGCGCACACCTGACCAAACGAGGAGTGATACCGTCAGAAAGAGTAAGACGTTTGTAACAGTGATTTACTGACGATTGATAGATTCAACTCTTCCGGGTCATTGTACTATACAAAGGCGCAATATGCTTGCGGTGTTTGTATTTGAATGAAACTGCGGTGTACTGAAGAAAGAAAACGAATCCCCTGTAATTTATACTCTCGCGGGCCAAAAATAAACAGTAGCTATTTGTTAGTCACGGAACCCGAACCCATAATTTCTTACGAGTGTTTACATCTGCCATTATTCAGTCAGAGCAAAAAATCTCATGCTTAACGTAGGAGGATCTTGAAAAAAGATAGAAAGAAACTTACAACAGTATGCAAGGTGTCTTCGGTTCTCGAGATGAAAATGGCTGGAGTGGCAAAGGGGAGGATGGGGAGAGGGAGAAGTCGAAGGTCGGGCGCGAACTCGCCGGCTTATCCGTGGTAATCGCGACCACGTTTTCGGCCCCTATAAATCTCATTATCGCGACAGTTTCTGGCTCGCAGTGCCGCGTTACAGCTTCTCCACTTGGTCCAGGCGGAGAGAGCTTTCTCGGCTAGGTCCATGTTGACCGGTGGATTCCGAGTGGCCTCCCGAGAAGTCAGGACTCCAAGAAATTCGTCTTCCTCCTCCCGTGGCCCATAACCGCTATCGCATTATCTCCCTCGTCATTCGAAACTCCGAGGTCGGGCGGCGTGCACCACGCACAAAGGCATCTCGTTTCGGCCCTGGTAATTACCAGCTCGCAGGCAAGCGCGCGCGCTCGCGCGAGCCAGCACACTCCGGGGATTTCTTTCTTTTCAGGTGAACGCGAAAGCACGCTGCTGCTGCCACTGCTGCTCTGCGTGCTCGCCTGCCGGTGTAATCGTGGCCCTCCGACGCGCAGGATACGGCACCGTAAAATAAAAACCGGTATACGCCTTTAAATCCTCGCTTCATGAGCCCGTAATCAGCCAGATGCTCTTGCCAAATGATGGCGCGCCATGCCATTTCTCAGGAATATCGTGAAAAAGCGATTACCGGGTAGAATTGGAGCAGGTAGAATTGACCGGCTATTCAATCCAGCGTGAGAAGTCGTAAGAATTGTGCACTTCTATAGTGTCTTTGATCGGCGGAATGGAAGATGAAGATCTGTCAAGTATGTGGGAGCATTGGCATTCGTTTAATAAACAGATGACCAGTGCTTCGTTATGTATCTAGGAAAATGAAATCCCGTGGGAAATTCGAGAGGAATATATTGGATTATTTGAAAAGCTGGCGGTTCTTCTTTTTAACAGGACTTCCTACCCAGAATTGTTTTATAAAATTCGAACTTTATTCAATACTCCGTCCACAGAGAGTCCCCGTAATGAAACACATTTTTTTACCATCCAGTTTTTATACCCTTCAGATATGTTTTTTTCTCCAGTGAGATATAGACTTGGTAAACAAAATCCAGGATCATAGGAAGAGAAATCGAACACCAGAACATAGTAGAGAATCCTTTGTGAGCCATAGTTTAGCATGTACACCCGTCCAGTGTTCTTCAATTGCACAGTGGAATTCATGATAGCGTACGTTGCAAAAGATCCTTGACAAATCGAGAATTCAAAGGCAGTTTTATTTGTAAAAGCTGACCGTTGTAAAGGCTGCAGGGTAGCAGAGGAATTTGCAATCACAGGGTGCGTGTATATTCTTTCAGAAGGCGGCCACC
Source organism: Ectemnius lituratus (assembly GCA_910593735.2). NCBI lineage: Eukaryota > Metazoa > Arthropoda > Insecta > Hymenoptera > Crabronidae > Ectemnius > Ectemnius lituratus. Next base: position 16,845,005 of record OU343034.1, read on the forward strand.
AGGCTATACTCGTTTCACGGGATTCCTATTCTCGTTCCGTTGACCCTTTCACCGGCGGCGGCGCCCGCAGCGCAATCGTCGACTTCCTTTCCCTGAGTTCTCTGCCCATTGGCACTCGGCCGTTTCTTGCTGGCTGGCATATGTGCCGCGTGTGTCTCTTCAACAAGTTCGCTCGCTCGCCTCCGACTGGCTCCGCCGGCGCACGAAACTGCTGCTGCTGCTGCTGCTGCTGCTCTGCGGGGTTAATCGCCAGTTGACCCAATTTTATTCTCGCGCCTTAACGCGCGCCGGGACACGAAAAACAATGGGGTCCCCAGCGTTATATCTCGCCGAGCAACTCTCTCCACCTCCACCGACTCCTCCTCGTTCACCTCCACTTTCTCAGGGATAATTCTCTTCTCCAAATGCTCGCCCGCTCGATTCACGGATTTTCAGGATAATGAGTGAACGCGAGCGAGCGGCTGCAGAGTGACAATTACGGATTGTTCGCCTCCGCTCCTCCTCTAGCGCTCTCGGTTTGTACGGCTCCCGGTGGCCGCCACCCTCGGCTCGCTCTTAATTGCAATTAGCCGCTCATCAGGCTCGCGTTTCAAAGACGAGCGAGCTTGCTCGGCACTCCGTGATATCCCGTGCGCCCGCGAGATTCAGACAAGTGCCGGAATTCGCCTTTCTTCCGAGTCCGAGTAATTGGGGACGAACTTCCCAAACGATCCCTTCCGTCCTTGCGTCCCCTACTTACGCATCCACGATCTCTCTCTCTCTCTCTCTCTCTCTCTCTCTCTCTCTCTCTCTCTCTCTCTCTCTCTCTCTCTCTCTCTCTCTCTCTCTCTCTCTCTCTCTCTCTCTCGCGCGCGCGCGCTTGCGTGTTCTCTAATGAAATTCGAGATCGCGCTGCAGGGCAGAATATCACGAAGGTCGAGGAGTGCTCGCATCCGTGCGAGGCCAAGATAAATAGAGCCTGGCGGATGGTAGCACGGTCCGGCGGGCGCAATTTGTATCGTGCAATTTAATTGGCGCCACCGTGATCTTTTCAGCAGCAATCAGCCCGGGCGGTGCACGCACGCGCGTGTACATGTGCACGCCTGTCATTCCTACGGGCGGTCTCTGCGCACTGGTGCGTGGCATAGCTAGCTTCTCTCGTGTTCTACGCCTTCGAGACCACTTGTTCTTTCGGTGGTAGATGAGGGCAACGCGCGCACGCGCGCGCGTGGTACGCATACTTGTGACTACACGCACAGAAAGTAGCAGCGCGTATAAGTCTACGTTGGCTCCGTAGGGGTGCGCTTTCGAGGCCGGCCAATTAATTTCCCCGCGCGCGCTCGGCTTATCGGGATTCCTGCTCGGCGCGGCCTCGGGCGCGCGAGCGAGCGAGCGCAGCGCGTTCCTAGCGTGCAGCAGATAGAAGAGTGGATGCAGACACAGCACGGCACCAAGGAGGGAAGCTGCGCTCGCGGCCAGATCTCGCGAGAGGAGAGAGCATTGCTGTGGAGAAGAAGCTTACTACGCGGAGGAAGAGTGCGAGCGAGCTGGAAGGAGCGAGCGCGGCGGTGGTGGTGGGGGAGGAGGAGGAGGAGGAGGAGGAGGAGGAGGAGGAGGAGGAGGAGGAGGAGGAGGAGGAGGAGGAGGAGGAGGAAGAAGAAGAAGTGGAAAAGAAGGGTCCACTCGAAGGGAGAGCGCGAAGCTGAGAGTGCAGCCGGGGTCAACGCTCCTCGGAGGTGCATTGCCTTGCGGGCAAGAGGAGGAGAGGTGAGACGATGCACCGCCGAGAAGGAGGAGGAGGAGGAGGAGGAGCGGACTGCGAGCACGGCTGAACTGCTGACAAAGACACGAAGGTAAAAGATAGACAAAAAGCAAGAGGTTAGCCCCGAAGAGGGAGAGAACGGGCCGGGCGAAGCGGGAGAGGAACGAACTCATGTAAGGGAGCGCGATCCGGCAACAGGAAAGAGGGAACGGAAGAGAGCAGGATGCCCAGGGATAAACAAGAAGAAGAAGAAAAGGTAGAAGAAGAAGAATGGCTGAGTGCTGGCCCGGAGGAGAGAACCAGCCTGGCCGGGACGGCAGGTGCACCGAGTTGCCTCACCACGCCATGGCGCGCACCATACATGCAACGTTATGAGGATGCGGATTCCCATAATTACAGCTGGATCATCGAGTTACAGGCTGGATACTTCGATATCTCCCGTGCGCCAGCGACCGGCGCCCATACAAGCCCTCCTGGTACCCCTTGCCCGCAATACTAAATTACCCTTCATGGCAGGAAAAACTAGCTGATTCCAGCAGAAGGCTGAATTGCAAATTCTCGAACCGAGACGGGATAAAGTTGACTCAGAGGAGTGGAAATAGCGACGAGAACATCATCAATCATAGAACACTTCTCGAGGAGAGAGAAGTACGAAATTGGCTCGGCAATGCGTTAAAAGTGTTTGTCGACGATGGTTACTGGTTACAAGGCGACGTTACATAAAGTCCCGTCCGCTCATGCCACTTTCTCTCTCAGCATGCGACGACGACACCCACACCTTGAGCGAACCTGTTCTGCGAATCTCTTTCCTCTCTCCTTCCTTCTCGTGCTGCGTGTGTTGATCGATGCTCGCCGAGATCATCGACCGCGCACATCAATCGTGCATGGAGCCGACACTGTCTCCGGGAAATCACTGGTCGAGCGATCGACTCTGGCTCGGAGCACTCCTCAATATTATTACCAGTCTGCTACCAGACACAGATCCGCTTTCAGCCGAGTTGCGCAACCCTGAAGCATTCCACACGGTCGCAGTGCAATTATGATGAATTTTATCAGTGGGTCGATCGGATTGTAGCCAATAAATCAATAGGACGTGGTGGGCGGCAAACAGGAGCGTGTTCTAACGAATGAGGAATCGATGGAGGCAGAAAGCATATTTTCCTAGAGCAAGGCGAACGCGATCGCCTCTATCGCGTCAACGAGGATGAACCGAATGCATTAGCTGACTTACGCTATCACCCTGACAAACTTTGCCGCTCGACCCTACCCGTTGTCGTCGACTCCGCCAGGAGTTTATCTCTAATTCAGGAAGATAAACTATACAGCTCTCGACCGAGCGATGTGCCACTCCTGAAGCTAACAACTCTTATCGCAGTTAATCAAATAGAGAGAAGAGGGGCGACAGGGATGAAGCCGTATAGAGCGTTTGGGAAAAAGATGTATCTACTAGGAAATTAGAATAGTACTGGCTGCGCCTGGAGATCCATTCGGCGATAAATTCTCCTACATTCTCACTCCCCTGTTGGCTTCCTCTCCGATTTGCCAGCGGTGTTTCGGAGAGCGGCTGGAAGAAGCTCCCTTTTTCTCATAGGGTATCGAGGAGTTACGAGATATCGCTCGGGGGTGGACAATAACGCATTAAAAGACGCGTATTGTCTCGGGCAGACGAGCGCCACTAGTCTATAGGAAGGAGGAACACGATTCACAGCCGGCGAACGCCTGGGAAAAGGACATCGCGGTGTGGAAATGGTCGCCCGGAAAAAGTTCACCCGGATGTCAGCTCTCTCACTCTCTCTTTTCCGCCGCAACTGAACGACAAAAATGAGTTTCCGGACTTTCGGAGCACTTTACAAGAAAGTGTCGCGCGCTTCCCCGGGCAAAACAAAGGGGCAGTGCGCGCGCCACGGAAACATGACAAACGAGTCGTCGCAAAAAGCTTCCGCAGCAAATCGTATCTCGGTGAAGAAGACGCTCTTTCGCCGTTGGCAGAGTAAGAGCACAATGGCCGCAACGTGCGGTGGACAAGTCAGCAAGCCGATAGAATTATTGACAAGTAAAAACGATATCAATTCACTCGACAAGCTCAATACGACCGGGCAACCTTATCACATTTCCGGCGAACAACACACTTGCCGACATTAATTCTCTCGGCAGTATCGGTGAAAGTGAAGAGTGCAATTTTTGAGAGATCGTCCGTGTCCCATGGACTCGTACCGTGCAATGTGGCGAGTGCACAAATGTCACAATTTCCTACGGTAAATCACGACGAATGATCGCTCGTAAACGATGACGGCCTCGAGTGACTCGTTCTTCCGGAAAATAGTAATATCGCGCGCGGCTATCGATTATTTACTTTTAACGCCAATGCACTAACCACCCAGCCAGTAAAAGGGAATGTGCCCGTAAAACTCGTACCGAACGAACGAGCGGCGTTGAATGTCGCGGCAAAGTTCGAACTCATCGGGAACGCGAGCGCGCACCAGAAAGAGAAAGACATACGGGAGACGTTGCTTACAATTGAATCTTTATTACAGAACCGTTCGAAAGGCCCTCTATCTGCCATCCAGGACCAAACGAGATGGAGAGAATTCTCTCTCTCTCTCTCTGTTTCTCTCTGCAGACGTTCGTGTAAAACATAATAACCGGATTCTAAAAAGAGCAGATACTCCGTATACGGGTTAAGATCCTCCTCGGGCATTCATTACGTAATGCACCCGCTTTCAATTACGGCGCTGAATCGCCGTGCATACGGGATGAGAGTGCGCGCATGGTTAAACAAGCGCGTGCACAGCCAGAGGAAATTTCCACGTGGCTTTAAATCACGCGCGATGCATATTTCCTTCCTGAATTTCCAGCTGCATCATCAGGCGCTGTGCAGTTGGCCGCGGCACAAAAGACGAGAATCTAAAGTGTTTCCCCTTAGGGGAGAAGGAAGATTCAGGGAGTTGGTTGTATCTTAACGCAGTCAGGTATAGCGAAGGCCAAAGAAAAAGACCAAAGGGTGGCTGGAACCCTTGCGCCGAGCGTAATGGGCTTGCAGGTGAAATTTGATGCGAGAGTCATGCTTTTCAACGAACTCGCCCCTCAGCCCTGGGCCAACACTGCGCGGTATCCCCCGAGAAAGCTAGACTGCGACTCGTCGTGCACGAGGGTGGCCCGGAAACCCACTTTTCCCTGAAACAATGCTGCCACCCTCGCCGTGAAAGCCGGCGACCGGGTGAATGCCAGCCGGATGCATCGCAACGTGTAACTGGGACTCCGCGCTGATGTTAATCTTCAATGATAGACGGTCTAAATCAACATATTCACCACTGGTAAATAACGTTGTATGACAAATCCCAAATGGCGGGCTTTATATCGCCCGTCAATACCAATTCAAAGAAACATGAATGATTCTCTTGAGCGCAGGAAAAAGAGCAAGTGTTCCACATTGGCAAGAATTTAAATGTCAATACCCTTTACACATACTTACTTACATCAGGCTGGTGCAATATAAAATTCGTAAAGCCGATATATAAAAAAATCGAATTCACAAATGTCGCTTTATTGTTGTCAGCGCACGATTGGATTTAATAGCAGGGGAAGAATATGTCGCGACGAGGGTCTCGATGTAAACGCGAAGACGCGTGCGCATATGCAAACTGGTACCACACACATACAATTACGTAGACATCGCGCTCGCGATGAATGCCTCGCGTTCGCTCCACTTTCGCGGGGGGGCCGACTTCTAAGACCGCATTGTTCCTCGAGTTTGCCTTCCACGCCGTCGAGAAGGCATGCCTATCTCGACGCGGGGCACTGCCAGGGCTTATTTGGATACTCCGAGAACTCTGAGAGCAGTTGTAACTGCTGGTGGTATCGTCCCCAACTCACTCATGCTTTCGTTTCCTCTCTCTTTCTTGTCGCTATGAAAGCGAGAATATGTTTAGAGACCGAGACAGCCCCAGTCACTGGATCTCTGTGAGTACGGATGTACAGGGTGATGCGGATATGTTGAGCGAACTGTGTCGATATTAAGGGAAACAGCGTTAATTGTACCCCAAACTTTTAAATTAGCACCATTCACGGCCAACCTGCCTTTTGAAGAACCACAAACCCCCGAAATTAGGTAACACCGGCGGAGTTAACACGTCCATACTGAGAAGATGAATCGTATAAATTAAAAACATAGTGGTTCTAGCCAGATGTAATTTGTACCTATTACATTTTGCTTATTAATAATACAAAAGCTGCGCGGCTGTGGGAAATTAATGACTAACCTGCCGGAAGATATTTCAGAGAGTAGGATCGTTATTCTCAGTTGAATACAATTTGTATATCCGCGTCACCCTGTATGCGCGTGTTTCTGTCCTCCGAAGGCGCGTTCTTATCCAGTGGGAGATTTGCGCTTATCTGTTGGACGGGAGAAAAATATCGATAGCGGCAGGGAAATATTCCCTGAATGGATCGAGCTATTCCCCATGAATAGAGCTAGGTGTGGGATGGCGAAGGGCCGCGCGCGTGACACACGGCGCTTTCATAGTGACGAGCTGTAAAGTGACTGCGCGATGCCAAGTTATTCAGGGGATTGCGACATTTGTTGCCTGGCTTTGAGTGGACGCGTAGGTGGCATCGAGGCACGCAAGCACAACCCGTGTGTGTACTACATATGTGTACGTATAGAACCTCCGAGAGTCCCGTCGAGGAGACGTAGTTGACGTCAGACTTACACCAGTCGAGAAATAAAGTACTTTCGGAAGAGGCAGAGTGTCCGGTGGATTTAGCGTGGTCAAATATTGGTTCTTGCATGATTGCATTCACGCTCACCGTCTAATCCCCTCGAAGGAACTCATCTTGTTCCTCCTGTCCTCTCGAGAAAACTTGTAGAATGACACTGGTAACACAATTGTCAGGGCCGCCTTACGCACATCCTTCTTTACTCGCTCCTTCCAATAAAATGCTAATCGCCGAGTTGTAATTTATTTTTAATATATTCAGAACAATCTTTCTTACAAATTCTTTATATTCCATAGTAATAATTTAAATTCCCAAGACCTTTTCAAATTTATGAGAGTTAGTATGAATAAGGTCACTTACTAGAGCGACCAGTTGAGTTAAACTAATAAGCAAATCAAGAACGATGACCCTCCAACTACGAAGTACCGACTAGCAGAGTCAATGAACGAAGCATAAAGATACCCAAGGCTGCTCCTAATTTATTTCTTGACTTCTAACCTCGATCTAATCTCGCCTAATAAGCGGTAATCCCTTGCGCGCGCTTACCGCAGCTTACCACAGCTTCCCACAGAATAGGAGCAATTATAAAGGCGCTAAATTTAGCGCGATTTTCGGGGAAACAATTGCGATTAGGGATCAGCGTGTGGTGGGAGGATTTAAAGAATTTTAATGCACTTTTCTGTCGATTGGCTTGGGACACTTGGACGAAGCAACCATAAAATCCGAGCACGTCCGGCTGGGAACTAAAGCACTTGTCTGCGAGCGGGATACGATTATCTGCTTGCTCGTTCGCCGAAATAAAGGAAATCGGGCACAAAGCTAAAGCACGAGACTATAGTCAGGTTTCGCCACTCGAGCGACGAGAAAGAGAGAGAGGGAGAGGGGGGGGGGGCTATCTCAAAGTGGTCTAAAAATGTTTCCCAGATACTTTTACCAATCTACTAAACAAAGTACCCAACGTTAAATAACTGAAAAGAACTGCTACTGTTACATTACATTCTTTATACATAACTCTCTCGATCTCTGAAATTCCATCTCATTATTCTCTTTGTTCGGGTAAAATATGCGCACTTTTCATCTCAATTCAACAGTTTAACAGCTACCAAGCTGTTCCAGTTTCCACTCTCTTAATCTCTGAAATGCGATGTTATTTTAATTCGTCGATTATCAGTTTTGGGATAATCATTATCAATTTGTCGCCACTCTGAAGCATAATTGTAGAATAGTTCCAGCTGTCTCATTATCAAGCGCCAAGGTCTCTAAAATATTACACCATCATTCTGTGTTTCTCGATTACGAGAACGAAGATACTCGTTATCAGTCATACTTCCAACGAATGCCGGAAGATTTCAGTAAAGTAGTTTGATTAGAAAATTGTATTCCTAACATCGTTCGAGGTTGGCAATCGAAGAAATCCCGCCGATTAAAATGCTAGTAAATAGCAGCGCGCCAGGACACATCGAATCATAATAAAGTCTCCTGGAATAAAGTATCCGAGCGGGATCGGGTCGAGCGGGTATATGGCGTATTAATAGAGCCGGTGTCTACATGGATGTCTGGATGTTGGTGCAGCAAGTGGGATAGCGGCGCCGGGCACATGCTGGGAGAAATCGAGAAAGTATGTATGGACGGTGGCTGGCGTGAGGAACGGCCGGACGCGTGGAAAGCCTTCATAAATGTATGGTTAATAAATTCGAGTCCCCCGCCGCACAACACGCGCGCGCCGCCTAATGAAAACTCTGAATGAAGCCGAGGAGTGCCACGAGGTGCGCACAACGCTCTTTTCCTCTGTCCCTTCTCTCTCACTCTCTCCTTGTTTGTTGCACGCTGGCAGCGAAGGCCACCAAGTTTTTTTAATACCTTCGCAAGAGAAAGACAAGCAGCGAGCGTGTGTCTGTGAAAGAACGAAAGATAGTTCGCGCAAGTTTAGATTTTAATTAGAAAGTTAAACTGCTTTGAGGGTCAAGGCGGGAACTTTGCACAAGTTGCATTAACCCCTGTTTTACAGCACTATTTACAGGCGCTCCTGTCCGACATTTACTACCGGGCTGGGGAACTGCACGACATTTTCATGCCTTCCCGCTTCAAATCTCGGAAGATGCACGGCCGAGATTTTAATTAATTCGTCAAAATATATTTTTCACCACAACGCTCGTTTCCCTTTTCCACATGCGTGGCTCTCTCTCTCTCTCTCTGCGTGTATGTGCATGTGAATGGGTTATATGCGAGTGGCCCAAGATTAAAGTAGATTAAATTCGCATCAGACTATTTTCGAGAACGCGATCTGTGTAATTAAGCTCGCGGAACACCTCTCGTTTATGCAGAATTTAATTTCTGACTTGGTGGAGAATTTTACGGGCCGGGTGTAATGGGTGTTACGACCTTATTCGATATGTCAAAACTTCCTACATTCTTGACGAACACTAATTAAGATAGATACTAAATGAAATATGTAAATTTAATTCTCTAATAGAAATTACGTTACGAGTATTAACGATGTATAACATAGGGACATGTATCAACGATAATAAATGATTAATGATCATGATGTTATAAATTAACGATAATGTAATAAAGAAATGCAGTATGACGCATAAATATATTCGAATGGCGGTCAACTACATTAACACGATTGTAATATTGCTTCGTACTTTCGAAAATGATCGATCCTGAATTTAGAATAGATCGGCAGACAGCCTTGGCAAGACTGTGTTCGTGGCAACCGGCTGGATGCGTTCCAGGACGTGTTTTTGATGCCGCCGCTGTTATACAGTGGACTTGTCAGACGTAAACGCAGAAAACCGGTCTGGTTCAGTTTGCTTACTTGCTGACAATGACTCATCCGGCAGACATCCGAAGATTCCCGAGATCGCTGACTCCCCCGGTCAATTGCAGACGCGCGTACACACACACACACACACACACACACACGCGCGCGCGCGCGCGCGCGCGCGCATCAACTGAAACAGTCATATACATATATATCGTCGATCGGGAGAGCAGTGGAAGACAGAGAAGAAGATGTCGGTGCACCAAGCGACAGATGCATTGGTGGCAGTCCAGGCAACAGCCGCTTCTATAAATATGTCCGATTAACTGAGAAAACGAGTTCGTGACAGGCAGACAGCGCACTCACAATACACACACACACACACACACACACACACACACACACACACACACACACACACACACACACACACACACACACACACACACACACACACACACACACACACACACACACACACACACACACACACACACACACACACACACACACACACACACACACACACACACACACACACACACACACACACACACACACACACACACACACACACACACACACACACACACACACACACACACACACACACACACACACACACACACACACACACACACACACACACACACACACACACACACACACACACACACACACACACACACACACACACACACACACACACACACACACACACACACACACATACACCAACTTGTGCCATCTCAATGAATTACACGATCTAAATAAACGTCACAATGACGTGGTATCGTGGCCGAACGGGGAAGAAGTTAAGCGGCTTACAACTCAAACACATTGTAAATCAGTTAACCCATCATCCAACAGAGAATCGGAAGGACCAAAGTTGGGATTATGACACGAGACGTAATCTCATCTTCCTATACATTCTAATATCCCATTTCCCTCAATCCAACTCGAACTTGGAACAATCTCCTACGCTCCGCGACCAAATAATTCGTCCGACTCGCCAGTTATACCTGCTAGCACCGCACGCCAAATATGCATGATGCAACATGCAAACAAGAACGGGACCCCGCAGGCATCACCACATTACTAGGAGTACGTGTAAGTACATAGACATGCGGAGTACATGGAACACACACTTGGCTTGGCACATTACCTCCGCACACTGACAAACATATCAATAGACATAGATCTTGGCTGTCAGGACATATTGGTATCTCATAGGTAATTCAGGATACATATCCAGGTGCACCCCATGGAACAGGCTTTCCTGCTCCCGAACAGCCGGCACGACGAACTTCATTCATACTTGGGCAGACTAAGGGTGCGAGGCGCTGGCACACGTGCAAAAAGCGGAACAGTTCTATGAGGGGAAGAGAAGGGATGGACACTGGACGCAATTTATAACGAGCGGTTACGTGCTCGCACTGGCGATCGGCATTGGCCAGTAGGAAGATTTTGGGTCGAAGGGTGCTCGAGAGGCGGTCGTAAGCACTTGGAAAGACGCTGCCGATTTCCAGGGGATCCGAACGATCGGGAACTCCATAAAACTGGAGCACACACGTACGAACACAGGATTGCAGAGTGGAGGGGGCCAAGAGGAGCAGCAGCGTGTACCCATAACGTAGGATTGGCTGCTGGAGGGGATCGAACACGACAATGCCCGGGGAATGTCTCTGAATAAAAGGGGAATTTCGGGAGAGAAGGGACCCGCTGGAAAGGGACAACGCTTTGTTCGCTGGCTTTCAAGCTTCGTCCCTCGCTCGGCAGGCTCGGCTCGACCACTATTCTAGTGGAAGGTGTAATTTTTCGGAAAGATGCCATTAGGGCTGGCGCGCAGGGCGCATTGTCGAGTGCGTCGGTGAAACGAGCTCGGTTGCGTGGTAGCCGCTGCTGCCGTGGCTAAAGGCCAGCCAGGCTCTACCTGCTCGGCTCATCATCCCGGAGGAAGTAGCCGATAAAACTGGTTTGACGGGTACCGCGGTTCCCGTCCAGTTACTCGGTAGGATGCCTCGAGTTTGGCCGAGTCTCGCCCCTCAAGGGTACATACTCTCCCTAGGCATTGCCAGTACCACCAACTTCACTAGTACCAACCGCCTTTGTGTCCTCGGGGCTCAGGCACCACCAACACTCTCTAACACTGCATACACAGACACAGTCTTCCACTAACTGTGTATGTATATAGGTATGTACACTCTCGTCCAGAAATGCCCCACAACTCCAGAATAACATTGTATTAATGATTATTCGTCTTATTGGAATTAATAGAACTCTATTAATTTTTGTATCATAGGACTTTATTAAAATGTAATGGTATTATTGTAGTATTAATGCGTTGAGTATGAGAACTTGATAGGTGGCAAGAAACTTGTGGAAGGCAATGTACATACACGACAGACGGGCGTCCATGTGTTCTCATCGGCAGCGGGGATCAGATCAGACATCATCGTAACAAATGTTGCCTTTGCCATTCACGGACAGTGAGTCTCGGGGCTCGTCATCGGCGCGCGAGATATAGCTGTCGCGAAACAGGTTTTTTTAAAGGTCCCTCTCACGAAACGTGAGGCTTGCTTTCCAGCATCCCCCTTCCACGGCTCCCACCGGGGTGAATGATATAGTCGAAATCTACCGTACTCGTGTTGCAGGATTGCGATTTCCACGAATCGAAATGTGGAGCGACAGGAACGTGTGAGTGAACAGAGCGGACAGGTAGATCGTGTAATTGGTTTTTACAGGGGAGCACATAATAACACAGCTGCGTAAATAACGTGATAGAGTATCATTAATCTTACTGGCCGGGGCGAATGTGAAATTCGAGGGTACTGCGTGGATGCGTGGATGCGTGGATGCGTGGATGCGTGGATACGTGGACGTGTACATGCTGAAGAGCTGGTAGGTGTGTACGTCAACAAATCGGTGATAACTTGCAATTCGAATATCAGCTGGTGGAGAGTTTGCGCTGGAATATTGCGCCGGGATATTTGCCTTGGAATATTATATTGATGCCCGGTGATTGGCCCAGTAATTCGGGGCGGGCAGGTGGTACGGGCTGAAATTTCGATTAAAGGCAAACCCGGGCTAAAAATAATCCCGGAAGTATCAAGCGGAAATCACGCGATCCCCGGTGAATAGCTGGGCGGATTTCCGCCGAGGATTCGCCGCTCGAGCGGTTAACCGGGCGCTTTGCGTCAAAGGGCAAAGTAAAATGCATGAAAATTAATGACGTTTAGAAAGGTGGCTGGAGAAACTGGATGGCCGCGTGCACTCTTGCCCGGATTTATCTTGATTAATGCATTTCCCGTGGATCTTCCTTTTGCCGACTGTCGAGTAAGGCATGCAGCCGAACTTTCTACGCGCGCTCTTCTCTCCCGCTTCTCCTCCGTTTATTTCTCACACGCTTCAAGTCACCGGTAGCTAATAGTGCGGGGCGAGCGTTAATCGCGCTGGAAAAATCGACTGCGGCTTGCCCCGCTCGTGTCGATGCAAGGGACATCGATCTTCCCCGCTCGAGATGCATATATGCCAGAGTACGTCAAATTGATTTACGAGTTTCACGAGAGATCGCTGGTCCACGGCGATTTATGGTAACGAGCAGCTCGATATTATTTCAACCCACGATTCACCTGCACTCCGCTCTCTCCTTCTCTCTCTCCTTCCTCCAACCTCCAACTAGTCGCAAGGATGAGCTAGTCAAGTCCCACGCTTGCATTTTTTCCCCTCTGCGACGACGGCGACAGGGGAAATTTCGTCGCATCACTCACCGTGTCGTTTACATGACAATGATGGAACTGCATTAAAGACCTCTCGCACTCCTCGCACCCGCACTACGTGAAAACGCACTCATTCCTTTAACTGCCCGGAAAATGTTACACGAAGTCGCGCCAGTGCAAAATCATTTCCCACTGTTGTATTTAACGAACCAAGTTAACCCCGTAATTCGTCCAATACCGAATTCTTTTATCCTGCTTATAACGTGTCATAATAGAAATTCTCTTGGAAATGGAATTTAATAAACAAGGAAACCATCTAAAAGAGCAACGCTTGAAAACATTTACATCAACGCACATTTATCTTATCTAGAATGCCTAATAAAATCTCCATTTAAGACAGAAACACTGAGACTCTATTTCCAGTCGGAATCAAACATCCACGTAGATCTCCGTGCTCCCATGTTAAGTAACATTGTATGCAAATATCCAATAAATGCTTTCCACCATGAACAATGCCCACTTTGCTTATCACCGTCGCATAGAAGGCGGAAAGCCGCGCGAACCCAGGCTGTAAATGAATCTCGGCAGAAATGAAACACGATGCGCACTGCGATCCCATGAATACCAGCAACATCTCACAGCATTTAATCTGCGAACGGTGCGAGACGAGGGAGCGAGCATTAGAGAAAGTTGGGTGTTCGGGACCAACCGCAGCGGGACGTAACAAATCAAAGGTTAAATATGGCTGCTCCACCTTCAAGGATCGTCAGAGTTTCACGTCCGAATACGTAATGACCGCCACAAATCACTATGTCGAGCGACGCAGCCAGGCTCGGCATCGAGCGACGAGTGTCCTCCCATATCAACCATCCCAATTTCAACCTTGGCATTTGTTAACCCCGCAACCTTTAACTTCCTTTTCCATAGTCTTCTTCCAAAAATGCCCATTTCGAGAGCCAAGTTTCAGGACTAAGACAAATAAAATCATCGATGGTAGAAGAAGCAGGTAGACAGGTGCAAAGAGAAAGATAGAGAGAGCGAAAGTTGAGGGTTTTCAGAGCACTGTCTCAAGGGTAGTCTAACGATGCGAGCGGCACCTCTAATCATTGTGAAGGAAAAATCTTCACAAGCTTATGACGTTTCACAGAGTCTCGACTGGTGGTGGATCGCGAGTGAGCTTGCGGCGTTACCCACACGTAGAGAAGTAAGTAGTATATGCATGCTATAGCTGAACCAGCTGCGACTGTGAGTAATAGTCGAAGCTAGGTGCACCCGGCTAAAGTGCACTTGAGCAGCAGTGAGCTCCCTTAGCCAGCTGCAGTCTCTGTCTCACGTCTTCTCCCACTATCTCCTATCTGCCAAGAGAAGAGCAAGAGTGAGGGAGTGAGAGAGAGTGAGGCGAGGCTTGCGGTGCGAACCCGGGCAAATTAGCGACGTGTCTATGCAGCCCGGCAGCGCCGAAAGGGATATTACTTCTTAATTCGCCGGCCGAGAGTACGCGCGCGCGCGCGCGCGGCTCAAGATGAAACCTAAGAGCGAGTTCATAGTCTGCGGACACGGCACGACGCCACTTCGACGTGCCGTGACGTGCCGCGTCACCTCTTCTACTCGAGGAAACGTGATATGTCAGCATTCGCTGGTTGAATTTCACAGCGCCGGAAGATGCAGGCTCCTCTCAACTGGGACGAATGAGACGAATCTCTCGCTGATTCGTTCCCTTTTAGCGGCAAGCGATATGCCTCGGCGAGGCTAACTGACATTATGGAATCGATTGGTTTCCAGTCGGACATAGGAAACGCGTTATAGACCGTAACACACCGGACACCCTGGACGGCGCATACTCCCCGGCTAACTGGCTATAAGCGGGTCATTATGGCATGGCGCGTGCATCGAATTATACTAATTCTCCGTATAACCCCTCTCTATGAGAATTTACGGGGTTCCGCTTCGTTAAAAGCCAATGACTTCCCCTCTGCGAGGTAACCGGCAAATCGCCGTGGAAAAATCGCACGATGCTTAAATGCTCTTTCTCGCAGCGAAAACTAAGTGGACCTTACTTCAAATTGGGCTTCGCCCGTTTGCATAATACGTATCTCGTGCACGGAATTATTTATCCCAAGATGAGCTGCTCTTTTAGGAGACTGAAGAACAACATCTGAATACCTAATACCGACGAGTACCCCAGATGGTTATATTCTAAAAAGCAGTGGATGACAATCGTCATCTCACAATGACTTATTTCTCGAGGCGCATCTAGGTTAGTGGACTGCTGTGTCACACGGGCATTTATCGGGACGAAAAAAAACAAGCGGAAGTACATGTCGAGGACTAAGGCAAAGTTTCGAGTGGGGTCAATCTCGAGTTTAATCCGAGGGCGAATTTGGTGGAAAGTTGTAGTAGTCGTGAGGCTCGAGCGACTGCTCTCATATCGGCTGTCCTTAAAACTGAGTTAGCTGCAGGAGGACCGGTTAAGGGGAGTTACCCCTGGCCGAAAAATAACCTGAGCGCCTGGTGGAATTTTTGCAATACAGAATCCTGTGGAGAATGTGAGAAAGAGCGCGCTTTTTGCAGTACAGACATTTTTTAAATACTACTGAAGAACTTTAATTACTTCCACGTTTCAAGAGAATCTTGCGAATCTTTTTGTGGCGCTTCTGCGTTTCAACATGGAAGCAACTCGTCCGGTAAGTAGCGTAAAGGGAAAAAGTAGCGACGGCTAATCTGGTAAGAAGAAGATTCATTATAGAATGGTAGGTTTTTCATGCATATTGCTGGCAAAAGGCCTAGGACGTACTCTATGCCGCCGTGAAAGATACAGGGAGGATGCAAACAGAGTTCTAACTGGTTGCACCGTGGCAAAGAGTCGGCCTCTATCTTCTCGCAACTCGCTCCGCCTTAATTAATTACACGGGCCATCGAAGCCCAGAAGGTGGAGCGATGTTTAATGGATCCTCGGGCGAAGTGAAATGGGCATTAGAAGGGAAGGCAAAA
Source organism: Ectemnius lituratus (assembly GCA_910593735.2). NCBI lineage: Eukaryota > Metazoa > Arthropoda > Insecta > Hymenoptera > Crabronidae > Ectemnius > Ectemnius lituratus. The sequence continues at coordinate 16,860,942 of OU343034.1, forward strand.
AAAAGACGTGGCGGCGCTCTGAAACGGGTTTACAATGGGAGCGCTATCTCTGACAGTGCAGAAGCTCGCTCTCGCGTTTGAACGGACCAATTTACGGGCCGGCGATCTTCACCAACAAGCACCAGGCCGGATCCACTTTTGCCCGCCAGGATTATAAGGAGAAAACAGTCTGATTCCAATTTGCAGCTGCCAATTGTGCTCGAGTGACGGTGACGTTAAAGAGGCGCGGATGTTGCTATCCAACGTGTCACATCGAACTCGTTCGGGATGAGGAATTCATTCGGATATCCCCAGTTAAACCCATTGTCCATCAAGCCACAGTCACTGCGCACTCTATCCCGGTTTGTTTCCCGGATAAAAGGATCGCTTGGAAAGCTCGAGAAACTAGAACGCTTTTAAAACACTTGTCCCAATTGACTGGTGAAGTCTGGGCAAATAACAACAAGATATCGAGTTGGGAATAAAAAGTTTCCGATGGCATTAAGGAGCAATCGGTTGAATACAGTGTGCTTAAAGATAATTTGCGATGTAGCTCTTGTAAGCTGAAGCGAGGTATCAAGGCTTCTTCCGGGGCGCATCACGCCGAAGACGTATGGCGTGGGTATCGTCGTGTTTGCACAATATTATCCAGCTATTTATCAGGATTTCGCGTGGGTTAGTGCGCCTGGCCAGCGAACGTTCTGCGTTACACGCGAGTCTCTCCTTCGTTTTAATTCGCACCGCCGCTGCCAGAAGCCCTGGCGAACCACGCCGCTTCCACGGAAGCGAGTTTAAATTTATTGGGAAAACAGCCAGTGCCCCTTTCTCTGGTTTGTGTGGATTCGGGCTATCTGCGAGAGCGCAAATTCCAGCCGAGATGAAGGACTGCGAAAGGGCACCATTGACGCCGGCTACCGAACCGTTGGGTTTGCCCTTAGTAGTAGGCCGTTTGCCGTGTGAATAGACGTCCGGGATATCTACGAAGAGCTCAAAGCTCCTGTGTTTTGTTCTTCTTCAAACGCAGCCTGCAAACCACAGGCAATCACCGTGCGAATGGCAATTCCCATTCAAAGGATTACGTTCTATTGCGAAGATATCACCGAATCTCTCTATAAAATGGTTTAAAAATTGGACCCAAAGATCTCGAATTTAAAACTGGATTTTTTGCCGGAAATCAGAAATCGATTCTATGTTCCATTCTGCAAGAGGGAGTGTCCGTATTACATTGTTCAGAGCTCAATTGTATTGTCAACAAGAAGTCGAAGTGTGCCAGTCCATTTTTGGGTCGTCCTACGTATCATGCATGTAATTCACGGCAGCAACCTGTCCATGAATCAGTGATCGATAGTGCGAGTTGACCTGAATTTTCATTTTTTGAGTGCTTAACAGAGTATAACGAGTGCAGTCGGCTCACAATCCTGTCGGCGGAGAGGAGCAGCACCCTGTGTGCGTGGTGTGTACGGTAATCAGTGAAGCGAAGCTTGAGGGGCTCTCTCACACGTCAGCGATTCACCTCAAAGATGAGTAACATGGAAAAAAAGGTCAGGGACCAGTTCGTTAGCCGTTCGCGTTGCGTTTCTCTCCTTGCCAGTGGAATGCCAAGTCGATCTTGCTCTACAAACCTATCCGTATTTACATCATTCGTGTTATCAATTTCATATTTGCGCGTATCATGTATTGATGTAACGTGATGTGCATGAATGTATGACATTATCGGAAAATGTCCTTCGAAAGTCCGGAGAATGAAAGAACATTCAGTTAAAAAAGAATTCGAAGCGAGATTGATTAATCTTGTACTCTTCCGTTTCGAACAATTCGATTCGTACATGTCCCTGATCATTGCAATGCTGTACTGCTTCGTATTTTGTTAGAATTCGTTCTGTATCGCGTATGATATCAATGCAGCTGCATTCATTAAAATCTTCCGCTACTTAAAGAGGATATACACGCGCTCGCTTGCGTTACTGCCTATTCAGTTTCGTTGGAAGACACTCAGGTTGGACACGATCCGAGCCGATCACACACTCGACATTTCCAGGGAACCGAAGGAATTTCTAGGACTCGGTAGGAAAGCCACTTTCACAGAGCTGTTTCTGTTGGAAGCCGTGATAGTGTGACATTACAGCCCGGTAAATTAAGTGTCAACAGGAATGGGTACACGCGAGAGGATCGCATGTGACGATTCCGCACCGGTTTCTTCCATTGGTCTCTCGCGCATTTCCCCGAGGATGAGGCGGTGGGAATTATCGCTTTGCCCTACTGGACGTAACCCAATTGGATAAAGGTCGAGAAGGGAGCCTGCGCCATTTAGGCCACGCGCATGAATAATGTACGAGACCGAGGGACTCTGACTCCTAATGAATGAATTGGTTTGTCCAACCAGCCTCGTCCTCACTTGACTTCACTCTTCGTTTTATCACTCTTTTACGGCAGGGATGATGAATACCGTAGCATCATCATCCACTACGAATCACTCTACTGTGCGCGAGCCTCGAGTGTAAAATAAATATCAACCTCCTCGATGACTCTGAGCTCGTTTGTAGAAACGCGCGACATGTTATTTAGTCGAAATGAACAATATCCATATGGGAATATCAGAAATCAATGACACGTTATTAAGAGTAGCGCGTTGAGTGTGCGTTGGAGTGTATGGATTGACTGACTGAGGGAGTTCACCCGGCCTCTGGAGTGCCTATCGCACGTTTGTCGGGGGAGTCATCGAGCATTTGAATAACGCCGGTGGCCGGGCGCGTCGATACCGATCAAACGTCACCGATCCTGCATCCAACCGGGCGCTTCGCTCTCTCTCTCTATGGTCAATCTTCGTGATTTACGTTTATCGCTACAGCTGCGAGCCAGAGCTATCTCCATGGCGGTCGGATAAACCGGAAAGAGATGGTCCTCTATCTATCTGGTCCCTCTAATCGCCTCGACATCGATCCGCCAGGTAATTAGTTGACTTCTACACAGAGACGATGACAGAGGGCTCTGAATTCACCGAATGTAAATCCCTTCTCGATTATACAGAGAACTCGTCTTCCCCTGTCGCCCGACTACCTATTTGCTCGCTAGTAAAATATGGGGTACTTCTCATGACTTTAATACCGTGTCTTCTGTAATTGATAAGTGAACCGTGGCGAAGTGCATGCATTCCTGCCATGCTTATTCCTGATAAGAAGAGCGAAACAAAGCAGAAACGTCGCTCCAATTGCGAGTGATCGACGTGGTAATATTTCCTTGGTGATTGCTGCCGAATAAGATCGTAGTGACCCATATTTTAATCAGTGAACGAGGAGCGAATAGGAGTCTTACTACCGGGGGGTTTGTCTGCAAGAGTTCTTCATCCTGTTACGAGTTATTTATACTCACGCTGACTTAATACTTAATACTCGCTGCGCTTGGGAAGTTCAGATAGTAATGATTACAACCATTAATATCTGTCAGTGTATCCACAGAAATGAAGCAGAACTGGCGTAATATTTCTGTCTGTTTAAACAAGAATCACCCTGCAGCGCAATAAAGCGTTATATTGGATAAAATTTGAACTTTCATATTTGTTCCGAAACGGACAATGATTAAAAATAAATACGCTACAGTTCCCTAAAAAAAATCGCGAAATTCACGGCTTCCGTAAAACGGGAAAAATAACATAGAGTAAAGTTAGCGCGGTAAAATGAGTCGGTTTATTGGCGCAGGGCGGCGAAAACATCGAAAAAATCGAGGGAGCTGGAGCAAATTTACTTATCCCGCTTCCTGAAGTCTCGACCGACTTTTATTGCAATTATCGCTCAGTCTGCTTACGAGGCTGGTTAGCCTCGCATAATTGCAATTACCCACCCGCCTGGCAGTGGTCGCCGTCGTGTTCAACAGGCCGAATGAATTCCCGCAAGAGGCACACGCCGTCTTTATCAGGGCGGCGACGTTATGTACCTCTCGATCGACGCGCACTCCGCGATGCCCTAATTAATATTACACTCGACACCTTGACTTATCGCCGATACAAATGCGAGTCGGCCGGCGCGCCAGGCGACGCCGAGAGTCCAAGCAGCGCTATCTCGCTGCGAGCACCAACTCCACAAGATAGCCGGCTCAATTACATATGATCTAAGGTGTTGAATACGCACTGCAGCCACGGCCCGCTGTCATCTTGGAACACCAAGATTAGATACAGCCAGTCCGATCAAACCAGTACTCGGCAATTTATGGTGCTGCTCTTCCGAGACATTCATTGCGGCTGCCGATTCAAAAGCGATCAGAGAACTCTCCCGATTTTTAATTGTACTTTATGTCCTGTGTACGGATTATTTTATTACTTGGGAAACGATTAATTATACAGGTGCTTTCGAGATAAGAATTGACTACCGGATATTGACCTGGAATGAATTCGAAATACTGATACTTGTAGAAGATTACTTATGATTGTAATACTTTTATTTACAATGATAACTAGTAATGAATTTAAACTGTGATAATGATCGACCTTTATATTATCCTTTATATTTTAATCTCATGTAGCTGGTATTTTTGGTATCTGCTACGGCTAACACGATGATTCTTATTTATTCCATATCCGCAAATCTAGTGGAATTAAGGGATGCGTAATACAGGCATGTATACCACCGGATTTGTACGGATCGTCGAAAATTCGTAGTTACATACCGCATTGGGACGATCGAGGGAGAGTGTGGGTAGAGAGTAGTGGAGATAGCAGGGGGTTCGTGAGGTAACAGCAATTACTTGGGCGATAGTTGGCAGGAATTAATTCTCACGCAGAGGGGGATTATCAAACGCGCGTTTCCCATCGGCACGCGAGGATTCGTGCGCGCCGCAATTAATCTTAATACACCGGGAACGCGCCGAGCACCGACTAACACCGATACCAAATGCATTGGCAGTGCCTGATCAACCGGATGAATTTGACTCTCCAGGTCGAGGGGCTCCATACTCGAAATTGACACGATATCGCAATACGTCTCGATATGTATTCACATACATATAACCGTAGAAAGCCTCGTAATTCCTTGTCTGCTTTTGATGATGACTTATTAATTTCGATGCCCGGTAATTTCGTATCTATAATAGTAGAATTTATTTAATAATTTATCGATTCTCACTCTGCAATGAAGCATTTAAAGAATCTGTCTTAACAAAAGGAGAAAGATTACAATACGATAAACAATCAAAGTATTGTATACTCAGCAAATATAACCCTTGCCCATGACGTCACTAATGACGATGCCATTGCAAATCCCACCTCTGCTGCCATCGACATTCAACGTTAAGCCGCGTGGTAATAAATTTGCGATTATTGATCTCTCACTCAATAAACACCAATAAAATCTGAATTACGAGCTGCATTCGAATAGATCCCGATAACAATGCCTCGGCAGGCGGTTCGCCCTATTTACTATCGCTCGGTGAGATCGCCGACAGAATAGAGATCTTCCGAAGCACATAAAACTCGAAGAGCTGTTATGCCAAGTTACCGATGTGACGTTTAACCAACACGGGGGCCGAGAATTAAGGCAGTCTTTAAATGCTCCGGCAAAATCGTTATCGCCGATAGGTTTCCTTATCCCGGCGTCCATTCATCGCCAGATAGAGAAATCGAGCGGTAGTGAAAGAGAGAGGGGGAGTGAGTCGTAAACTTTTAACGATCACACAGTGAAAACCACCAGCGGCCTATTCACGTGGCTCTTAACGATCGCCGGGCCACTTAGAAGTTTGCATACACCGGGCAATTTAACGAGCCGGCGAAGCGAATCCGCAAAAATACCTAGCATTGATTCACCGGATGCCGACAGTACGTGAAAACGCTCCAGTTTCCAGCAGGCAGAAGCAATGCTAGCAGGTTAGTCTCGGACCTTTCCGTGTGGAAGAGGGTGTTAGAGAAGCAAGGTGGCTACCAGCGATATCTTAAGATAGAGGGTAAGAGCGGTGCACGCCGAGATATCAGCGCGTCACGCTTCCTTCCCGTATTTTTCCATTTACCTGCGAACGCCGGCTGACACCCTGGCGATACCAGCAGGACGTGAGACAGCCGTGATTACACATGACGCTGCTGCCTGAAAGACTCTGTTGTGCGCCCGCCACCGATGCAAGCTGTGTTCCTGGAAAATGAGATCACGGTGGGACTGTTTCACTGTAAGCGGCGATGCGCAGTACCGCCGTTTTCGGAAAGCGTATTATACGCCTTGATTTTGAGAGAGAAGTAGCAAGAGTTTAGACTGGCAAAATTGAGCACGAATATTGACTGCCAAGACAAGAATGTCTACAACTACCTGTTCGTGTAGCTAAGAATTGAGCGGGCATGCCGAATTTTTTGATAGTGCGAGAGGTACACTGCGCTACCATAAACCGGGACATCCAGAACCCATGAGACTTGGACAGATTCGAGATAAAGGCTTGGCGAGCGGCTCCGTTCACCCCGGGGTTATCAACTCTCTCTAACCCGCCGCTGGCTAACGGCCGGACGTTCAATTATTTATTTAGTCTATCTTATCGCACGCCCGATGCTCGCATCAGCCAACGCGGTCTTCGTGAGTTCTCGCCTTCCTCTACTCTTCTACTCCCCAGCGCCAGTGCAAAGAAATCCCTTCGGACCCTCCGACGAGGACAATTTTTCTAACCCAATACTACTTTTCCAATCTTCAGAAAAGCAAGTAGTCCTCACCAATCTAAGGTGGGACAAAGTGGAAAGTTAGAAAGTTGCATTTCGTGTTAAATGAAAGTTAGACTCAAAGAATAATAGTGTCATTATTCGTCACTTCTAAATATCCACTTAAAGTTCTACAGTAGCCAATTTATCGAGCTGCTGTCGCAACACTGCAATCCTCGAAAATTGGGAAGTCGGTCTTGGCTCATTCATTCAAGAGACCGCTTTAACACCGGCCTTTCGGGAAACTCGACTGATCAAGTGGATACCGAGTTTTCTACTTTCCCAGCCCTCTTCGGCCCGTTGTTTCAACGAGAGCAAAGTTATTCCTGGTCCAAGTGCACCGGCAGCAATTGAAAGCGGGTCGGCCGCAAAAAAGCTTTCGATGCTAAAGCGTGTCTCGGAGAGGAGCGCTCTCCCTCTGAGAGAGTACATAGGTAGTACTGACTGTGCACTACCTATCCAGTAGTGTCTACGGCGTGGCTAACAACCTCGCTCGATCTGCTTGTCCGCTGGTTCCCATCCAGCAGACTCGTTTTCCTTTCTTGCCAGCTAACTGTTCCAGCTCGCTGGGGGGTCCAGCCTAACGATCTCGAGAACGAAAGCCCGGATTAACACGATGCATATATATCTACACATATATACAACTATCTACCTGCTTACACCCTGAATCTTGCACAATACAATCGGAGACCATGCGAGTTGTCAAGTCGCTCTGCCCCAATAAATCTATCGCTAAGAAAACTATAAATATTTACTCTCTTCACCATTAGAGAAGTGAGTTCGCAAGGTGTATCTCTCATAGCACTTTGAGAGTGACAAAGGGGAAGAGTTAATCTACGACGAAGTGTTCGCCAAGTTCGCTTGAAGACAACTCGCAGACCACGGCGAAGCCAACTGTCTTGCGCGCGTCAGTCTGAAAGGCAAAATTTCAATAAAGCCTGGTCTCGTCCTCCCCGTTGTAGTTGGAGGCGTTCTAAGCGGCGCAAAATTCAACACACGCCCAACTGCTCTGATTTCACTTGGGTTTAATAGATTCCAAATCCAGCCTGGTTCGTTCGGGCTAACTTTGCAAATGTTAGGAAATTTTATACCTTATAGAATTACATGTAAATCTGGGTTCATGTGGTGCAGAAATTTATCTCGTGATTTATAAACTATTGACCGATGAAAGCGGATTTAGTCAATCCAGTACATGCGGTATTCGATAGACGATCGCCAGAGCATACAAGATAGATAAAATATCGGCGGATATTGGGTAACGCATTACAGACTGAGTTCAAATAGTCTCTCTCATGTATCGAGTTCTACTCTTATTGGGGGAGACACGACATACGTCAATGGGAGAGACATTAGTCTGACACGAACTTCCCTTTCCTTCCTTTCCTGGTAGATTAAATACCAGAAATTTCATAAGGAGCGTCGGTGGAAAGTAACAAACACAATCGGCGCAAACATTCATTATATTTACGCGTTCGGAACCAGCTTACTCTTCCTCTTCGTCCTGGCAGGAGTACGTGAGTAAGGGCAGAGAAAGCAGGAAGAATAATATGAAAGTCCACGGGAGAAGCGTCTCCGAGTGAAGTGCGCTCCGACGAGAGGAAAGAGCGATTCCGAAGGGGGTGAAGAGAGCGTCGGACGAAAGTACCAGGGTAATAAAGGGACTTTCCTGACCTTTCGAGCGGAAAACTTTTCGAACCTACTAAGAACTCAATTTCAAAAGCACAAATAGAGGTGCGCGTTATGCGCCTCGAAAAGTCGCCGAGTCCGATAAGCGTGCACCAGGTCAATGCGGATTGTCAAGCTCCGGAGGCAAGAGAACCAAGGGAAAAAGGTGGAGGGAGGGCGCTGACATTATATAAGAAGGGGATGTACTCAAACAGCCCGACTTTAAAGGAGGGGTTGAAGATGCCTTACGGGGAGAACGACTTAACCCTTCCGAGACCCGTGTTTGTAACGGCGCATAATACTGAAGCACTTTGTATGTGTTCAAATGCTTTCAAAATAGAAACTGCAAATACTAAATATTTAAAGTGTTGTGTGAAGCATTTCAATCTTAAAAACGAATCTTGTGTGTCCGCTTTAGAAAATTTAGTTTAAATTAAAGTCAGCTATTAACTCTTAAAACTATTAAACCATTTAAATTGAATGCTTTGTCGATACAAGCCGCGGCTTTTAATCCAAATTGTACAAGGAGCGGAATTTTTCTTACGTCCCATGCGAGCAGCTCGTATTCCTGACAAAGTTGCGCTCGTGTTTTTTACCGTAGGGAACGCGGGTACTCGCTGGTCAGGCTACATCGATCCTTCGCCAAGTTTATGGGCCAACCTGACGTCCGCGCTCCTAAATAAAGCGCACCTTTTCTCGGGCCCGTTGTTCAGCATGCATCGTACGTGCCATAACTTAAAAATTTTATGAACAGCCCTGGGAATTGACTCGAGGATTTTACGCGTGGCAGCGGGTAATACGCGTGAGGAGTCGTGTTCGTGGCGCGCGAGTGATCGCTGCCATATGGAGCAGAAAGTCGTAAGGGGTTAAGAACTCTCGTGCGCAGACCGATGGATGCAAGAAGTAAGCTAAAGTGCTTTCATGAAGTAGAGATTAACATATCATGTATATTATCTGAATATAAGTTCATTACATGTATATCATAACTTACAAAGAAATTGTTATACAATTGTTGATTAGACAAATGGTGAAAAGCATCTCACAATAAATAAATATTTCAACAAATATAGGAGTAGAAAAAGAATGGATTGGAAGAATATTGGAGAAAATGGATCAATCTCGAATAGAATAGACTAATATAGCCTGGTTTGGCGACCGAATCAAAAACGTTGAATCGCACTTCATGACGAAGTCAAACGGAAATGCGAAGTTGGAGGGCGTCAGAGGGTAACTGACTTTCGGAAATGTTGGGAAGTGCGCGTAGCTCAGGCTGTAGGGAGAAGAAGCAGCAGCGGCAGTGGCAACACCAACAGCACGGCTCTTTTTCCTTAAGCACCGATCTAGAGCGCTCTTCGTGAATGGAATATATGAAAGTTTCTCTGACGCAGAAAACTCGGTCTCTCGGTGCAGCATAGAGGAGAGAGAGGAGTGGGCGCATCCAGAAGGAAGTTTCGAGCCTAGACCTCGAGGCGGCGTCGGCAGCATCTTGAGAGAGAGAGATATTGTTCAAGTTAGCGAGGTTGCTCGGGCCCCCTTTTCATCCTACTCTCCATTTCTCCGCGGCGCTTTCTTTCCCTTTCCAACTGCTTTTTCCGGCCCGCGCCCGAGCACTGGCCGCCCCTTATTTGCTCGGCTCCTTTCCCAAGCATACATCACTCGCTCTCCACCCTTTCCTCTTCCTACGCCGGCATCGACTGCTCCTCGTCGAGCGACCACGAATGAAGAGAAGAGCGACGATGGTGCACCGGAACCCTTCATTAAAACGATTCGATCGGCATTTGTTCGATAAGTCTCTCGTCCGCTCTGCCTTCCTTCCTCCAAAGCTCGTCGATTCGGTTCCTCAAACTTGCCCTCTCCACTTCCGCCTCTTTGCGAAACCATTTCAGTTTTCCTTCCAGAATACTTGGCGTCGAGAGCCTCTTTGTTTTCCTGTCTGCCTGCTGGAATTGTAATCAGAGCCATGGGCGATGCTCGTAAAGCTCGGTGTCTTGCATTGGCCGACGTTGTCGTCCTCGTTGCCACACCGGAGCCGAAGGTAGAAAATGTAGCTTTCGAGACCGGTTGCTCGGATATATTTATACATTTGTTTATACGGCCTGGCGAGGCTCTGCGCGCGATATTCCCTTTCATGTCGTCGCCCTGAGCTCGCCTCTGCGCCTGCAGCCTCTCACTCGAGCTGCTGCTCCCGAGTTTATTGTCTTGGGACCTGACGACTCCACCGCACCGCACCATACCATCACTGTCTTCCTCGCCCATAGACCTTTGACTTTAAAGCGTAACTAAAAGGCTGCGCAATCCTAGACATCGCCGCTACCAACTTCATTAGACGCTTTCAGTAGGGACCTGTCGTCGATTGATTAATCTTTCACGGGATCCCATGGTAAATTACTTTAGGGTGTGCGTGAAATATTGCAGACCCTGTGAGAGTATATTCCAAGTTTCGAAAGTGTTTTCCAATCATCGTAGTATTATAACGAATTTGGTATTAATGTAACAACAATGTTTAATGCCAATGTGATATTCAGTATTCCCCAATGAAATAATTGAATCAAACATATGCTCATATTTTTGGGAGTTAGTTAATTTGAAACCATGAGCATTCTGTTGTTGTGGCTTGTTCAATATTGTTTCTCCGACTGCACTCATGTTAAGGAATTCACGACTAATGCAAATACGGCATCCAAGCAAACATTAAATGCATTTCCCATAGCGGAACTGCTCATCGAGAGAATTTCATTAAAACTTGTCGAACGCAAACGAAGCACCGTGAGCATCTCGGTGCAAAGGAGAGAGAAAGAGAGTAGAAAGGAGAGACGAGTGCTGGCTCTCATGCAATCTGTTTATTTCCACGTGGATTTGCAACGCGTTCCGTGTTTTGACGGCGAATCGTCACGAAGCTTTTTAATCTCGGGATGCTCGCCCATTTATTTATTGGACCGGGATGACTGCAACATGCGGCAGGCAATGGAGCCTGCTAACAACACGTATTTATCTATGTGTTTCTCTAGACTCATTTATGTTTATTCCTCGGCAACGATGGAGTAATTCGTACACGCAAATACTTCCCAAAATGTATGCCGTGACTCTGTCCTCGTTAGTAGTAAAATTAGCACGTTGGTATGACACAAAAAATTCATAATTACACACTCGAATATTGTCATATTTATTTGCTTATATTACGAATTATGTAAGAACAATCATCCGTTTTGATATGTTAATATTACGTCAGTGGCTTTCCAGCCCAGTTCCACCAACCAATTAGAATCTATAGTGATAACCAACAATCACTGGGATCCTGGAAGGACGCCCTTCAATCAGTCGATTCGATCAGTCAATACTATGCAATACAGCGCCAACATTTGATGAAACCCGAGCATCAACGTGATATTACATGGCCGATGCAATTAGTTTGATGTACTGACGTCGGCAATTAAAGGAACCTTGGCTACCGTGGAGCTAAATGAATTTATCGCCGGTGCACCGCTCGGAATACGATTACACATTCGGCCGTGGCTGGCATTGGCACAGGCAGTGATAGAATGAACACGTTAGGCCAACCACCAAAAGGTACACTCGCAAACCCACTCGCACATAGCGTTTCCCCTTCGAGCGAGAGAGGAAGAGAGTGAGGGAAAGATAATATTTATAGCAGTTGGCAGTAAATGGATCGCGGTTACCTGTGCTCGTTAAGTTACGGAGTCGGTTGGTTTGAATAGACACGTTGAAATTGCGAGGACCTAACGACATTACGGCCGGCGCGCGACAAGATCGCGTTACGTCGACTGTAAGCGTAAAACCCCTTTGCATCGGAAGCAGGTTCCACTCTCGAACTCAGAGAAAGGAGACAGCGCGAGCGAGAGTAATCACACGCGAAAGTAGACAGTTCTCCAGTCTGGCTTTGAAAGCCGAGGTCTCCGTGAGAGACGATTTAGCCGCACTTATTGTCTGAGAATAATAAGAAAGTTTACGGGTGCGGAAAACGGCGCGTATTAAAAAGTCGGCTGGTTTCTCGCGCGTATCAGCCAGGATTTATATCATTCGGTGTGGAACAATGCCGAAGAGAACTGGCGTTGCTGCCGGCTGGAATGATATTACTTGCTCTGCGAACGCGCGCTTAATAGCTGGGGAAATCTGCATAATGCTGCTTGACCTTTTTCCGCCCTGTCGACCGTCTAGTTAGCCTTGCGGGGCTCACGCCTATCTAACGTTTGCCCGGCGAATAAATATTGTTACAATGGGAGGAGAACTGGATAAGCGACGGGCTTCGGCGACTGCTCGCCTGTAATGTGTGAGAGGGTCTATGCTGCTGACGGGACTAACACCCTTCGGGCTATCGTAACTTCTCGCTAGGAAATGCTTTCGCAACGAAATGCTGCTGATATTGATTCCCATGAATTTCATAATCCTACCAATACATTAATGGATATCTTGAACAATTGGAAATTAAAGATTGATGATTTCTGATCATTTATCTCACATATTACGTGTCTAATTTATTATTGGAGTAAGATATTAAGGGGAACGTATAACCTTTAATATCAATCATCCCAGGAAGAATTGATATATATTTCGCGAAGAGCTTTTCGCTATCTGCCGGCAATGATTAAGTCTAATTGATCACTAATTAACACGATCCTGTGATAAAAGCCATTCGGAGCTAGTAGGTCGCCGAATAGATATTCAGTTGCACTGCTCCCGGGGGCATCGAGCAAACATGCACGCATATTATGAACGGTATCATCGCTGAAATTACGTAAATGCAGCGATAAACGGGCGAGGGGTGGCGCCGCCGGCACCAATATCGCGACGTCGCATCCTGATAAAATCGAATGAAAGCTTCAATTATACGTGTAGTTCGCGAGGCCGAATGCCAGTGGAAAAAGCATTGGAAAATATTGCGCCCGCGTTCTCTGAATAGCTTTGGAAATAATGAGGCTCCGAGCCGACCAAGGGAAATACGTGCGGCGCCACCGGTACAAACGTATTAAATTCATGTCGATATCTAATAATTGCATTAAATAACACGCGACAGCACGCCCAGTATAAACAATAGCCATGTCACACATAATGATGCGCCAGAGCGTGGCGTTAATTAGGACAAAGACAGAGAAGAGCGAGTCCAACGTACCAGAGCTCGGCTAACATGGCCGAGCGAGCGCGTATTAACGTTCTTGGCAATAGCGTTCTCGTCGCGGGCTGCATTTCCTGCGACAACGAGATTCCCGGATGCTGTGAAACCTGAAAGGCAGACGCGTGTTGTCGCTGAAAATCAGAGGAAGCGCCCGAGTACCGAGCGTTTTCCAACCGCATCGCAAACAAGCTCCTTTTCCGTCACCACATCTACGAACACAGCTATGAATACTCGCTCACAGATGCTCCCACGTATGTGACGCTCACCTCAGAGTTGCCGGATGAATCTCGCGCTGGCGCGTATCTCCGAAAGTCTGCGGTCTCGCTTTTCCGCTCGCCTCTCGTTCCAGGCAGCAAGTACTGTTTACCTCGGCAGGCTAGCTCGACGCGTCTAAATAGGTAAGTACGTGTACCATCGGAGCAGAAAGCAAGCGAGAGAAAGAGGGAGGGAGTCGCAACAGGACAAAAAGCAGTAAGCCCGTTGGTAGAGCGAGGACTGCGGTCGAGGAAAACAGAGTTACCGGAGGAAGGCTTGCTCTAAGCTGATCGCACAGCTTACCCAGCAGCCACCGAGGAGCAGGAACGTAGGAAGGTCGTGGTGCTCTCGGAGCGCCGGTGTAAACCGCATCTCACACGCGCGCGGTTACACCGAGGCGCTTGGGCGTCGCTGGCGGTGCGGTGGCTAGCGGCGGCCTTCCGTTTTTTCTTGTTTATTCATTCATCAGACGCGCGGTTTTATCGATTCTGGAACGAAGCCAACCAAGAGGCCGAGCCGCACCTCGGACTCCTAACAACCTAGAGGTGCACCGCGCCTCCTTCCACTCGCCACTCTTACTACTCGCTCTTACTACTCGCTCTTACTTCTCTCTCTCTCTCTCTCTCTCTCTCTCTCTCTCTCTCTCTCTCTCTCTCTCTCTCTCTCTCTCTCTCTCTCTCTCTCTCTCGCTCTCGCTCTCGCTCTCGCTCTCGCTCTCGCTCTCGCTCTCGCTCTCGCTCTCGCTCTCCCTCTCCCTCTCTCTCCTGCCTATGTACTTCTACCTTCGCCCCCGCTTTTCTACCACCGGCTTTCTTGGCTCCGCAGATATCCTCATGAAAACGTTGCATACCGGTTCACTGGCCGTCGCACTTTACAGCCACCACGTACCTATGAGCCCCTGCACCTGCAATCAAGCTGGATGCGCCGCCGCTTCATTCGCCGAGTGCCGGGATTGCTTGGGAAACGAAATGCAAGGATTCCCCACAGTTGAATGAGATTGCGTACTGCTTAACCGCCGTGCAAATTGCTGCCGCCCAGTTACTCTGAATTATTGAGCGAAGCCGAGCGATCCTTCCTGATCTATCCGCTGCCTCTTTCTCGATGCTTCCCATTTCCACCTAACTGCAAGAGCAAACTTGTTTTTCCGCGTCTTCTTCAAAGGAATACTTTATGGAGCAATGGTCCGCCCAGAGCTTCTTATCGCAGCCCAGTCGGCTTCTTTTCTACGCCGGTTGTTGTACGAACGTGCGAGAGTCACGCAGCCATGCGTGCCACGTCCAGCTGACAGATTGGGAAAAGCAGTTATAGGGAATGGCAGAACAACAATATTTTCGGTAAACTAGGTTACATAAATCAATCGGAAAAATGGTGGCCTCAGTCACACACGTATACATTTTGTATACACGTAAACTTTACCGACTGCTATGAGAACCAAATACCGTAAAAGTGAAATAAAATAGCGCGAAAATGTGAGACGGGTGTATTTTCTATTTTTTTTTATTGTAACCTGGGACGAAGCACTCGGATGTCAATATTTTCGAACTGAAACAAACACATAACGAGGCGCGTTGAAACACCAGTTCGGCGAACAGCAAAACGCAACAGCCGACAATTTTGAGAATGCAATTTAGACAATAAAAAGCTGCGGCGGCCGGAGGCACACAGGCAGCCGGAATAGAACGGGGGAGATAATAAATTCAAATTCAAAGGCCGGAACATCAGAGCTTGGGATATTTTTCCGGCGCACTTTCGAGCCGACCCTTCATATGCGGGTCAAATATCTGAAAATTCCCGGCCGACTGACTTTCCATACTTGGCGCGGAGTGGCGCGCGACCTAAATAAGAAACAGGAGCGCGCCGCGCTAAAAATAATTTCTTAATTAGCTTGTGAACGTAAGGTCACGAGGAGCTAGACAGGAATCAATTGCTGGCATCGTTCTCCCTTTAATTAGCTACTTCGCCGACCTTTCCCTTCTCTTGCTCGCGCTCGGACGTATGAATGTTTGAGACTACGCTCGCTCTATGTACATTCCTCGTTCGGCTTTTTGAAGCTTCTGAAAGCCAAAGTGCAGACTTCCACGCATGAGAGGAATACTCAAAATTTCAAGAAAAACCCGTATGAATGAAAACACGATTGATGTTAATTTATCGTTACGGTATTTTCGGATCTAACGCTTCCCTCCCATTCATTTAGAGGAACGCATTTTGTGGAGTAGTTTTCGAAACAGTTGAGAATTGAACATAAATGTACTATAATCCTCGAACAAGTTGCAACTCTATACAAAGTTAATTACGATAGAGCGAACATCCTCTCAAATCTAGTGCGCCTCTCTCATACCTCTCGAGCAGTTTCGAATCATTTTTGCTTCAGGGTGACATTCACCCATTTACGTAGTTCATTGTTTGGAATTGGTATCGACTGGAAATCATGAGTGCTTCGCTCCATTCACATGGTGAATCCAAGTAGCAGCAGCGCAGTATCCAGGCTGACGGGAGTTACATTGAGAAGGGAGAGAAACAGGGTCGCCAATGGAGAAAGTTCCGCGCAGATCATTGGCGGATCGTTTGCAACAACCGAATGAAGTAAATAATGCCAGTTATTCGAAATGTACGTGTGGCAGAACACGCTTGAACCAGGAAGCGCCGCAAGGTGGGATTGCTAAAGTCGAGCATCGAGCACGACGATGGATCATTCGGTTCGTGCAGATGCACTAGCGGATTTCATTTCGCTCTATCTTTCTCGAGCGAATTCTGTACCCCGAAGCGAGCTAGAGTAGGCATTACCTCTGTTTCAGTCTTGCCACGGTTCGGTTCTAGAGTTCCTGATAACCTGTCGAACTCCCGATAACTGCGAAACCTGCTGTGCGCGGTAGCTCTATTGTCGAAAAGTTAAACGGCTTGTTACCTTGCTCTGGGAGTACGATGTGTTTGTGAAATATGCCACCCTAGCGCTACAGAAAAAGGTGACGAAAAAGTATTTCCTTCGTTTGCGCTACTGCGCCCATAAACTCGGCAAAATTCCGAAGGCCTCTTTACGTAAGGACTTGCAACTGTTGTGCAATTATTCCGAAATATTAATGTTAAAATTTCCGTACTATCGACTTTTTAAATTAGCTTAATTTTTCACATAAAAATGAGGCATCGAAGCGAGGCAGAGTTCTTAACAAGGGGGAAGGTGTTGGTGCAAACAGGGACCAGGAAATTTCAAGATCTCTATATCGGAGGTCGCCTGGAGAGGAGCGCATTCATAGTCACTGCACCGTAGAACGGGCCAATTATATAGGTAGTTAGCTAATTTGCAATGCAGAATGCTCTCCCCAAGCTAGAAGGAAGGCTTCTTTTGTACGTGGGAGGTGGGACAATATGTTTACCAACGGTTGCTCCCTTTCCGCCGCTCGCTTACGTAGCCCAGGCTTCGGCCATGATTTCTATGACAATCCTGAAATTCTCAGACGCTGCGCTAGAGACCTAGAGTCGCGCGAGGGCTCACAATTCATATGTAAATGCAGTGGCGAACTACGGTACAAAGGCACACCTGTCTCTCTGCCTAACGCTCTTCTTCACCTCGCTTCGGGTCGCGCGACTTTACAACGCTGATGTAAGATCTGCCATTCTCAGAGGCAAAATATCGGCGGAAAGGCCCGGCCTTGCCACTAAAGCGAGACAGAGTCAAATCCAGACACCCATGAAAGACAGAATGGACTAAGCGACTGGATTACTGTTATCGCGGTGCCGCATGCTTTAACATAAGCAAACAGACTATTTCATTGGCTTGGACGGTAAAGCACGTGGCGGTGGAGGTATGACATCAGCGAGCATGTTATTTCAGCCTGGCAAGTCGAGATATATAGGCGCCCGCTGAAGCCTCGGTACAAAGCGTGACGTTTCATACTAGATAAGCCTATAAGTCATTTGAAACCCTGGCGCTGCACGTACTTCGCTCCTGAATATACCTACACCCTCCCAAACTCGTGCGCGCCAACCTTCCATCTTTGTCTCTGTCTCTCTCTCTCTCGCTCCCAGGGTGAAAGGCACCACACCTGTACTGTGTGTTCCGTGCATCGAGATGTGCTCGTACCAGCCGTCATATAACGAGATACACGTCAGAGGTGCACGCGATCCCCAGCATCCAACTTCCACTCACCGAACTCTCCAATAGCAGATCCCGCATCCTAGAGACGCGTGTGCGTGCCACGAGAGAATTTCCCGCATGCCCGGATGACAGTAATCGAAGCCTGATAATAATTGGGAATTAAAGATCGAGATCACCTGTCGAGAGTCAGCGTAAGAAATGGCAGTTCCCAGCGGCAATTAAATCACGACGGGACTATAATCACGCGCGCTCCAACACGTAGTTCTATAATCAGGAGAAAGGGTCGGAGAAAGCAAGACAGCGGCGTTTTGCCAATCGAGCGTCGCCGCCAACAGAAATGCAGGGCTGACTTTCGCAGAAGTGGGAGGAACTAGACTGCTTCTTGCCTCGAGTGCAATAACCGCGCTGTCGGGTGCGGACGTAATTGCCGCTGCCAATTATGCGTCTTGGAACGATCGAGATTCGTAAAGAAGTGGTTGTTCAATAACAGCCCGATGGGGTTTCTTTGGAGGTTTCGTCTTTGAGACGCGCAAACTTGGAGGAGAATATCGGTGTATTGCGAAGGATCATCGGTTGTAATCTCATTGACCAATTGGCCACGTTATGTCAGACCTTTGCTCGAGCCGGCACTGCCAGAGACTGGTTATGCGCTCTCGCCTCTCTCGTGCTTAACGCTTGGTCTACCGTGTCCGAGCGGGTTTGCGTGCACGCCTATTCACACATGTGCCTCGGCTATCGGTGGTATTGCGGCTGCGGGACATACCGCTCTCGGGACTGCGTTCATACGTGCTCGCTGGCCAAGACTGCCTCCACCTCCGTGGCTTTCTGCCCTCCGTGTGTGTGTTCCTGTGCTCCGACGACACACGTGCACCCGGGCCGCACGTACAACACGCCGGTGCAATTCCACGCGCGGCGATATGCTCTCTGGACAGCCGTCTAATCGACTGGCCGCATACAGTGCCCGCTTGCAACCTGCTCGTACGCCGCTCGGACGCTCCCATTCCGCATATGTGTGCTCGACTCTGCCATCGTTCCTCCTACGAAAGCAAGGCAAAACACTCGGTACCAAGGTATTGTTGGCCCGAGCGCGCGTGTCACTGCCGCTCTGATTGACGAGACGCTGTGCTTGGAATTGTATCGGTCATTAGTCACGGGAGCGACGCGATTTGAGAGGAGTGGGCATTCGATATGAGTCATCACCGAGCTATTCCTCGCGGCAATCAAACCACTGTTGGCAGCGATGCGAGCCTGATAAGGCCTAACGAGCGCCATGATAAGACCGAGCCACTCGTTTCGTAATAGTGAGCTCGCGTGATTGTTATCGGTAATTCGATTTAATCCATTAGACTGATCGCAAAGCGAATAGTTGCTCGGCGTTTCGTGTCGGGCGCCTTCTAAATAAGGCACCAGCTAGTTCTTCCACCCTGAATCTGTGCCGTTTGTTCGAGGGTGGAACGTGTGTATTCATTTTCACTGGCGCACCTTTGGGATTAGATAAGAGAAACTGTGATTTTTATAGCGGGACACGATCGAAAGTGCGAGCGGATATAGCAAGTTGAAGGAGAGTTCGACTCGAAATGCCAGCGGCTTGAATCTCGGCCAGCCAAGAGGCGAAAGAGACCGAGATAGCGTAGAGCAGGCAGTTGCGAAAGAAAGTGGCGGTAGCCGATCGTATGCTAATTAAAAGTAGGCTGGCATACATCGTGTTACCGGCAACTTTTCAACCGGCGAAATCATTCCTAAGTGCATAAGACATTTATCTCTTTAAAGAAATAAATCAATCAAAACCGAAACTACAATTTTATCTGCTTCTGATTCTCGTGAATAATTCAGGACAACATTGTCTAATTGCAAAAAGCAAAGGAATGTGAAAAAAAGCCTTAATTATAAATGATTCATCGCTTCGATTGGACTTGGATCTCTACGACTTTTGAGTGGTAACCGAGATCGAGAGATCGAAGGACTAGTGTATGTACTAGCCTCCGTTTTGCAAGGCTAGCTACCATCACCGGGCACAAGAGCCGGTGCTAATAGCGCTCGAGCTATCTAGTCGATAATAGCTGTATTGCTCGCAAGGGCCATTCACCGCGTTCCGCAATCAAAATCAAGATCATCGATGCCCGCACACCGGGATACTAGTGCTTCGACAACGACGAGATAGCCGTCTACGACATTCAATGCCAGCCGGTCTGCTCACACTTCAACACAACTGTGCACCTCTTTGTTTCTCACACAAGGAAAGCGTGTAACAGTGTTCATGTATGTTTTTGTAACCTTTTTCTTCTGTTTCGAGAATATTTCGTGTCACGCGATGCTTAATCGGGCGCGGAGGTGTGTTCGGGGTCACTTCCCTGTGGGCGCAGGTATTTATATGTATTTACATTGCATCGATCCGACGTGATCGTATTTCAATCCTTGTGTGGTGGATGTATTTGGTTTCTAATGGATTGAACTGTGCATCGTGTTAGTTATTGATTGAACTCGCTAATTGCGGTTTGGGAGTGGGTTAAAACATTGCTTTGAATTTAACACTTGATAAAAATATGGGAGAATGTTTTTCTAACTTTGTCATTTGATAATTGTTCCTATACTGAAATTGTACTAAAAAGTCTGGAATTCTACGAATATGGATGATCTAATTACTGCATAATTAGCTATTAAATTTAAATTTTTTGCAAGCGCCGGCACCGCTTGACCACGTCGAAGTTTAAATGGCAGTTATAAATACCAGTCGTGTAAATAAATGGCAGCGTTCGCTCTTTTTCGGCCTAAACACGAGCAGCCAGCGTAAACAATTGAACCGCAGTCAAATGGCCCGTCGCGTGTTACTTTAATCCAGACCGATTAGTTCTGATCCGGCGGGCAAACCGCAACTCTTTCAATCCGGATTTAAAAAAGCTCCATTCCCGGAAAGGATAAATGAAACTGATTGAAAGGCGACGCATATATTCAGGAAATTATCCGGCCGAATCAGGCTTATTGACGCATGTTCATAGAGGGGCGGGCAAGGTACAAATATGTGTGGGTGGGCGGCGAGGTAAAAGGGAGGTGCACAGCGGAGCAAATAACTGTTTACGAAAGTCCATCAGAGATATGATCGTACCAGCGTGAACGCAAAGGCTACCGAATGAATAGCAACTGATGATATTGTCGGCACGCACGATACAGAGAATGTTTCACTGGGAAAACGTGAAAAGCCTGATTGACCTTCTGGCACACATAACATACTTCACTCACGATGCTAATAAAGCCTGGTAAAGATTGATGAGAGCAGCCACCGGGCGCCTTAATTTCTCGTTTACAAGTGCGCCACTTCCGTGGGCAGAGTCATTTATCATCTTCGAGTGCTCCGATCCAAAGGAATTGCTCCCCGGTGAGCAGGAAATGCCTGATACGCATGCCACCGTGCGTACACATGTACGCCTGGCAAGATGACATTTTTTCGAGCGACCTGCAACATTTGTTCGATCAGCTGATGCAAAATACCGACAATCGTTAGTTAACTGACACGTTCGCTCGCGTTGCCATGTTAACAGTGAAAGACGAGAAACAAAGAGAAAGAGAGAAAGAGAGAGTGATGCATATATTTTCTCGGGCACGGATTCATTTTCTACGTGACAAGCGAGCCGCCTGACACGCTCACGCGGTTTTCAGCTTTTGTTAGCGCCCAATTAAGCGGGGTGGAGTAGCGAACGCCCGAGAGCAACGTTTTGCCCGGCAAAATGCGACGTGCAGTGCGTCGCACGCTCCGCTGCCAGCTTACTCGCTCCCACCGCCCTCTTTGCACGCTTAAATGCCAGTCAAGGAAAAAAGATCCCAGCACAACAATGCTTGGCCCAGAAAGACTCTGCGAGCACGCCGGCGGCGGCACGACTCTTGCTAGCCTACCTGCTCCCGAGAATACAGAATCGATTTATTATTAGCTCTCTGCTTTGATTCGAACGTCAGCCAGTGCTGCCTGACGCGTTGCAATCACTGGAGATTAATCTGCGTACATGAAAATAATTACGCTCCTGTAATTAGGGACTGACTAATTAGAGGAGTTATTATAACTATGGGCGAAGAGGGAATTTTCGGAATAAATACTGCGGCGAATCGAAGTTTGGCTAATTATGTGGTGGAACATTGCGTGAAGATAACATCAAGAGATAGCAACTTTATTATGGGTACCGATGTCCGAGTAACTAGAAATAAAACGAGTCCTATAAAAAGCTGGGAAGCTGTATTGTACGTGTTCCCGGGAATTTATTCGCTCTTGGCGAATAAAGTAGCTGATTCGTACTGGGGCGAATGAAGTTCTCGGTGCTAGAATGAGCTGAGACTTGATCATGAATGAGCGAAGCAGATTTGACGGTTCGAGACGGTCCGACGGAGTTTCATTAAAAGTTCCGTGACAAGCTCAATCTTTGCCAGGAGCACCGCATCGCAAAAGTGAGTCTGAGGCAATGAGGCGTGAGAGCCAGGAGATAACCAAAAAACTTTCCGCCCGGAGATGTCGAGCATGCAACTTCCACAGCTTTTGTCTGCAGTCCTACCTAATTCCGTCCTTCTCCAGCTAACTATACACCTTCCAAGGTGCTCCCGTTTCATTTGTCGCGCGCAAGTTGAACTGTTCTGTTCCGATTGCATGTCTCCGCTCGATGCTTGCCGATGACGTTGTCATTCGGACACACCGGATTTCCTTACCCAACAAATTTTCTGTCGTGAAGAGATCGTCGGCTGATAACGCAAAAAATAGGAATAATAGCGGCGAGAGTCGGCCGAGCGTAAAGGCGAACGCACTCGTGCTAGCGTACAGTAATTACCTCTGTCATTAATTCGTTAACTCATCGAGAATTTAATCAAGCGACGATCAACACATGCAAATTATTGCGCTGGCGAAACTTGGGTGAAACAAGCACCCGCTGGAAGAGTGAAAAAAAGGTGGACAGGACAGACAGTTCGTGTGCCGAATGACATGCGAACTTGACGGAACGTCACGCGTATCAGTGACACATATCAGACACATATCACACATACAAATCCATCCACCAGTGGATATGTATGTACACGGTAACTCTGATATATCGACATTTACAATAGATACATTTGGAAATCCGAGTGAGAATCGAGTAGCGAGAAAAGAGCAGCCGTAGAAGATTCGCGGTTCTTCCGAAAAAAAATCGAGCAGCGCGGAAGTGGAATTTCAATTACAAAGTTTGCACTGATAATTCCCTCAGTCCAATCCATAGCGGGCGCGAGATAATCACGCCAAATATTTGCCTCTCTGTTTCCAATGTCGAGTTCGCGTGCTATCGGTAAGCTCTCGCTCACTCTTACTGCGGTTCTCTCTCTCGGATTGAAAGCGATTTGTCGTGAGCGACGAATCAATTTTCGAGGGGCCACTCGGGGGCCACCGGAGAATCGAGCCTTTCGCTTCGGCCGACCCTCACCCGTCTCTCCTTTCTCGAAACGCCCACGGGGATGTGTACCTGGCGATAGGCCGAGGAGGCCCGAACCTCCAGCCTCTGATAAAGCGAGGGCCTAACGGGTTGACTGACCCACCGATACGAATTCACGGCCGGTGGCTTGTTACGCTCTGCATCAGTGATTTTCAACTGGCCTTCTCGTGGGAAGCCCGCACTCCTTCAAGCAAACTCTGCATTATTATATTACCTATGGTATTGCAATATTCCTATCGAATTTCAAATTTGTGTACAATGATACCTGGCTCAATGATATTTGTACGATACATGTGTATCCCTTTAAGTATCCCCAATGTTTTCACAATAAATGTGTGCTTGCTAATAATTATGTTAAACTGTTATTTGTAATAATTCGGTAACCTCAGTTTAAATATAAGTATTTTGGTTGATTGTGCTATTTAGTAAATACAGTGGATTTGATGGGGTTACTGTATTAACATGTTAATAATAGATATACAATTATATTATTCTTTGTGAAAAAAAAATCGGAGGGATCGAGCTACCGATTGCTAATAAAGGATTCCATTACCAGCAACAGTTTGAAAACCACTGTCATATAGAGTAGAGGCGGGCCATGCTGGGCTAATGGCACGGCCGGTCATTCTTCATCCCGTCCCCAGATAATAATCTCTGCGATTCCGCGCTAATTTTAATTAGGCTCATGAATAAATGCATTAATATTGCTCGCCCCCACCAACTCTCGCTCTCCATCGCTCCCCGTCGACCGATATTGGTGTACAGGGAAACCCACCTGGCAAACAGGGAGAACGGGCTTGCTAGGCAGCTGAAGTGCAGCAAGTTTCGACAGTAACTAGAGAGTAACAACTGCTTTTTAACCAACCACCAATTTAGTCGACCAGTTTTCTTTGTGACACTTCAACCAGAAGATAAAAAATAATTGTGCATTTCATATTGCAATACAAAGAAAACAGACGGCTGTTTCACTAAATTTCCGAGAACCGATCTTTAGTGAAACAGGGAGAGAAAACAAATAATGTTTGTGAAAACTGTCACAGATGTTACAGAGTTGAATCATAATGAGTTTTAACAACCAACGATACAACTAAATTGCTGCTAACTAAACAGAGGAATTAATTAAGAGTGATGCGCATGAAATAAAATAGTTTTATAATTATAATATTGGCATGTATGTGACTGTTCACTCCAATCATCGAGAAACGAGTTAGCCCGACTCGTCATAGAGAGAGATGGGGTTTGTCTGATCGAAAATTAGTGCGAGGGGCTCATCGAGGATGCAAAAGAGGGAGAAGAGGAGGAGGAGGAGTTGGCGTTGACGGGTGGGTGCTTGGTGACACCTGCGAACGGCGACACGTCAGACGAGCAGGCGGCTCTCGTCGCCGGGCCAGGATGCGCTGTTACCGGGGGCATTGTTGCGACAAGACAAACGGTCTACGTGCAGATGCATGCGAGTGCAGCAGGAGCGGCGGTGGCTTAGCAGCGTGTGCTAGTGCACTCTGTAGCGGGCGAGCCCGAACACGCGCTCCGTTCTTGCGCACAAAGGGGCGGAAAGTGCGACAAAAGAAATTTATGCGCTGCTTCACGCGTGCCCGCAACTCTGCCATGCACGCCGTGGGACAGTCTGGAAATTACTGTGGATAGAATGCCCGGAGACGATGCGCCCGCATACGATGATCTAGATAACAAGCCAACAGTAAGCTTCATCGGCAAGAAGACGGACTCGGAGCCACGCAAGTGGAACTCGGTCTTGTATGTGGAAAGTATTTTCTCGAGAAACATGTACATAATTAGCACTGGCAATTATATAGAGTTATCGTAAGAAATCATGTTCTGGTTACTCAAGAAATAACTGGCAATAAGAAATTTTGTCGACACATTTCTCGCGGCGTCACACTGCGTCCCGGATTTCCTGGTAGTATTTATGGCGTCGAAACGACCGGACAATACGCACTGTGTCAACAATAACTGATTTTCGTGCTAATTCATATTCAAAGTAAACGGTGAAACGAACGGGAAAGAATTTGTCAAGGCGTTCGAAGGGATTGCATGAACAATTAGGAAGAGCCTCATCAACAGGGGCGGTGCTTCTCTCACTTTTCCGCAGCAGCCCACTTTCAGCGAGCCGGACGAAGATTCCGGTCGACGAAACGAGGAATAACTAGTCTTCTCAAGCGGTTTCGAGAAGAAGAGTCGAGCGCATGGCCGGTGAGTACCGGAAGCAGCAATTAACGGAGTACTTCGCGGAATATTTTCCGCAAATGCGCTCCACGGCTACTCTTAATCTAGTGAGCGCAATTCAACTAAGGGCACCGATCGCGCACTACAAAACGAAACCACTTAATGTTCCCTTTCATGAAAGGAGAAGCGCTGCAGCGATGCATCCAATTAGAGCAATAACAGAATCGCCTATCCATCCGTTATCTGCTTCTTTCATAAACTGTCTTGCCGATTTCCCTTCGAATCCTAACCGACGGAAAGCACTCTCGCGCGATCAGAAGACTCCAGTTAACTCGAATTGTTAGACAATTCTCCTTTATAAATATTCATCGGGCGCGTAGGCACACTCACTCGGACTGCGAAAAAGCTAAGCGCGATCAGCGCCGCCGGTGGTCGGAGCGCGGAAGCTTCGCGTCTATTAATCAAGTATCCGCGCGAGTGTTTGCCGAGTACACTTCTAATTTCATTGACTGCCTGGAGCTCGTGTGTCTTGGGAAGGCAAGCACGCTGGCCATTCGACTCACGTACACTGCCGTGAGTATCCCGAGAACGTCCCGGTAAAAAGTGGTCGCGTCAGCCAGTCTTGGGGCGAGCGCTAATCGATTCCAGAATGCCGGACGACCTCGTCGGGCTCTCTCCATCCCAGCGGATTCAATGTTTCCCGTGAAAGCTTAGTCACCCGCTGCTCGAACCACGCCGTTGCAGCAGAGCTGCCCGTTGGAATCGCTAATGAGCACGCTGTCACTCTTCTATTACTCCCAACCATAACCCTCTGCCGACAACCGCAGAAAAAACCGTATTTTTTTCTAGCAATTCACTTTTATTTCGGTGACCATTGGAAATTTATGGTCGTTAAATATTGGCGCTTTTCGATTGCAAAACGTAACACTGGAAGACAGGTGTGGAATGACAGATGGAGAGAATTACGTATGGGAACTATTATCTTGCACGAATGTCGGTATTTTACGAGCTCGAGGAGAGCGTCGAACAAGCGGAAGAAAAGGAATGTACCGCGACGAGGAAGTAGAGAGCAGAACGACCGAGCGTACACGCATGCTATTATAATCGCAAATTGCGTATACTCGCATAAAATGTAGATTAAGATACACGCACGCATTAACATACTTCGGACTGACCGATGTCCTTTCGCAAGCTCCACCTACGTTCGTATATGTATTTGCTATGTATCGTATATGTCGATATTTGGGCTCGAGTTTAGAATTTAGAATGCAGAGAGGCTAGGAGAGGCTAGAAGAGGATGATGAACGGTGAGCGACTATTGGCCCATATCTCTGCTATTGAAGGGAAATGCTACCTGTTCGAGGCATTGTGTCCCAGTTGAGGGTGGCTATCGCCATGTCAAAAGCCCTCTCTTACCCTGCAAGATTATGAATATGGATTGCGAGAGCTTCTAATGATAGCGAGCTATAAATCCTGGCGTACTTTATTGCCGTGGAGGAATGTCAGGTTTTAATAAGGGATCCCGGTGCGACGAGAGGGTAGCAGAGGTTTAAAAGGAAAAGCGATCGCAGACAGGATATGGATACCCGAACCTGTCATACAATGATGCATTGTTCCCGGGCCAAAGGAGAGTACCTGTAGTCGGAAATCGTATATTAAGTTTCGGGTAGGCAGCCACGATGGGTCTGAAGAGGAGTGAAGGGCCGAAGGGCCTACCTGAGAGCGCAGCCTTTCTACCTGGGCAGCAAGCTGTTGGAGCAGCCGTTTTGCCAATCTCAATGAAAGTACCTTGCTAACCTTACCTGTAACAAACAAGTGAAAGCCATTGATTAGTACAGGTGACTCGTCAAAGTGGACGTGTCGTTGCTAAAATGCAAACTTGTGGACACGAGAACACACGCGCACACATGCTTCCACGTGGGATTTAGAGACGCCTCATTACATTTTACACTCCGGTGGTCCAGCTGCAACGGTCAAAGTAGAATTTCACTAGAACTTCGTTTCCGGCAGGTAGAGCAAGATATTTATACACTCCGCCACCAGGAATGAGACACTTTGTCATCTTTCTTGACTTTGACAGCGAGAACGAGACTGTTACAAGTGTTTGACTCAAGTTAGTGTTAAATCAGCCTCGGAGTGAGATTATTCGTGTTGCACTAATACATCTTGACTCGGACGTAGTCCGTGCACGTAGCAGGGCTTTCCATTGGCGGGGGCGAATGCTCGCCAAGATAATGGGAGCCAAGACTCAATAACAATGCGCTCTCGAAACTGGGCGGGACGATCTGGACGTAATGGGTTGCTGGTTTATCGCTATAGTCCGGTAATTACAGAAATTATGATTCAATCGTCCGTGCCCGGCTGGCCGATTCTTCGTTGAAACGGGGCCGTCTTTCTCATTGCCCATTCAAATGGCTGATGCCATCTTAAGTACCACCAGTGGACCGGCGGCCAAGATTACGCTTTGGATGCCAGACAGCCTATTGCTGCTGCGGGCGAGTCCCGGGGAAAATGTATGTAGGAACGTGTCCCCTTCGCGCATTCCCTTACAATCCGGCAATGGGATCGGGACGTGAAATGAAGTCTTGTCGCCCGGGACACTCTTGCTTCAGAGATCAATATTGAGAACATTGATAGGATCAGCGCCCAATGAATCCCTGTCAGATTTATGCTCTCATTGCTCATTGTTGTATCAAATTTTCTCTCTCTCTTATTTCATTAGTCTATGTAACTCAGAAATCAAGATGAACTGTTTTTCACTACCTCTCGATTAAAATTGTGAGATACATTTAAATATACATTAAATGACAGTGAATTCATTACTGTTTACTTGTAGTAAATACTACAAATCTTGTATTATCAGAGGTTAGCAGAGTTGTTAGCCGAAATAAATTCCCGAGATCAGCCGTGCAGGTAAAATTGCACGCAGGAGGAACAGCGAACAGAGAGCGACCATCTATTACTCGACCTGACAATTCTCCCTGGCGATCTAGGGAGAAACTGAAATTGATAGTTTCTACGTCCCTCCGGCCTGTACCGTGGACGCGTAAAGTACGTCGGGAACAAAAAAGGATGATCGTGTGAAATCAGAAGAAAAATACTTGTTCAGCGATAAAAGAGCGAACGACGGAAATGAGGAATTACAAATTACTGCGGGTTAAGAGGTGCTGAGAAGTGTATGGAATTGATTGGTGTGGTTTTTGAGGGCAAAAACTGAGAAATCTCCCTTATAATATATCCATTTGCCAGCTTTCTCCGCGTCAATCGGTGTAATCTTTTCCAATCACGGTGAAGGATGTCACTGACAATGACGCTCTACCTTACCATAACCGAAACGGTGTCAGCTGCTCGTGGCGTTCAGCGAATAGTGAGCCACCCTGCGACTGACACTTTTCTCTTCGAAACGCTCGAGATGTCACAATCCATTTTCTCCCCCTTCCCGGACTATTTATACGCTGTACCAATCGGCTTGCTAGAAATATTGAATTGCCTCAGGAACAGGAGAACAGTAACAAAGTACCTTCTTACATGTCTACCATGTACACTTCCTTTTTCTTGACAGGTAATTTAGTAAAGCATGAGAGAGCTTGGCAAAAAAATGAAATAAGAGCTAGAAAACACACATATGTACATGGGCACCTGTCTCAAAATATGCAGCCTCTTACAAAACGTAAAAAAAAGCCTTTCTTTCATATCAGCAGAATTGTTTTTACTCACAGCACTTGCACCGTGCAAGCCGCTCCCGAGAAAAGAACTTCGAAACGAGTTCCCAGGAAAGTTTTCCCGACCGCGTGCAAAAGAAAAGCAACGAAATCGAATTCCCTTGTTCGAAAAGCGATAGTATTGCGACAACGGCCGTGTGATCACTTCTCGAACGAGTGATCGAAACTTTCGCACGGAATACACTCCAATTCACATTATAACTCAGCTTTGAGAAAACAAATTATTGCATAGATCGAAAACGATCGTTCTCATTAATCATTCTTGCCTTTCCTAATAGTAGCAAAATATATTTGGGTCATAACAGTGTAAAAATTAAACTATGACAAAACGGAAATTGAGAAGACTCACGTGGCACAGGTCCCAGTTGGGTTATTAAACCACGTGTATCGGAGTGAGTTATTAAGCTTGGTGCTCGGTTAAAGGGCCACCCGACACGTGTATTATGACAGGGATATATGTATGCACACTTGTAATCTTGCATGCAAACCGCGCGACACCGCTCGCACGTCCGCCCTCGTGACAAATCAGAAATAGAATAGGAGATCGCGAGTGTTACCGTTCGAATGTGCATCCACACGTTCCGATGAACAAGACTCCGGCACGAAGACGTGCGAAACGAGAGCGTCCCAACGCTCCAGCAAATGCAACCTCAATGTCAAGGTGCCAAGAACATGCCCAAGAATGTTTTGAAATAAGGTGTTCTAAGCTGTAGCGCGGGATTTCGTGTGCTGCCTTTCGTCGACATTGTTCGAGTCAGAGCAGTGAAAGAGGAAGCTTGTACAAAATACGTGTCTGCTCGGTCGCTTTGAATTATGCACACCCAGTCTTGCTCTTCCCTGAGGAAAGTTGTCAGATTTGCCTGCCCCGCACCAAGAAAATCTACTATCTTCCACTGAGTTAAAATTTATCGTGATATTTCCCAATTTTTCTATGCAACAGAATTTGCATTGCTTCCTGTGATGATGCGCATAAATACATTTTAGTATGAAACACGATTTAAAGAGCGTAGACTTGGAATCGCTTTTAATGTCTGCGGATTACAAAAAAACGAGGGATGTTCGTTCGTTTTATTGCTTCGCCGTTTAGTTCTAAATCATCGATCCGGGTCAAGTGTTGAAGTCCAGCCATTGCTTCGGTTTTACATTGCACATGATCTGCTAGCCATAAGGTAATCAATCAAAAGATATTCGCTAAAAAATCCGGATGATGTATTTGAGAGAAAAGCCAAAGGCAATGAGAGGGGTGAGCAGAATCGAACTTTATTAGATTTTATTTCCGATGGTTCGAAAAGTTGTCGAAGTTCCAATGAATCGAGTCCGAAAAAACTATTGTTGGAATATCAAAGAATTCGTGAAGCTTTGATGAGATTTCATGACGCAAGAGTTTGTAAGCGTGTCGGGAAAGGCCGAGATTTATTGGAACCCCGGCCGAACAATTGGAGCAAGTAATTAGTCCGCCTAATTGACCCAATCAATTAGCGATTATTCTCATCTTGGTGACAATTCTATTAGGTTATTAGGGATTCTTTGTTCAACTTCGAATGGCGTGAAACCTATTTGCGATCGAGGGCGCTGGCGAACCGCGAACTCGTTTGAAGAAATGAATGGGAATTATTACAGTAATTCCCTGGAAATCTTCGTAAAAATTAATCGGATAGCATTGTGAACCGATTCACAGCGCGACTTTTCATTCGTCAACTTTTCTTATCGGAAAAACGTTTTGTCCATACAAACAAAAGAGCAATCTGCTTTTTTAATAGAAAATGAAAGATAATAAATACCAAAGCGAGGCGACCAGTGACCAAGTGCACATGTGTCTAAACCGACATCGCAAGACTAGAATTAATGATACTCGACGCAGTCACTCCCAATCAGGCCATGATGCGCGTTAATTAACTAGAGCATTACGGAGGCAATTAAAATTCTCAGAATAATGCCTTCACATGTCAGCCTCGGTAAGCACTCATCCTAAATAAATCAATCGAGCGCGTGCGTTTCTTCGCTCTGGCGAGCGCAACGGCCTGATCCCGTCTGATCGGGGAGTTGGTTCCAACAGCGATCTCGAATGCAAACGGTGAACGTCGCTCCGCAGAAACTTCGGCCTCGCTTCCTTCCCGCAAAACTTCAGACTCAGCAATTGCTAAGCTGCAAAACAAGTGATACCCTGACACACCCAACTTCCGTCAATGGCACTTCGACTTCTCCGACAAGTTAAATCCATTTCAATTAAATGCAAAGCGTGCAAAAACGATTTAAACGCACCCGCCGTAGTTGCATCAGCTTATTACAACATTTACATACCAAACAATGGAAGTATCACTTGATTCTCGACAAGGATGGCGTTAAAGCTGAAAGTTGGCTCGCGGGGTGGATTAGAACTGGGTACGCGTGACGGTAAGCGTCGCTGGGAAATTTCGACAAGCGTTACAGTTTGCCCAGTGCGATGCGAAGTGGAGTTCGAGAATGCCGGGTGAATTTCGGCACTGTAATCGTCGGCGGTGAGCGTCGCCAGATTTATGGGGGAACGCAGCACGCCTCGAATACAATAGCTCGAGGACACCGTATTAGTCTCGGGGCTCGTAGAAACGTAGAGCTCTAACGCCAGGATTAGAGCTCGGCAAGGCGCTCGCGTTCCCCTTAAGCGGAGAACCGAGTGCGCTATGGATGCGATGCGAGCGTGCATTGCATCTGCCACGTAACAAGGAGCGAACGAGAAACGATCTCTGCGAGAGTATAAGCGGTCGGCCACGCGTGTGCACTCCCGTCGCCGTGTATGCCTCCTCAAAGCTCCTTTGTTCGCACGCTTGCCGAGCTCGCCGTTAAAAAGTCGAGCAGAGAATGCGTTACACATACGCCGCGCCAGCCGCGTAGACGCTTGGGGGAAAAGATCGAGGTAAATCCGAGCGCGACACTGATCTCCTCGTTCGTTTGACTTTTGGTTTTATGGAACACTTGATTAGTCGCTTGACAGCAGTATTACCAGCTGAAAATAGTACGCCTGTCTTCTAGTCATGGTTGTCAGCATGTAAGGGACTCGAGATGAATTATGACTCTTACCTCTCAAGACTGTACACCTGTGTTATGAACAACTCGATCTTAATGAGTCATTAAAAGTATAAATACAATATTCGATATATAAAAAATATGTAAGTTATCAAATATAAGATCGACTTCATAAATATCAGGAGTTAATGTCCTCTTTACAATCTAACTTAAGGAACGCGTCGCTATGACGCATAGAAAATGTAAATAAATCCAGTCGAATGGTAATTGATAGACCAAACCCAGATAATTCCTTCTTACACTAGCACAGGCATTGCTCGAAAGGAGTGACGTTACTCCTGGCGAAGTGTTAGCATCATTTAGCATCTTCTAACGGTACCCGTTCCATGCCGACTGGCGATGTCTGCGCAGTTAGATCCGAAATGCTGGTCTGATTGCTTGCCATGTATCAAACTATCACGGCGCCGTCCTCAGGAACAGTTATAAGGAGCGCGCGTGCCGTGAGATGTTGCTGGCGATTGCTTGAAAAATGCATGAACCGTGTCGGAGCCTCGACCTTATTGGTGATAGGTATTGTTGCGCGGCGATATGTACTCAGCCGTTCGATATTCGAATCGATCGATCATGGGGTTAAGGTGGCACACCGCGAACGAGCGATCCATGACGAGATAGAATTACTTCTCAAGGGCTAATTTCAAGGTCCGTGTCTCCGCCGGGTGACAGCGCCACTCTTAAGTTTGCTTGCGGGAATTATGATACGTCTGGAATCAATCCTCCATTTCACCGTACACTTGACACTATGCGTTACGAGTGTGCGTGAGACTGCGAGCCGCTTAATAAGCTGTTATTGAAATACTATCCTAATTGGAATGCTAACGGCTCTCAGCACGTCTAGGTGACACATTCACTGCCGAGCGAATTTTACCGCCTGTGCTGACCGTGTATCTGAAAGATATTATATTATTTTATATGATGCAACTGATCAATTAGTTATTCTTTTTATGTCCTTATAAACGCGAGGTTGAGATTTCTAAAGACAGAGATCCATAGCGTCGACATCAAGGAATATTTGATGACGTAATCACTGTAAGATGTTGGATTCAACTAAATAGGGGGAAATGCTCGATAGTAAAGGGAATAGCGATTTACGATGCATCGGATTAAGGCGACGCGTCCGAGAGATCGAGATAGTCTCGACAATGGATCTCTCGTGTATAAGGGCATCGAGCAAAGCTAATGTCAGCTGTTGCAAGAGTTCTTTAAGTCCTTTGTGAATTAATACCCTGATGTATCATGAGAGACACATCGCAGCCTCTCAGCCAGTAATTGTACGAGGTCTGCTATAAATCAAAGGTTTAACCTCGATTAACCTCATTAGACATTAGCATTTTGTTCTTTGCATCCGGTTGTTGCGGCACTACGATACATCGATCTACGCGCGTTCTCAACACGCTCTGGGAAAGATCGATACTTAATTGCCGCAAAAGGAAACGCTTGCCATGATAAGTTGTGTGCCTGCAACACAGATTTGTGTGCCCGATCGATTTTCCGCGGCCAATGTGTACTTCGAACTTCTCGTACTTCTCGAACGCTTATGTACAATTTGTAAGCTCCTTGGTATGAAATCGGATCGCACCAATTGGAATAATTCCACTTGCTAACATTGTTCAGAGTGGAAGATAGTCGAGCGCGGTTTACATGTTCCGTAGTAAAAAGCTAGCTCGGCTAGAACGACGAGCGCACGATTACCGTATTATAAGAGAGAATGCTGGGGTATTATCGAATTTATTGGAGCAGGGTGGACGAGGACTCTCTGCCCTCCAGAGAGAAATACGTCGGCAATAAAATCACGAGCACATAATGGCGGCGTGGCCTGATAATGGTTGCAACGGGGTCAAGGGAGAGAGAAACGGAGAGAAGTACGGCGTGCGATCTGGAGTCGAAGCGCATAGAGGCATAGAGGCATAGAGGAGGAAGAGGAAGGCCAGAAGAGCGTCATGCGACCCTACGAAGGGGAAGGTCAGAGAACCCCCGGAGATATCCGTTCGCGTCAGGCTCCATTATATCGGCGAGGCTGGCGGAGCGTGCATGCACACACGCTGTCGCTCGTAGGGGGTTGCTGTGCACGGACGCCATGGACCACGAAGAATAAGAGGAAGACGAAGAGAACAGGCTCGAAGGAGGACGCAACCGAGCTGCTGACACCACATACCTAATACACACGGGTCACGCCGTGTTATACCTGGCTGCTCGGGCTATCTACTATACTATACCTAAGCTCTCTCTACCTTCCAACCTTCCTACCTACCAACCAACCGACCAAACAACCCGGCTGCCAAAGGAATCGAACCTCGACCTCCGTTCTCTTACCCTACTCTCTCCACCTGCTCTCCAAGGCATACCAACTCCAGCCCCTCTTATCTCTCCTCCATTCGGACACGATGCCAATGCGACCTCCACCCTTCCTCTTTCTCTCTCGCTCCCTCTCTCTCTTTCCTGCTAGTATGGGATGTAGCGGACTTAAATTCACCCTGGGAATGCGGGGTCAGGTGGGCCTGGAATTGTTCGAGTGGCGCGATTGTCCGGATAAAGGAACAACTTATCGCTCCCTTTCAGCACTTGCCTGTATTATAATCAAACGGGACTGGGACCCCAAACGACTTTGATCAGCGAGGTTGTATTGATACTTGACGTTTCGTTTTGGAACACTGGGGAATTTTTTTAGTTGTAATAACAGCGAGGAGTTTCTGCATGATGTTTTAAAAATTGGTCCAGTGGTCATTTAGGAGGATTGCATTTTTCAATGAGTGTCGATGAACCGATCGCTCGAGGGCATTGAAAGTGTTGGGCAAACTGGCTGACATTCATTATGAATTGACGATACTGGCGAGCCGCGTCAACAAACGTTACGATTGGCTATTAATCAGTGCGCCAGTTGATCAGCCGCGATGTGTGCCACCGCAGGAAAAGGATCCCTCTGCACCGAGTGTTCACGGCCACATATGTACGTACACGTGGACAAAGAGCACGGCCGTTTTCCGTCGGCATTGTACATAGGGGTGGGTCTCCCAGGACATTGTTAGTGCCGAGCGAACGAAGCCGCGCTACCAATGTTTCCATGGGAATTCCCACCGAATTCGCAGTCGAATTCACGCAGCCTTCAGCGTCTCGTTTAATTAACGCTGCTTTCTAGAATACGTATGCACATACGATAGAAATAAAACTTGATCGCGCGATAATTGCTCCAATAAAAGTCGTTGGTTCATTTTATTGATGATCGTAAGACATTATTGGGATACTGGTTCATATCTTAATTTTACTGTCGACAAGGAAAGAAAGTCGAAGAACTCTCAAGACACGAGTATTCCTGTTTTCCCGAGGGGAAATTCAGAATCTGCCCCTCGAATCGGGCTCCTAATCGCTCTAATTGTAAGTGGGGCCAAGCACTCTCCGGAGGGAGAGAAAATTAAGCGGTAAGTTCTTCGCTGGAGATTCATTACGATAAGGGTATGATCTGCAGGCGTGATTTTGACTTTCTGCATACATCATTGAGTACCATTTAGTCCGTAATTAGCGCAGCGTAAATTAAACTCAGAAGATAACTAATAAAATTATGTCGACGAACATTAGATTCTTTTGTTTGTCAATATTCACTCTAAAGTGAATCAAGTAAATGAAGACTCGATCTATCATAAAAGTGATTAATTCTGGTTAAATAACATTAGTTAAGAGTAATTCCCGAGGTATTAGATCTGCCATTAGTGGATTTCCTGATTCCTTAAAGCGTTAGGGGATTCTAGACCGAGGAACAATTGATACCACGATGGGTCCAAATGCGATGCAGATTGCACAAAGGGAAATGGTAGTTCCGGGAGCAGCCGGTATTGTATAATTAAGCCAGGTAAGTCGGGAAATTTGCACCTGTGCCAACCGGATAATTCCTCGCCCTAATATAGCTGGGTACCGCAGTCACTGCACATTGTCGCTGGAATCGAAGATAACATGCAATTAGCAGAATCTTACACCCGCATAATTGGACTCTGCCAACTTGCACTCCATGAACACTTCGTGCTAGTAGAGTGGTCCATGTTAGTCCAAAGGATTAATCGGCGCATTTTAGTGACGCTGCACTTAAACGGACAAGTCATGAAAATATTCCATATTCAGGTAAATGACAAGATAAACGTATGAATATGGGGATCGACGGCAGTAATGATAGCAATTCTCAAATCATTACTTTTCCCTGCGATTTTATTTCATTGCCTATGGCGGTGGCTGGAAGAGCCTGACTGGCCTCTGTTCCACTTAAGGACGGTAGCCGGCTGCATCTGCGGCTCATGTGCCGAGCGGCGGACCCTTTGCCATGCAAATGCCAAGCTGCAATACGCGTGATTGCCGCCGCGACACTTCTGGCAACGGTACTTGCCACGTACACAAAAGTGTGACTTGCAAAGAGGAGAGATCGCTTGATAAGACGCCTGGATAGCGCGCTGCAAGAACTCTCATGTAGAACGTGGGACCACGAGCAAAAAGGCCTAATGATGCATAATTGTTGCAGGTAAAAAATGTTTCATTTACAAAAAGCGAATCTACAATATTGAGACTGACATGCACTTACAAATTACCTGTTTCCATTCATTCACCCGAAGAATTGCTCTATAAATAAGTGGTTTCAGAGATAGCCATTAATATTTCAAGTATTATTATAGAACAATAAATGTTTACGGCGAGTTTTAGATTATTTCCTATTACACAGTTAGTAAGACGTGGTAATAACAGTTAGTCATAATGAAAAGTCGTTAACCGCGAGTAACTGTAACTGTACTCCTCTTTCACGGGATTGATACGTTTATTAAGTGGGACAAATGCGAAGCATTATTGAAGAAGAAGAGGAAGTATGAACCGGATTGAATCGCACGGAAGAACATTGAGTGTTTTCCGTCGTTAAACGGGGGAAAAGATCGTAGAAAAGGACGAAGCCGTCGACGATTACTATCTGTTTCCTGCTCCCGGCAAGTAAAAGTACGCAGTTGTGCTCTCACAAGAAAGAGCCCTCTATCTCACTTCAGCATCCTCTTATCTCGCAGCCGGCGAATACATACGCCGAAGCTTAATGAGCTCGTAGTAGTTCAACCAGACATTAAATCGGTGTCTGGCAAGCTAACATTACCCGGCGCAATCTTCTTCGACTGCTTTTTCGGCCCCACCCACCTCTGAACAGCGCCGGTCCTCGCAAGAGCACGGGAAATATTTTGCGACCAATAAGAACTGGCGACGAGCTTCCTGTCGGGCTGACCGCGCGACTAATTCTATCGTTAATTGCCCGGCGTTACTCATGAATTAAACGTGAAATGAACCAACTGCCACTTCCTTCGAATACAACTGCTGTAAGACCATCGAGGAAATTTTAAAACTATTTAAACAGAGAGCTTGAATTTTATGTTCTATTATTTGTTGGTCATTGAAAGCGAATTGAACATATTTCGTTCGAGTTACTTGACTCTTTTTCAATAAAGAAATTGTCATGAGAATGCTCCACAAACATGAGTTATCATCTTTATTGCTATTCAGGAATGTCTATGGTGCAATAGTAAGTCGCAATCTTTTTGAAAAGCCTGCGATATAAATTCCCTGCACTCCAATCGCAGTGCAAATTTCGAAAGCGTCTCTGGCGAGCGCTTTGCGTCACACGCAGATTCAATGGGCATTTAACTGCGGTGCGCGCGACGCGCGTAGCGAATTTCATTGCTCATTCACGGCACTCGGCCGCTCGCCGGAGTGAGACAAGTGGCCGAAGCCGGCCTAAGCTAAATCTATTGAGAATGAGTAAACGCACTCGAGCAAGACGCAGGCTACGCTCGCGTCTTCTTCGGCTTTGCGTAAGCAAGTAACCAAGGAACCGACGGATCAACGAACCAGCCAGCCAGTCAAGGCGGTGGTTGCACAACGCCAGGAGTGAAAGGCGCAGTCTGAAATTGAGTGATTTAGTCTAAACATTTCTCGATGACCTGTCTGCCGTCATAGTTTCAAACAGTCGTACCACTCGGGACACTGTTTATCTTCAGCTCCTTAATACCTACGTGCCGCTACATGCAAGACACTCGTGTGTGCGCACGGATGTGTATGTTGTCAACAACCCACGTAGCGACGCGCCTCGATGAAGAGGATTTCGCCAAACGAAATCAAAATTTCGTGACTCGCTGAAGCCTGCACTTCCTGCTGGACGGCTGTTGAGTCGAGTCAAGTACACCAGCAGATAGCTTCGGGCCAAATGACTTCGCTCTGACTTTACCATTAAAGCGGCGAGCAAATCCCTTGTTTAGAGTGCGAGTCCTACTAGGAATTAACTAAAGTAGCGCCGGAGACTCTTCGACGGGTTAAGACAGGATTTCCATGCGGAGGCATAGACACACTATCTCCCTGGCTGAGACATTTCATTCTGTAATGGCTCTACTCTAGTCTACCGAGAACTAGGCTAGGACGAACTGTTTAATGCTTAGCCCGCAGCTGGATCCTAAGTGAATCTTGGCTGTTCTAGGACAATGGCGGCCTAGTGGTTTCCTTTCTCCACAGCAGCATCTCCCTAATGCCAGCAATAGTTATTAAACAGTTGTTTCCTTTAATCCTCACAGTTCACTAAAACTCGAAATAAAAAAAAAACTACGAGCGACAACTCCGCGACACAAATTGCTTTTTAACATCAGCGCGTTTTAAACTTTGTCGCAGCACAAGTGTTGTTACGTTGAACCGCAGAGTTCGCAATAAAAGCGGAGCAAGTGAGTTCCCGTTAAGAAGGCATCGTTAAAAAGCCTATTAACAAGGCTGCGCGAGGCAAAGCGTTAACAGCGAGATCCAAGCGATTTAGGTAAAAAGTTAAGAACGGGAGCTGCGCCATTGGACGATACAGAACATCTGTTCCCGGTCGTTCTCTAACACCGTTCATCTTACTTGTTAAAGGTGATTGGAAGGGCCGTAGGAGAGGAAATAAATCCCAGCCATTCACCGGGCTAATGATGTCACATGATGCTACTCGCTCGTTCGCGGAAGTCGGTCGTCCCGCGTACCTACCGATCGCCGTGGTTTACGAGCGAATCAGTCTCGGCTCGCAAATTGCAAATGCGCGACAACTATTATCCATCCCGCATCCACCCGCTTCTCTGGCTGCAAGGACGCCAAGCGAGAGAAGATTGGAGAGAGGGAGAGAAGAGTTGCTCCGAGCACGCACTTGTCGAACCGATGGCCTGGTGTTGTGGTCGCGCGTTAATATTAATCGCCATTGAAGCGGGGAGCGGGCATTTCCTTCTGCAAATACGCCGGAGGCTCCGCCGCAAATAGCCGAATGTACCATAAAACATGCACGCACCGAAACCAGCCCCTGTCCCGGCCTGTCTGTATGGATGAGTATGCGTCTGTGCAGTGGCGGCGGTAATACGCGTCAGCCGTTTGATCTCACGGCTGAATAAAATTATTATCGGCGTGTGCCGGTGGTACTTAACGAATTAGCCGCTAATGTTATCGTCCCACCGACACAACTGTCAATATTTATCGCTCTGGGTGCGCATCCTCTTTTACGAAATAACATGCCCCACTACGACATGGATTCCTGTGTCGAATCATTGGTAGTTTGAAGTACGGTGCTATGATAGTCAGAGATAATTGGGCCGAGAGCGGCAGGTGGAACAACGGGGGTACAAAGTTATTGGTCTCTGATGCTAGCTTTATGAATAATATCGGTCGGTAATTGCCCCCTGCGGAGGCGCCACTTTATAGTTTACGTCCTTTTAGTTTTCACCTCTTTGTCAGTCGTATCTGACGGATTTATGATGTAGCTTGATGGTTCCATGACTGTCGCGTTAAATCACTTCCTAAGCACACCTATTAGTGCCAGTTTTATTCTAGCAACAAAGTTACTACCCAGGTTATGCACTGAGGGAACAACGCAGACGTTAGGAACGCGAGCTTGCCAATAGTGCACCAATGGCTTAAAATAAACTACAATTCATGCCCACGAATATTGCAAAATTTCAAACATCGTCACACTTTCTTAATTCTCTCCGATAAAAGTATCAAATACTTGGAAATATTTTTCAAATAATAATTCCTTTACTCTACCTCTAATTTTAATTCAATTTAGACATCTCGAAGAGTCCGCTGGACAAGTTTTGTATGTAAACAGGGAATTGAATGTAGAAGCGACTGAGTAATATCCAATTTCATCCTCGACTTTTCGCTCGTCACTCCGTTAAAGATTACGGCAGGTCGAAGCGGCGGAGAGGAACAAGCTACTCGGATTTTCACTGTCGATGCATCTCCGTTGGGAGATAGCTATAAGTGAGGAAAAGTGTTGCTGGTCTATGTTGGTGCGCCGTATATACTGGCGCTGTA
The DNA here is from genome assembly GCA_910593735.2 of Ectemnius lituratus. Classification (NCBI taxonomy): domain Eukaryota; kingdom Metazoa; phylum Arthropoda; class Insecta; order Hymenoptera; family Crabronidae; genus Ectemnius; species Ectemnius lituratus. Next base: position 16,901,455 of record OU343034.1, read on the forward strand.
AGCCCGGAGAACTCGAGGAACTGCAGGACCAACGTAATCCCCTACCGCCATTCGCACGGGATTGAGATTAGTATATTCCAGATAACTTGATGGTGCTCAACGTCCCCACCTCCTTCTCCCTCTCTCCGTATTCATCCCCCTTTAGTACATATACCCTCTACACTACGTATTTACATACTGCTTTGCGTCGCCAGGTAAGCCCCAGGCGTTAGAGTAATTGACATACACAGCATTATTTTTCACTGATACGTTCCCCGAGGGAAACACCGCTCGAGAATCGTTATTCCCCTAGTAAAATCGAGAGGGAAAGTCTCTCCCGTCAGACTCCCGTTATTCATTGTCACAAATATTATAGGACATAAAATACGACAAAGGCTCGACGCAAACTCTGAACTTTCTGTTCATAGACAGTCTTGTCTTGTACGGTATATGTATATTCTTTGTGAGAACTTTCATCAGGTTTACACGAGTAAGATGTAAACCACGAATTTTATAATTCCACGAGGCGAAACAGGAATAACGATCATTCGCAGAATCTCTTATTGGCTTTAAACCGTGGCACTAAACGCGGTTGATGCTATTCCCGTATGCGGAGAGCTGTTCTACCACGTACTATTAAGAATTATGGGATATTAATGGTACACCCCATTGGTTTACGAGGTCGTATCCAAAATGTTACGGGGGGATCGATAGGATTAGCCATTACTCCCGACTAGTTCGGGCTAGCGCGGAATCAGCCACCTTGCACTTTTCTGGTGGCGCCGGAACAGCGTGCGAAACCTATTATAAGGCGATTTCAAGCGGCTCGGATTCTTCATGGCGAAAGGTGAGGCCGTGCATGTAGCAGACTAAAAATAGAACTTACGAGTCACTTGTAAATGGAGGGCGAGCACTTCTCGAGCACTGACCTTGTGCACCCAGTGCAAAGCGAGGCAGATTAAAATGCGCTATGTGCTCGAGCGCCAGCCACACATGTGCTGCTAGCACGCGATCCTTAAGTCGCTTTTTTCCCCCCAGCAAAAAAACATTGCTCGCCGCGATCGGGTAGGCCGCGCCAGAAAATCATAAGCAAACACTGCTGGTATGAGTAATGTATGGATTTAGAACCGACATTTAGAACCAACGATAAGTATGGAGTGCTCGCGTCGAGCACTATTGCGTGCGTGTGTCACGTAGAAAAATGCGACGATCGCACTTACCTTCACTCGGCGCCCTTCATTCCCGCGAGAAAAGTGTGGAAGGCTCGCGTCTACACATATCACGTATCAGCGAGTTGAAAGGTCAGGAGGAGATTTTATATAGCAATTGTTTTCTCCACTGTAGACGGTCTTTTTCAAAGAATATTACACTTTGGTCTGCAATATGACGTGACAGATGTAGTTCCCAGCAGAACTATGTACTTGCCAAAAGTCAAATTGAAGAGACAAGTTATATTGGAATTCTTGAGTGCAGTCTAAAATCTATGCTTGTCTTTCGTTCTATGAAGTACCTTGTCTTCAGTGGGCAGGCAGTCTTTAGTACACCGACTGAAATGCCCACTTCAATCTCTTGGAAAGTTCTTGGGAATTATAGCTCCTCCCCGATACTTATAGAGGGCTCTTTCTATTATAGAATTCTCGTGGATTGTTCATATTCCGTCGAGCATAAAGCATCTTGCGTAGTAATAAAATTATACCGTAATTATATTTCCAGAAAACAAATATATTATTCATTAGGGAAAACATTAATTACTAGACCCATAAAATATTCTACCACCCATAAGAAATATACATTTTACGATCATCTTATTGACCATCTTTCGTATTCGAGACCAAAGGGTAAAGTCAATATCCTCAAAGATTCTCAAGAGCCCAATTTGTTCGTTTCATCATCGCAGTCTGTGAGTGACAGTGATTGCGCCACTCTCATTTCTCCGGCGCCACAGTCACTCGTGTCCGATACACGTACGCAACAAACGTTCACCATGAGATTGAATAAGCCATGCATTAGTAGGCAGAGCAGGGGGTATTTTTATCGAGGCTTTCAAGTGAAGTCTGAGGCCTGGGGCAGCGCTATCAGCGATGAGATAGTTCGAGGAAGACTCGAGCGACGTCTGCGGCTAATCAGGTCCGAGGCAACCGATACATAAGGGCAAAAGTGGACACTGAGATAAATATCGTTTATACAGTGAACGTATGTACGTGCACACACTGCACATAGGATCTGTACTCGAAACACGCGTCCCACCATCACTGATATCGATCACGGATCATTTCCATGGGGTAGATCGAACTGGTAGAAGCTACGGTAAACGTTACGGGAAAGTATCATCGGGACGTGTCTCGAATCAGCTCAGTAAAGGGTATCAGTGTAGTTTCGTCTGAGATTGGCCGACGTAGGGAATCGATTGACTTTAGTACACGAAGCCTAATTGAGGATGTGTCTGCTATCCTAAATAGTCTGTAAGTCTCCAAGAGTGATCTATGAGGCCAAGCGGGAATAGACACATGTACCAAATACGACTTTCTGTTTATTCCATTTGAAATTTAATGATCAAAGAATTTCAGTGTAATATTAACTCTGTGTTTAATTTAGTTATCACACGAAATTGAATGAAGGGATCGGGTAATTAATTAAAACAAATTCAATGTGTATTATGTTAAAATATAATGATCAAAGGGCTCTTGATGCATTAATAAAATAGCATTGGCTTTGTAGAACATTTACCAAATAAACTAATGGACAGATACGGTCCACGGGGAATAAACCGTCCACTTTCGAAATTAAATCAGCACCGTTGCTAAAGTTTGTTAATGCGAGAAAGGGAATACAAATCTGTCGCTGGATTCATTAGAGAAATTAATCGGATGCTTAGACAAAGCACGTAGCTTTTTCATTACGTTACATGAATTGCTGCGGAACACTGGTAAAGTGGATCACGAAATAATAACCGGGTAATGCGGAGGATAATGAGATACGTGTTTTCATAAAAACGATTGCAATTTCTCAGGCTCGCGTGTGCACGCAGTAGAGAGAAAGAATAATCGTTGTGAACTACACGCCCAGCATTCCACGAATTAAAGCGGCGCGTCTATTTAAAGAGTTACCTCTCGGTAAGCCGGCTTCCAAATTCGGAATAAAGAGCGGAATGTTCTTCACGGTCGAAATAATTAATTCAGGAACGCAAGCGCCTACAAAATTCATAACTGAATCCCATTAGGTGCTACGCCAGAATGTTAAGCTTCAATCCGCAAAAATGGGAAGAATACCAGGGACCGTAAGAAGAAAATTCATACGGCTAATCCAACTACTTATTCCACGATCTTGTGACTATGAAACTTTCATAAGGACCGGATTAACTACACTCTGAACTATTATTTTCAAACGCGTTGTAAGTAGAATTTAAAAGCGGGTTAAAATTATCTCCTGCAATTCTTTACAGCTTTAACTGCTACAATTTTCCTATCTTAAAGGGAACAAATCAAAACTAGATACCCTTTCCATTTACACAGGTCCACGTGTAGAAACTAGAGCAAGTAGCACAACGTTAGATCGCGCAGCCTGCAACTAATTACACTATGGAAACAAAGAAATATTTAGGTGGGCGCAATGAGTACATATGTGCCGGGGGCCCTTAAGCCCTCGAAAACTGATCGCTCGGAGCAGTGCTCGGAGCGGTGGCGGTCGCGCGACCATTGCTCGTGCGGAACATTATAATAAAGTTGGCGCGGAGGTACGTCTGGCCGAACAAAACGCCTTTGTCGCCGGGCGAGCGTGCAACAAAGCCTAGAAAGCAAGCGGATTGTGTGCGTGTGTGTTTCTGTATGTAGGGGGCTGGAACGCAGAGACGCAGACATAGAGAGCGAGCAGGAGAAGAGGGCCGGCAGGCACGAGCGGTTTAGCGACCGCAAAGTATATAAAGCGGAAACCATACACCACACATGAGAAAGAGAATGAGTCTTGCTGTGCTCCGAGCTAGTCCCTCAATCCACCCTTCCACCTCCACGTCCCTCCAAATAACGAGTGCAGTTTCACAGGAATGCCAGGGAATTCCGGGACCAACACCATGGAGAAAAGGGTTTGCCCTGAAGGGTCAACTCACAGATGGTGCGATTTATCCCGGCTTTCAACGACAGGGATCGATATCTTCGGACCAAAGAGCTTTACAGTATTACGACAGCAATCATAATCGGAGAATCAAGAGGAGAGCCGATAGAAGATCCGAAGGACTTCCCGTTAAATAAATACGACTCCTGCATAATACATCTTAGCTTTGCGTATTACTCGTCAGTAAAATCACAGCGTCCAAGCGAGAGACTTCACTATTCATGCCACATACTTCAGACCATGCACATTTATATTCCAGGAGATCGCTCGGCTCTGTACAAATACCAGTGTGTACTGATTTGTCGATTGGAAGTTTTGCTCCCAGTGTAATCCCAATGGCAATTCTTCTCAACAAAGCATTCTACACATTTCAGTAATAAATCGAATTAATTAAAGCTTGAAATATCAATATGCAGAAATTGTAGAGTGAATTTGCAAAGACAGCATCTAAAGTAATCCGGAAGGATTCATAAAACAGGTCTGATAAGAGATCACTGGTTGTCTGGGGAGTGTTTGGTGAGGGAGACTGAAGCGGGGCAAAGAGAAACGATACGCTCTCGCAGACTGTCCAAATGAAAGGAACGAAGGGCTGAGCCGACGGGGAGGGTAATTTCGTTTTGTTTCCTGGTGGATCGAGGGGGAAGTGAGCCACTCCGACGAAGCACACTCTCAGCAGAGACCCGACTGCTCCGGTGGCATCCCCTGCGCGACAAAACAGAGATGTTCGAGTGAATCATCGCTCACGGGGGTCGCGCGCCCTTAACACAGAGGATACGTCTCGACTGGGAGGGTGCGCAATGATAAACGTGACCTCGGCAAGGTCCGTTGCGCTCCGCCGGCACAATAAAAGAACAGTGGCTGCTAGAGCACCCTGCGTAACTTCAGATAGCATGACTCCGCCCTCAAATCTCCGAGGACCTGTGCCACCCGTGCTGCTTCTGCTGCTGCTGCTGCTGCTGCTGCTGCTGCTACTGTTGCACGACGATGACAAATGGCAGCAGGTAGGAATGTAAAGCCCGAGAATGACACGGTTAAACGCGATCTTTGTTGCCGCAAATCGTTCGTGTCTCCTCGCCGCTGCTGCACTTTCTGCCTATCTTGCACATACATGCTGGGCCGCGTATGGGTGACACTGGAGAAGAGAAGTCGGTACAGCTTTCAGGATTCTACTCTTTTCTGGCCAATCCTCAAGTCAGGAAGTTTAAATGCTCACTTCGTGATATTTTCATGCTCATTTCTACTACTTCAAATTCTGATGACTGGTCTACTAGCAGTTGAACGTTTTACATTTTTGGAGCTTTGCCAGTATTCGAAGTTATACAATCCATTGCAGATCTGCACGAAGTTAACACTTGAGAATCATGTTGAATTTCCGATACTGGATGAATTGTTACTTCATGCGATTCATATTGAACATACCAATTGGTGACACGAACCGTTGCTCAAGAATCCAGCAACAGAGTCGAATGTTGAAGGTGTTTACTCACCGGTCGTTGCATATGGTCGAGGTTCGTTGAACAGTGAATTAAAGGCGAATTCATACGCGGATTTCCATATAGATGAAAATATTTCTCCCAGTGCACTATAACGCCGAGAGCGACGCCAGTCGAGCTCATAAAGTTGCCGGTAATCATCGAATGGGTATGGATGAGTAGGTCGCGTGTTCCCATAAAATTTCATGAAGCCGCTACCGATTCTATCGGCGCCGCGCGTTCGTCGCACGAAATATTCGCCGGATAATCGGGATCCGGCCACGTTCGGTCAATTACAGTCGCCGGAGGGACCCCCCCAGGGAAATCCGAATGGAGAGGAATGAAGAGGATAATACTGATTGCCACACGCGCGTCATGGAATGCGGAATAATTGTGGCCACGTGTGTGCGCGAATCCCAAGCGTCTATCTCCGTTACTTTGCATCGCCCATAGCCAATGTCGAACATGCATATATTAACTAACCTCGACGTGCGACTACCGTTGTAATAATGACAAGCCGCCGGATTGCATCCGATTCTTAATAGAGAATAATAAGTGCTGCGTGATTTTAAATCCGTTTTTGCCATTGAATATCAGCTTGTTAAAATACATGTATTATCCAAAAGCTATACGACAATCATATTTTGTTCAATTTCCATTTAATACGAATTCTTTAAATCAATACAAAATACTAGTATAAAAAGCTCTCGACTGTCAGTGTTTTGAACTCAATCTGTAATACGTGTAACGTGTTCGTTAAATTAATTAAGCGATACATAGTGATTACATACAGAACGTTTAATCTGTTAGAATTGTTTTCAGTTGTTCCAATTGTTCCAACGCTCTCGTATAACACCGGCATTTCGGGGGAACGCGTGTTACTGGCACGCTACTAATCGCTCACTCCGCCCTAACAACGAATACTAATTTATTGAGAGCGAACACTGCGCAGGAAAGTTTGAAATCGCAAGTGAAAGGGATGGAAGCATGAAGCAAGGTGGAATGATAAAGACACCCAGATCTCGGTTGTGCGAGAGAAGCGACGGAACGGACAGGACGAGTTGTTTCGTTAAAGGGAGCGTTTCCAGCGGAGTGGAAAGTTTATATGGAACGTGAAGAACATACTGAAGGGTTGGAAGCCGACGGAACATACTTTGTGTTAGCCTTTGGAGGGAAGGGTGCCGCCGGGTTGACTCTCGGTGTGACGAGGACCGAGGGCAAGGGTAACTTCCTCGTCTCCTTCGTGACATAAGTTGTACTCGAGGAACGTGAATATAAATGAGACTAACGAGCTCTCTGTGATGTCGGTAATGACGGTAGATTGCAGCTGAAACAAGCGAACGGTCAGCTTGCCGGATTCCCCGGCGGTACTGTCACGACCGACTGCTGAAGTCCGGACGCACTTGGGAACACAGCCTCCGCTCCGCACGACCATCTTTCCATCCCATCCTACATTGGCTAGTTCGTCCTTTATCATGAAATATACTTGTCCCGGTTGAAGCGCTACTAAAGTTTGCCGACCTGAATAACCCAACGGAGTTCGCGCTAAAGTACAGTTACTAAAAGTGCACTGATAAGCAAATAGGCTACGCGCTCCACAGCTGATAAATCAATCAAAGTTTCCAATGAAGCACGTCCAGCGATGAGTTTGTAATGCGAATTAATGTAAAGAGTAAAGAGTAATATGCAAAGTGTGTTTTACGCAATATGAAGCCTGACTTTTTGTTTATTCTCGCATAAATCGGACGGGTAATCATTGACATTTAAACATACATCAATATTGGAAAGCACTTACGCGATGGTACTTTTATTTATATTTATATTGCGCTCTTCTGCCTACACGCATGCATACATATATAAATAACTTTGTACATTTTAAAGCCATTCATCGTTTATCTATATTTCAAGTTTTATTGCTCTTATACCACCCTAATTCGAACACCTCAAGTCAAATATTATCTACATCCATGGCACATAATATTTTCTCAGGCTGAAAAGAAGCTGCCTATACTGTGTTAATATTTGAAGCTAGCAAAAAGTGCATTCGCCCGTAAAAGTTCAAAACAACGCTCGAGCGAATTGGCCGAAAGAAGTGCGGTAAAGTTCGGCGAGCAAATGTTACTATCAATCACGTCTATCGGGTTCTCGCGTGCGCGGGCGCATGAATAATTGGTGCTACGGAAGCGATCGCCAATACTTCTTTCCCTGGTGAACCAATTATTTATCCACCTAACTTCCGCCAAGCTGAGACGTACATGGAGAGGATTCGTGCAAAGATTATCGGTGAGATTGGTTCAGCGGCAGTAATGTGATGTGGAAGGTGGTAGGATTGGAGGCCAATGGACCACGCGTACCAGATTCTAGATAACCGATAAGAAAACGAAGATGAAAACGAGCGGCCTTGCTGGAACCGATAACGACTTGGGCCAACCAAGTACAAATCGAAAAGAATACTAGACCAGCAAGTCAAGTGTTACTTACGATCTGCCATTGCATTCGGAGGATGGCAAATTGAACAAGAATCGAGGTAGCTTGGAAAAAGCAAGAGCGACCATCAAATTTGGGACGACGACGCCCCGGATAAATCGGCCAGGTGTAGTAACACCAGAGCGATAAAAAAGGGACACTTGAACCGCGGTGGGAACCACGGATTAAGCGTGTAATAAAGCTGACGGCGAGCCATGTGTGTAAGAGGGCGCCGTTACACGTGTGCCGGGACCCCGTAATAAAAGCGAAGCACGGCGGTCCCGAGAGTGGCGGTTAATTAAAATCGCGCGTAATTATAATGTAAAAAACTAATGCAGCGTGGCGGGACGCACTCTTGTACGAAGGCCGGGCCAGTTCAAACGGGAACGCCGGGAACTCGCCTGGAATAACACGAATCTACCGTCATACGACTTTACCCCGACGCAAAAGTAAACGTAACTGTTTTTAATGGTGATTAATTATCCCGCATTTCATAAAAATGTCCGACTAATGTTTTCGCGTAATAAAGAGACATTGTCGTATGCAAAATTCGCCCGAAGTTATACGTATAATAACACACACTCGTACTTTTATACAAGGCCGTGGTAATTTCCAGACTAAACTGCCGATCCAGAAAAAAGTGTCTAGTAAATTTAGGACACCTGAAACGTAACCGGTGCGGATTTCACGCCGGAAAGCGAAATCTTAGCGCGAGCCAGATGAAGCAGAAGGTACGGTAAGGCAAGGTAAAGCGGAGAAGTTGAGGGCAACCACGATTTCCTTTAAAAGCGTGTGATCGAACGTGGCGCGCGCCTGTGTTCCCCCATAGAAGGCTGTGATGTTACGTGTACGCCAGAAATAACGCAGGGCTTCTTTACTCGGAGCCACGTAACTCGACTACTGGGGAACAATGCCTGTAAGAGTGACACGAGGCGTCCCCATGTGTAACTTTGCTCGTATTCGATGTTCCCGCAGCCGATTCCTTCGTCCATATACCAGGTGACCTCATGCACTTTCAGGTTACACGTAATCTCCCACTCGACATCATCGTACAATTCTATCTCTTAGCGGAAAAACTTTTATGCAATTCTTTGTGTCGAAGCAATAAACCTGCTCGGGAAAGGATTTCAGGATCTAAATGTCGTAAACAGTTTTCATACGTCTTTCTAACAGATTTATCACCGAAATATCTGTAAGCTTGCAGGTAATGGGTTCCTTTTACTGAATGGTATCTTTGGAGGTCGGACTATGCGATAATGCGAGAGGCAGTAGCTCCATCATTGAACGATTCATAGCCTTAATAATCTCAAAGGCATTCCCTTTTCTGAAAGTTGCTCGTTAACTCTATTTTTACTCAACGATTTTAATATTTGCCTAATTAAAGAAGTGGTTCCCTCGAGTGTATACATTTAGAATGGAGTCTCGGACTGGAGTTTATTCGAGTGGATCAGTTAGTGAGTGTCGGTTGCTCCACAATTTCTCTTGGATCTTCGCTCATACTTTCGCAGCAGCGCTCGGTGTATCTCCTTCGTCTTGTTCGCTGGGTTTACGGGGCGCAATAAAATTCGCGGCCTGCCACGGCGAACAAAGGCGTACACGGCTCTGGCAACGAAAGCGATAAGGGGTGCCTACACTTGAGCCGGCATCCGGCTTCGCCTAAATGGTGTTTAGGCCAGCGTGGGTGCAGGCAAAGTGTACCTGCGCGATCGAATGTGGCACAGGCACGAGCCAGCCAGCAGCGCCAGCCGAGCAAGCTGGATTCCTTCCGGATATGATGGATGACCGCACGTTCTCTTTAGCACGGAATGTGCTTATAGCGAATGAAGACCGATGCCTGCTTATGTTTCTCGCTCCTTACTTTCCAGCAGTATTACCAACCTTCGCAAGTACCGACACACACCGCACACATTCAGCCAACTGCAACCTTTGCCAAGGGTTACTGCCTCGCCTCAAGATATCAAGGACCGTGGGAAGTGCAGAAACTTTCTTGCATAATACACGATATCTGCATGCGCCGTGTAAAATTTCTATGGCTTTTCCGGGAGTGCGCGCTTCTTTGGTTTCGTGCACAGGTGTTCGCCACTGACGCCAACATTTCCCTGCGGCGGCGGTGGCGGCCGCCCCGTAAATGCGTAACAGCAGCCAGATTGAAGCACTTGCAGACATTGGCTTCTTGCTTTGTTGCGAAACTTCCATAACAAATGCCGGAAATAATCTCAGCGATATAATACAGCAAGCGATAGGGGCAAATTGATTGAACGGTTATTGAATACTGAAAATCTTGACGAATGAAAGATGTATTAATGTTTATTTAATATTAGAAAGTAAGAAAAGGTGGTAGAAAGGAGAATTGAATGTCATTCTCTTTATATATTAAGAAGTGGGTTGAAACTGGATTAAAGTGGCACGTTTCAACGACGAACAACCATATCATGCAGCAAAGAGAGACTAGCAAACGACTTAGCGCGGAAAAGGGGACAAAAAGCGGAGGAATTAACGGAAACTGGGCTAGCACAGCGGTAGGTAGAGTCCACATCCGGAGCGAGTGCGTCGAAGACCGAATTAGAGAAAAGGCTTATTAGCGCGGGTCTGCAGCTGCGCACGGTAATCCGGCGGCTGGTTTTCATGGGTGCGTACAGATATAACAAAGAGCGGAGAAGCGAAGTCGCCCATCCGACGCTTATTGTCTCTAATTTAAACCGACGATTTCCTGCCAGCAACCCGGACAGGAACTAAGCGCCGCTCGGCTGTCGCGTCGACTGCGCTCATTCGGATCGCCTTTATCGCTCCTCCTATTTCATAATAGGCTTGCGCATAGGTCAAACAGTCCAGACACATGGATTGTCCTCTATGAAATGCCACAAATTTCGAATGTAATTCTCCCTCCTTGTCGCTCATCGACTATGCTCCACCGCATCAAAGCTTTATTGACACGTATGCCTAATGGCATCGGTGACATGCTCGTCTAGTATTCGACCGCGGCTGCACTATCATCCAAAATATGTGCGCACTATAATTTGGTGGAATGACAACATTACTTCGCCCTCTCACATAGAAATGTTCATCCTCGGGAGTTCCAGTAAATGAGATACAGTCATGCACACTACACATTACTGTGATTTCTTAACAGGTAGTTTCCCATGCTTGCGGATGTCGAATTACACTGGTGTAAACACGCACGCATAAATCAAAAGCATCCAATACCCGTTTCACACTAATCCTAATGTCTAATCCTTCCATATGCGTGTTTAAGAAAAAGAATAATACATTGCTTCCGGTACAAGCTGCCAACAAGGAAGCCCACGCGACGTGTAATAAATGTACAGAGAGATCAAGTCCAAATTAGGGAAGAGAACTTTTTTTGCACATCGCGTGGGCGTCGAGTGCTGACACAGGTGTACATCGAGCAACATAGACATCCTGGTCTCGCATGCCTAATGCTTGAGCCATTTATGCTAATGAAGCGATCGGATCTATCATACATAGAATGCGCGCGCCAACAGTAAAGATTTCACGTTTCTCCTCATTCCGAGCACGAGTGCCTCGGAGAGACAGAAAGATGACTGCGTCAAATCCCAATTTATTGCTTTCTCTCCCTCCAGCTGCGGAGCTTTGGGACGCCGGCTATTAAAGCCGGGCGAAACGGCTCGATTATGATAATGCTGGGAAAAAAGGCAGCCAATCTCGAAATCCGTAGAGACGTCGTTTAACGCGGCTAGTTGAGCGCTGTTGGGAACGGATGATTTAAAATATAATATCCCGCGTGACAGTGATCGTCGAGCGAGTAAAAGGCGCTCTCCTTCGCTCGTACAAGCTCCGCGGCTTGTAGCTGCCTGGGAAAGAGTGAGAGGCGGAAAGGGGACGGGGGGGGGGCAGAGGTGGGTAGAAGTACTTGGCAATAGACGAGAGAGTCAGTCAACACGAAACCGGTCGGGCTATTATTTTTTTATGACGTAATTACCGGCGATCCCTACCCCGATACTCAATTAGTACGGCTGCTCTTTCTTCGCTCGGCACGGCCAAGCAAACGCAGGCCGCCGATCTGATTTTGCTCGGGAACATCAGGGGGGAAGCTAGCGGAGCAGGGCGTAGAAGCCGCCAGAGGGAAAGAAGGGAACGGCCAGCGCGGCGAGGTGCGGTGCGGCGCGGCGGGACAGTAAGTGGTGGAGGGAACGAGCTAGCGACCGAATGGGAAAGGAACCCGCTATAATTTCCACGTTATTAATCCGCAGTCGAAGAACTTCACCGCATTCCTATTTACGACACTCTCCGCCGGCAGCAGCAGATCCTGCAATCTCGTGGACCAATCCTCCTAACGATCGCAAAGTCTCTGCTCCTGTCTTCCGATTACTTAAAGTCATTTCGACAGTTCGGCTCAACTCCCGATCGACCGATGCTGCTAAGTACACCCGGCAAACGACTTTCCAACCGAACGATTCTCCTCTTTCCTTCAAAAAGAAGACTTACAGGCTATTGAGGGATAGGCGTGATTACACGCAAATCCTTTTATACCTCGTATAAGCAATGATACTGCGAATGATCAAAGGTGAACGACCGTATGATTAAAAGTGCGCTCGACAGATTTCCCGGGTGTCTGAAATCACACTTGTATTGCTATTCATGCTTTTACAATTTATCAATTAATTTAATTACTCTGCGTATATCGAAACGCGTTAGTATCATTATTCAACATATTTGACTCACAAACGCACGAGGTGTTACAATTTTTGATTGTAGAGTATCCCATCGGATGGAATGATCGATCTCCATTGAATCCAATGGAAAGCGCTTGCCCGGATGCATGCAGGACGTTACTTTATTTGCAGTAATCTTCTTATTGGCGATACAAACAGGTGCGGGTGGTCGAATCGGCTTAATTCCGACAACGATCGCAGTCGACTCATTGCTCCGCGAGCATTGTGAATGAATGTGACGAATACTGTTCCGCAGTGCAAACAGTTTACCCCAGTTCATGCGCGCGCGAGACATTCACTGGGACACGGGAATGCATGTTGTCTCTTCCCACCCTTCTTTCTGTACCAATGACACCGGCTGCATCGTGCCAGAGACGGAGCTCTGTTAATCGGAAGAATCGTAATTCCCGGAGCAGCGATAGTTTGCGTTACGCTCGGCAAACAGCGCGGTAAACACGAGTAAGGAAGATGGGAAACACGCCGGACGAGAGAGAAAGACAAAGAGAGAAAAAGAGAAGAAGGTTCCGCAGAAACAAAAGTAAGTGCAAGACTCAACTCTATCGGTTCGCCGCGAAAATAGCTGGCAACACGGTTCTGCACTTTGCGCGTCGCCCTCGACCAAGAACCCATCGAAATGTAGCCTCGAGATATAAAATAAACCATTATCTCATATTGTCGATTGCTCGAGGAGCCAACAGCCTAGCTGCCCTAGGACTCGTCGAGACAGATAACGGCCTCGCATCTGCGTAACTTTCCTCTCATAAAGTACCTTCGGAGTTACGCGAAAATTGTGGCTGCACACTTCGCCGGAAGAAGGAATGCGAGGAATTCTGAGTGGAGCTCCATTTTCGAACTACATAAATACCGTCGAGTACCATTAATGTCTAGGAGAGCTGAGAGCTTCTGAATCTTTCGTAACTGGACAGCACAATATATCCCATCATCGTCGAAATAAAATCGATTATAGTTAATTATTGTAACAGCAATGATTTCAAAAACTATGAAAGCATAACAAAGTCAAGTTTCAAAGCATAAGAAAAAAGCAAGACCTACTAAAAGAGACTCCGGAGGGATGAAATTTCAGCAAAAGGATCAAAGGGATTACGAGGAAAGCATGGCTCATATTTACAATGACATATTCAGAGTACCAACTTCCTCGGGCGTGTTACTTTAGCCTCACCTTTGATAAACAGCGTCTTAACTTACTCTCGTAACGCAGCAAAGTAAGAATAAACAAGGCGTGCCATAATACGAGTGCAGTATGATATCCCGATTAATTTAACGAGGCAGAAAAAGTGTTGCTTGGTAAGGCGATGATGTTTAGGAAGCGGATGCCCAACTAATGCTAACGAGAACGGTGAACTGTAGCCCATCCCCCTCTCTTTCTCTCTCTGTTACCGACGGTGAGAGCGAAGCGGTGCATATAATCGTCATATTGCACATCATGAATTTCCAGGTTTTCTGCCGCGCCACTAAAGCGGGTAATATGAGAGTAATATTTCTTTCCCAGCACAGTTTCTCCATTAAAGCCGGCCGGCCGTGCGCATATACACCAAGCGTCAAATATTTGTTGCTCTTTTGCAAACGTAGCCGGTGCGCACCGCGTATCAGCCGCAGCACTCCAAACTCTTAATACTTGGACACAGCCCTTATTCAAACCCGGCTAAATTGAAGGGACGCAATTACCCAGCGTAATTAATGGCAAAACAAAGTGCGCACAGCATTGCGATATACATGCAAACACGGCTAGGGTGAATCTTTTTCTGGCGAGCGCGTCGCACTGTAACCGAAATGAAAGCCGCGCACAAATTGACAAAAGTTAAGTGCATTTCCTCCTCGTTGTGCAAATGTTGAACCTTAACCCTCGGAGCCTCATTGAGATGAACAGAATATTCTTAAAAGCGACGGTATGTTTGCCAATTAACTAGACCAACTTTTTATCGTCTCTTTGGTAAAAAGTATTCCCTTCGTCTATTGATCATAAGTCCCTTAAAGGAAGTAGAAAAATTGTAGAGGAAATAATTTTAAAAATTGAGTTCCGTAAAAAGAAACATGGTTCAAAGAGTTCAATTGCGAAGCAGGATACTATGCAAACCCGTCAGTGGTGGTGGAGTGCAAAGAAGGGCTGGAAAATCGGGTAGCTTTGTTGTTGAAATCCTGAACAGAGGCACGCTCACTCCGCGACACGTCGTTATTACTCGCGTTACAGCAATGAACGCACACGAAGCATTGTGCATATTAAGCCGTGCAAGGAAAAGCGGCGCGAACGTGTATTGATCCCTTACACGTCACGAGACAATTTGCCGCGCGACAACCTTTCTACAGGCGTATACGTGCTAGCAGCGAACAATTCGGGAAAGGTTGTGGTGGGTCCGGAGACGAGGTTCGTGTCATCCATTTCCACCCTAGGCCCGCCGGCCGCACACGCGCGACTTACGGAATTTTTTTGCTACCCTGTCTTTTTTCTGGGGGGGTGAAAGCAAGTACACGTGTTACTCGGTTCGTCACTGCCTTCGCCATGCTCTGGTTACGAAGCAAGTGGCGGCGGGCTTCGAGCTCCTCGCCTCAGATTGCATCGGGGTTCTTGCGAGCACTTAAGGAAACGCGAGTGACATTTCAGCCTGCTACGTCGAGTTAAGCTCGCATATCATCGCGCACTCACAACGCAATTCAAACTATCTTCCAAGCGAGCTGTCGCTACAGAGTCTGCCCTAAAGCGGTGTACGACCTAAATAGTGGAATAAAACCCACCGGGAAAAGAGTGAGAAATCGGAAACCCTGCGTGCGTGATTCTGCCGAGTTATCGTCGCTTCTACTTCCACCTGAAAATCCCCTCCAATCTCAGGTAATTTGCTTCGTATATGAAAAATAGAAAAATGAAGTGGAAGCTATTGTGTGCTCACTAGAATCTTAACGACAGGCATTCACGCATTCCGGGCAACCGTGCCGTCCGAATAATTTGTCTAAACGCGGCAACTTTCCATCGTCAATCTCGAGAAGTGGAACAGTATGCTCCACTCGTAGAAGTACCAAGATTCCAGTAACTTCCCGAACTTCAAGGACTGACTTCAAAAGAGCCGTCTGTTCAGTAGGCATGAGAATTCCCCGGAGATGTTACTCTACTAATCCTTCCCAATTAAGAGACGCGTCGTAGAAGAAAAGTCTAAGCCAAATTGACTGCACGCAGAGCAGTTTAAAAAATCGATCCCTCAAGATTAGAGAGGCCGAAAAACAGGGCTGCGCGTGAGCTTAAGTGTCGAACGTACACGGAAGAAGCAACGATAGAGAGACGAGGCATGCAGACAGGCGGTGTAAGAGAGAAGGGAAGCTTTTCATTCACGTTCCTCTGTAAAATTAGCCTGCGCTCGGAGCGAACGTGCTCTCTCGAGAGAGCCGGTATATACACTAAGGACGTGCCAGCTGCTCCATAGGGATCAAGCGCGCCCATCGTTTGCTGCCCTTTATTCTCCGCCGAGCCTTTTACCGATGTACCTATTTATTGTCGCGAGCGAATTTACGACTGGCCGCAGACCCTCCTGCATGCTTTCGCCCTTGCGTCCAACCTCCCAGCTACTTTCTCCCTTGCTTCTCTCTTTTCCCTATGCGCTGCATCAGGCTACAGCCGTGTAGAATCATTTTTCCTACGTTTTACGCGTTAGTGTCAAGTTTACGAAACGCCCAAATGATACCTGATTCTTTAAGCGACTGGAAATAGACTATGTATTCATAGTTTTGGACCTCACACGCACTAAAGCTATTGTTCAAGTTAAAAAGTGTGGGAAATCATACTACTTCCGATATAGAAGTAACAAATTGTTTCCATTCCAAAGTGATCATGCATTGCTTGCCTTATAACAGTATTGATAGTTGACGGTGTTGGGTGTGGAGAGGTGAACGGTTTTCTCATGAGATAAGTCTGTCTGTCAATAAGTCTTGCCGGTCAATCGAGGTCCAATGGCTCGAGCGGGTGTATTAATCAGTGGTTATCGCCGATGCGCTTACAGGCGAGCGGCCATTCGAATGGCGGGTTTCTGGGTCGGATAATGGCTAATCGTCGGCCACCTGTCCCTGTCGTAATCTCACCGGCTGTAATTAACGAAGCCTCGTTAACATGCGCGCCAAGACAACCGGTCAAAGCACCCGTGAAAAGCCTTCCGTTGCCGCCTGTCTCTGCTGCTAAAGCGTCCACGAAACGCAACAGTTCTCTAACGCTGACTCGTACCGCTTTAACGATTTAATAATGCATCATGAAAGTTCCGGGACCTTGCTTTAATCGAAAGCTGCCACGGCGACATAAAGCAACCATCTCACCGCACGACTTCGTATGGGAAATTTATGGATCGAGATTACCGACTCTTCGACCTTCATTTTCTAAGCTCGTTTGTCCCATCGAGTATTCACTCGGCGTACACTCGAGAACTCGAAATGTCCGTGTTGATCCGCTACTTGTGGTTCAACAATCATGTGGAATCAAACTGCTCGGTAAAGCGACACACTGGGATAATATGAACAAGCCAATAGAAATGTGTTTCCAAGAGTTTCAATGAACCAACGATCGCACGCAATGAATTGTGGAATATCTGGTGTATGGTTTATTTACACTTCGGCAGCATCCGAAAGTGATTGATGGCTGAATGGAACTAATGAATTTCTCGGAACTGAAGTAGCGCCGGCAATGAAGTCCCATTGAGCAACGATATCGTTCGATTGATTGTGACCGATCTACCGCGTACCAGCCGCGCTTTCCACTCGACGGCTGCACGAATAAAAATCATTCGCTACTTAACGAATTCCAGCGTTTCCCCCGGGCGGCGGCGTCGTGACGAAAAAATTTCGAGAACTGGTTCCCGTCCAAGGACCGAGAACCTGCTTCGAGTATAATAGAGTAGCCCGGAGGTTCCAGCCTCTATGAAAAGGTGTAAAGGAGCACTCATTCATTCTGTCTACCGGCACACTGCCATAATTAATTGTCAACTAATACCACGTTTATCGGCATCACAGTCTTACTGTCACCGTGACGGAACCCGTTTCTCTCTGACGGTAGCTTTAAGAACGCAGGCCGTTACTTGACATTTCAATGATCTCCACGCCGACGGACGCTCGTGATCGGATTTTCTGACGGCGAAGGGCTCTCCCTTTCCAAAGATCACGCCCCGATGATCAAATAATCAACACGTTAACTGCTATGACAGTGACCAAATCTTGAATTTATCCTATCTCGAAACACTCTGAATTCTTAAGTCTTCCAACGGGAATAGCCAAATGCGCCGACAGTTGAATTATATCGCAAAAAATATAAAGAAACAAGTGGCAGAACGTGTTTTCCAGCTACGGAGGATTAGGGGGACAAAATTCGTGTGGTAGACAAGCTATTAAGGGTTCAAGGTCTGCCTCGAATTGGACAGTGGGCACTGCAAGGTGCTAACCGAAGAAAGAAGGTTCGGCCGAGTTTGTTGACTTTGTAGGAGAGCGCAGTTCCGATCGGATCACACCAGCCAAGCACTAAGCTTCGTCAAGCAAAACAAACGGGCGACATGTCCCTCGGGCGTCATTTAAAATTCCGAGAATCCTGCAAAGACCGTGCGCGTAGAGTACACGCGCGTCCTCTCCATTCTACTTGACACGGCCGAGCGTTTAAACTCCAAACAAAAAGGGGGACGCCGCCGGCGGCGTCAGCAGGCCAGCAAGCATTACTTGACACGATATCTATCTTAGCTCACCACTCTGTCTCTGTGCCCCTTGCCTTTCTCAATCACGCGACATAACCACTCTTGCATCGACTTTATGTTCGAGAAAACTTTCGCTCAACTTGGCACTTATCCTTCAACAACAAGCGTGGATGGCACCAATATGGAGAGTGTCACGTACGGATTCATAGGAAACATAACATTGTTTGTAGAGATTTCGTGAATAAATAAGGAGTGGGAAAGGGCCCCTGGATTATGGGACTGAGGCGCACGAGGCTCAGGATCGCGCCGCCATTTCGTGAAGCTGGCAGGATCGAAGGCTCGCTCGATGGTTCAACATCGTGTTTCGTCTCGCACAGGAACCACTCGCATTCACGATTCACCACAAACAACAACATTCCATTCCCCATTGGCACACATGGCCGCGTGCTCGGCACACTATACTCCACATGCACTGGAAAAGCAATAAAGGAACAGCCATATGAAAAACGCACCTTTTGCCTGCGGGCGAAGGTGAGCGGCGTCGAGCGGCGTCCCACTCAATCCACTGAATCCGGGACGGCAACTATGCTATCAGGTAATCCAAAAAGTGGCATAGGCCGTGCGTTGAAAGCGTCAAAAGCCGGTGGAGTGAGTCCCACTGGAAAAGCGCGCCTTCTCACAACACTCTCGTCAACGCGGCACAATAAACTCGTGTCCTGACGGACAGCTCAGCTTGGCCGAAGGGCCAATATTCAAGGGAGAGGTGGAGTATCACTGTGTCACAAAAGCCCGTATTCACACGCGATTGGAAATGGAAATACAAGACGGTAGGCGCGCACGACAGTCAAGGAGGCCGGTTCTCTTCCACGTGAAATCCGGCGACTGTTGGAAAAGCGCGTCCGTCAGGTCGGAGCGGCAAGCCGAAACTAGCGCGACGCGCGGCTGCCGAGGAAAGGCAAGCCTAGGAAGCATCTCTCTCGCACTCCCTCTCCCTGCGCGGCGCTCCTATCCCCCTCTCGCTTTCTCCCGAGGGCAGAGCGTGCCACTGGCTCTGCCTGCTTGTTCGCCGACCCCTCGCGCCGCTTGGACCTTCGGCATCGCCCCCTTCACGCGCAATCCCTTCCTCACGACACCACCGCGCTCTTCCACGGCCGACGGCTCTCCTCACCTTCCCTCACCGTCCCTTCTCGACCGACCGACAGACCAAGTCCACCGGCCGACTCTCCAGTCTCGATTCCTTTTCCAGCCGACTCGGCTCCCCTCGCATCCCTGCATCGCCGCTGTCGCTCTTGCTCTCGCGCCGACGTGTACTCTTGCTGTACGTTCCGCACCCCGTTCTGCACCGTTGGCCAGCGAGTGCACACGCAACTTCGGCAACTGTTCCTCTCGCGGACCCTTGCATTCCTCGCGCCTAGTCCACCGCGGCTAACGACAGCCTCCCGAGAACTCGATAGCCATTACCCAACTGGCTTCGACGACCGATTAACCCATTGCGATCGTAAGACAGTTTGAGGGAAGAGGCTTTCAGCCGCTCAAGGTTTCAGGGATCCTTCGGCCCTTCCTGGAATCCGATAGAATTCCCTTTCGTTATCTTAAGACAATATTGGCGAGCGATTGCTGAATGCTTGCTGTGTTGGTGTGGATGTGATAGCGAGCGCGAAGGTGCAAGGTAAAGCGTGAAAATATGCTGAGATGGGCTTGCAAGCTTGCGGAACGTGTGGCGATGATTGACGAGGGCGTGAGAGAAAGCTTGCATATCGGATGCGACGCGGAAGAGCAAGGGAGAAATGGGTTACGATTGGGTTAATGCGCATGCAGAAGCTCCCTTTGCATCGTAACATGCGTGTAATGCTATGATTCCCGTAGTGAAGACTCAGCCATACACAATACCTTTTATTCTGATATGTACGTTTAACTTAAAGGTATCAGATGAGTGTGGGAGGAAATCCTGTAAAAGGCTTTTTTCCCCAACTCGATTCGGAAGCAACGAACCCCCGAAATTGGTCTCGGTTCTCTTCATTTCTCTCGGAGTCCCTTTCTGACCAGCCAATTTGTAAGCGACGTTCGCCGAGAATTCTCGGAGGCCCGCTTCTTTAAGAATCATGAGCGTCTTTTCTTATCTCCTATATGTATTATAAGCCTCTCTATGGGGATGTGTATGTGTGTGCCCTTTGTTATTTCCGTCCATTGTTTCGGCATTTTTCCGATTGTTGCCTCGTTCGAGAGGCTGCGCCGTGAAATCTCTGTGTTAACCACTATCGCCGATCTCGACGAGGAAGCTGCGATGCATCCAGTGAATAGCGAACGCGGCTATCCGTGAGTAGGCATTATTAGAAGTGTCAATTAATCAAATGTACGGCAAGTACAGCCAATCCTTCCTTGGTGTATAATATTACTGACATCGTGAGCGCTTAACTACGTTTTAAAGGATAAGTGACTGGTAATTGAATAATTGTAGAATCCCGGTCACTAATGATTGAGAAGTAATTTCGGGGAAGCCTTTAACCCACCGAAGACCAATGGAGGCCTTCGAGTGTGAGAATACTGAAATGGGTCTTCGAAATTTCTCTTACCGCTTTCATGGGAGGACGCGGAATTCATTAATAACTCTGTCACAGTGTTCTCACTCGCTTATAACTAATCTCTCCAGGTTTATGCAGAATACCCGGTAACTGTACATAATGTTTTCGTCGTATCCTGCGCGTGCGAAAAACTAAACACGGCTGTACTACACACACGAGTTTATAACAGCTAGATGAAAATCTGTTTTTGCATAACCAGCACAGTCTACTTATAACACTCGAATCTACATCGATGTACCAGCCAGGCCTCATGAATATTTGATGGCTCAGGGTAAAAAGTGGCCGGCTTTATATGATGTTGAGCCGAAGTGATTACACCTTCCGTCTCACGTGCACTTGCGACTGGCTCGTAAGAACAACATTAAACAATCCGTGTCTCCCGTTCCGTACTTTACTTACGAGGAATTCAGAGTTCAATACTTCCCTCGCGCTGCAGTAATAATCAGGCCAGTGTAACGCGTCACGTGAGCGAGTTATAGACAGCGAGTCTCTAGTAAATTGCGTTCAGATCCGAGCAAGCATGTGACCACGGGACTATTTACTTCAGTAGTTGGCAGCGACTGAAGGTAACGGGGACCGGCCGTGTACCAGGAACTCACAGAGGAAGGGTGCGCAGATCAAAGACCCCCCGTGCCTTCCTTCTTTTTCGCTCTAATGTCGACTCTATCGAGCGATCTCCAATTCCTCGCATTGTATTAAGGCGCTATCACTCGAGTTACACGTGGTGCATCTGACACCAAAAGAAAAACAGCTTCTGCTTCGTGCATTCTCGATATTTTCTCTTAAATCATTCAGCTCGACTATTCCTAAGCTAAATTGACCATTGATAACGTCACGGGTAAGTTGGTCGGCTTAATTCGTCTTTTAATATTAATCACAGCTTCCCAGACTCCTACTAATAAGATATGTCAGGTGTGCACTAACACCGTGGGTTCTCTCAACATTTAAAGGTATAGCGCGACGCTTTAACGGAGAAGTGAGCTCCGAGAGGAGCAGCTTGAGAGGAGAGCGTATCCAATCTCGCCGCCAGGTGTAAATCCGTCGGGCTGTTTAGCCGGAGCATTGACGTTCCATTACGAGGAGGTCGCACCGTGTAGTATGGGATTTAAGCGGGATGTCCTGCAGGAGGAAGTGCACCACGAGGAGGAAGTGAGACACGGTAAAAGTGAAACGGCGGTACATACGCCGACAGATGCACACGTACGCTGGACTTTCCGAAGGTAAAGAGCGACCCGGAGGAGTCTGGGAGAGTCCGAGCTGGACCCGCCATGGTGCAACCAGTCGTGGCCCATACTCGACTCAAGGCTATCAACCTCTAAGCTTCCATTAACTGTTGACTGCACCGATGTGTGTGCGCAGGTGTATAAACTCTGTCTGTATGTGCACGTGTGCGTGTGTATGACAGGGCTCCGCCTGCTTGCTGCAATTTTGCCACCACTGTCCACGATCTTGCGGTCCGAACATTGCGCGATATTGCCTGAATCGCAGATGGCACTGCTGCTTTGTAATGCTGGCCTTTCGCAACGGCCAACGTAAAGTCTGGATGGGAACGCGCAATGCCGAAAGAAATTTGTGGTTCGGAAAGTAGGAAACTTCGCTGATATTTCTTTAGAATTGCGACGGGTAAGTTTGGGCACAAGAATGCAAGAATTACTTGGTTAGAACGCGTTTGGAATTGCTGGTAGGAATGGATTCTATAATGGGATGTTTGTTAAGAGTCGTTTCTAATGAGATAGAGTTAAGATGTACAGTGGGAAGCCCTTCCAAGAATGTCTACTGTTATTCGATCATTCCGAAAGGTAGACCAATGTAAGTCGCTTAAAGAAGTAGTATACAATGCAGGAAATGGTTTACAGAACAGGATTTTCTGTCGCGCGGAAAGAAGTATCTTTATTCCATAATAGTTCCCCCCTAATTCTCCTCACAACTTTCTTTCACAACAAGTCAACATACTTTTATTTCTTTCCTGTACTGTTACGGTTTCGGGAAGCAATGAGCTACTAATAGCTATTAGTTCACCGCATGTTTTACTAGTACTACGAGAGCGCTCTCGGCTGATTTCCATTCTCAGTGGAAGTTAAAGATCTCGGTGCGATTGAATGTAAATCGTCGCGAGCGGCGGCGAATCGACTCTCGGCATAAGTACGTTAACATTAATGTGGCTCCATTGTCCGGGCAAAAAGGCTGGCGGCGAGTGAGTGAGAAATAGGAAATGCACTGTCGCGCACTGTGTGACCCGGCGCCAACAGGCGCATTCGCCGGGGACACAATGAATTGCCCGTGCCGGCAAAACACAGCCACGAAGGAGAGGAGAGTGAGAGAAAGATAGAGAGATAGAGATAGAGAGAGAGAGTGGGAGAGTGAGAGAGAGAGAGAGAGGGCGCGCGCTCACAAACAAGAAAGCCTCCCTGGAAAAGAGTGCTTCTCTCCATCTGAGAGTCCATTAATTCCGCGCCGGCGTTCTGATGCATTGCGTCACGCTGTATATCAGATTACAATTCGGACCGAGCGTTCTCCCCTGCTGATTTTCTAGCGGTCGATTTTCTGCCGCTTAAACGAACTAACGAGGAAGAAGTCGGCTGGCAAGGAAGCACGATATCCTTCGCCTCACTTCGCTCGGCAAACAAAAGTGCAGAATGCCCGGCTCGATCTTCGATCGATTCGTGGAGAGCCCACCGGGATCATGACCTTCCGCCGGTCATTACGAGCGCCATAAATCATTCCGGGAAATTACATCGCTAGCTTGCGTGATGAGAGAATTACTCCTCCAGTCTCGTTGTGTGTATAAGGGAATAGCGCTTCGATGCGGTCCTAGCAAACTGTTTCTGTTCGCTCGCCGCGCCGAGGATCCAGCCAGAAACGAAAGAGACTCGTGTGAGCGATCGCCTTATTAACCCTTTCTATGTGTGTTCTCTGTACACGGGTGTAAACCTTCACGTGTCATTAATTTAAGCCGGCGATACTTCGAGACGAGATAAGCACGTGTGCCCGATTATTTTCCAATCCGCTCGAGTGCTTATTGAATACACATGAACGATGCAATCGTGTGTGCATATCGAGTTCCATGAGTTAAAGATATGTGTGTGTAAGAAAAGTGCTTGTGCATTGTAGACCATTGAATCTACCACAGAAAGCAGCAGTACCATGTTGGCTTGACAACGGTCTTGGAATATAACAGAATATTACATGCAGACTACCAGATTTCCAGCATTTCTGCTTGAGTACATATGTGTGCCAGTTGGAATTTGAAAGTGGTCGCAAATGTATTTGATACCCAGTTTTCGTGTACCAAATGTAAGCAGCAGTTGACGACTGCATAAAGAATAAGCTGTGCAAAGTGTAACATACAATGCAATGATGGACGCCACGCCTACGACGTCACACGCCATAGAAATACATAGAAATCAATTGTACAAATATCTGTAAAGAAAATCACAGCAGGCTCAACGACTTACCTTATATCCTCGGGAGTCAGCGTCCAAGAGCAAATTCGGTATTCAGAGTCGTTGAGCAACGCTCTTGCGAAGTGGCAGTGAGAATAAAGCAGCGGCAATCGCCCGGCAATCTTCTATACTTCGCTTTGCAGAGCCCAACTTCATCAGCACTGCACTAATCACGCACAAGACCTTCGCTGGCCAGATTCTCATCACCAACTGTTCACAACACACTCAGTCGTACTTATAAATCACTCTCGTCACGCACTTTGCACACTTTTCTCGGAAAATCCCGCGAAACGAATAGAAGCTAAAGAATGCGACGCGCACTTGTTTCTAAAGCGTTCCTAAAACTACCACCTGCACCACCGCCACCTACGTGGTGCCGGCGTCGATGACGTCGACATGATAATCAAAGATGGCTGATGCCGAATGATCCTGTCGGTATAATCGATGTAATCTATGCCGATAAGAGCGAGAAGAGGGCAAAGAACAAAGATGGTTGTCGAGTGTGGCGTCATTTAAGTGTCTTGTATTTGAGAAGTGCTTTTATTAAATCGTGAATAGCTAGTGAACATGTGAAATGTTCTATTGAAGTGGTCCAGAGTGTGATGCTCTTAGTGGGAAATGAGAGAGATTTGGAAGAGAATGCTGGTTAGAGTTTGCAGTTCGTTTATGAGAGAACTACGTGCGTGGGTAACTGCATCTTTTTGCTTGCTTTAACTATTTTTATTACGTTTTATTGATCACTTTCATTACACTTGAATTACTTGTCTTCATTGGGATATGACTACATTTCTGAACCAATGTGAGTATGAAAGATGAGGGCCAAGAAAGGATTTAAGAACCGATCTGTTTTAAAGTGGAGCGCCACATTCATCGCGTTGTAAATTTGATACATATTTTTTAACGAAATTTATCAATATAGTAGATTGAGAGTGATGCATTAGATCGATAATTCATTGAAATTTCTAATTATAAACTTAGAACGAGCGATGTAGGAAACATTAAACATCATCGAACGCTTCCTTAAAGAGCGATGGTCTCTTAACCTCCTTAGGGCATTGATACATATATTAGGTCTACTTCTTTCTTAAATTGAAGTGGTTCTCATAGAAAACTTAAAATAGGGCTTATAACAACTTCAATGTCTTTTCGTATTCCTTCTTTATTTAAAGACACAACTAATATACACCTAGACAAAAAATTATATTGTTGTATTTTAATCTTAAGAAAATCGTTGCTACAAAGTTTATAAAAATCAGTCTCGCTTCGTTGTCATTCCATTTCACATTGTACGATCTCTCTCTATAAAGCAAACAGTGGTAATTGTGAAAATAATGGGATTCGCGAACGATGTTCCATGCAGAGCTAACTTATTCTCTCTTTCAACATCGCGCGTTCGCATGTCGGGCATAATTGTTTCTCGATCTGTTTCCAATTCACAATTCACAGTTTCCGAATCACCGATCTTGCTGCAATGTGAGACTGCATTGTGCATTGCCGGCTCTTTATATTTTTGGTCGAATGCCCGGCGATTGCATTATCACGCGTTTTCCGACATCCAAATACTTCGACGATTTAACAATCGAGCGCTCACGCCTCACACTCTCTCCTTCTCTCTCGCATTCGGTTTTTTTCCGTCTCATGAACAATTTGCCGACCTTGCGATTTCGGATTGAATCCATACCTGGAGGGCGAAACGTGCAGATGCTACGTAAACATTCGATACGATTATCGTAATCGAGGGTCGCGCGGCATTCGCTCGGCCGTGTGCCACCAACAGAAAACGTAGTGCATCACCGACAGATAACAAAACGGGAGCGGCGGGCCTGCGATGATTAAAACTGCAATCATCGAGCGTGACCACAGAATCCGATAAAAGCCGAAACTATACTCTGTCTCCGATGCCTGCCTCGGATATAAATGGCTGCAACCCTCTGCCGGGATTGGATATGGTTGCCCGGTAGTTTATAAAGATTTACGGATTCCGCGTTGGTGATATTTTCCACCGCAACGTGTAATACTCCACTCCGAGCCATTTGCCCGCTGGAGCATTCTGCCTTGTAAGAAATCTGAAGGGTCTCTTCTTACTTGATATTCAGGACCTAGTACTTGACCATTACTGATAACTAGACTGCAGAAGCTCGTTGAATGAAAATATATGTGCATTGCCAATTAGTTGAGGACTATAAAAATAGAATATGTAGAGCAGTGCTATTAATAATGATTTCCACCCATATTTCTTACTTTGTACGGAACTAAAAGATTTGTAGGAATTTGTATAGATTCCGGGAGTCAAAGGGTTAATCACACGCGTCGTTAAATACTCTGCCAACTAATGTTATCACAAAAATTTCCCACGATTCTTATCATATGTTTCTCAACAAAGTCCGCTGGAATTTAATTCGTTCTAGTAAATTCTCAGCCGATCGTCCACAATATTCGTAGAAAAAAAGTGCCGAATGGAAGGGTAATGCGAAAACTCGGCATTATCATTTCCAATATGAGTCTCGCTGGGCCGGGCGTCTCCGAGCAATGCGTGTACAGGTGCATGGCATAAATAAAAGCAGGCAAAAAGGTAACTGGAAAGAATTATGGATCCCGGGGGCGGTAGTCCCGTGGGCGAGGGTGTGAAGCGTCTGTCGGCCGTCCATTCATTCGCTCGCATCGCGGCAGCGCTTTATGCGAATTCCATTGGAAATATTTCAATACCGAGTCGCCAGGATATGTAGTGTAGGTGGTTCCTGCAGTAGCCCCCTACGACCTTGCCCCTCCCCTTTGCACGCACCAACTCCCACCCCCTTTCTCTCTTTTCCCTGTACGATTTCCATCATAGATCGCTTGCCAGCAGCAGCGCCAGCAGGAGCAGCAGCAGCATGCCGTGCATGCGAGCAAGCATCATTTTCTCCTTTCCTCGCTCCCTTTTACCCAGTGTACATGCAGGCATTCAGCGGAATCCAGTGGAACACAGGCGGATGATCGCCAACACCGATCAAGATAGCTCTCACTCGCCCGCTGGCTCATGCAAACTCGTGCGAGCGAGCGTTCGATAGATCGATCCGGCAGATATAAATTCATTACAAGAAACGAGTTGCGAAAGCGCCGGCGACACCGGGCACCCGTGTATACCTCGGGAGGATTTGTGCATCCGCGGATAATGTCAGGGATAGTACTGATCTACTCCATTGTATGCCCTTTTAAAGCCAGGTCAATCCTCGAGCGTACTAAGCCAGCCAGAGATACTATAGCTTCTTACTTACTTGACTTTTCCATCAGTAGCCGAGCCGAAACGAAATCCGTAAGGCCCGCGTCCCATCGGAGGTGTCGTGTTACTCAGAACCACTCGAGTAGATGTTAATTTCTGGGTGCGCTTTTATTTAAGATGGTCTTGAATCGTAAACATCTCTCATCTGGTTTATGTGCATGAGTTTGGAATATATATCTAATTTAAAGAAGGAAAAACTCGCTTAACTTTTAAAATGTACGGTAGGCAAGGGAGTAATAGGATTTTCAAATGGTATATAGTCGACTCGAGACCTACCGAGCGTATAAGATGACTATAGAGTCGAACGAGAGTAGACTATATGTACGTAGAGAGTGGTTAAAGGATAACAGGTATCTAGCGAAGTCTGCGTAGGAAGGCTGGATCGAGCAAGCCAAGATTCAATCGATTTTCCTGTGGCCATCGAGAGAAGATAGCATACACTTCATAACGTAATTCCAGTAATCCGCTAACCCGAGAGAAAGCCCATCTGTAACGAGCTTATATAGGTTTCCGCTATTCCTGCGGGATTTGGTACGTGGGAAGACATCCGCAGTCGCTCGCAGCTCCTATAAATGTTCTAATTACGATCGCCGGATAAAACCTTACGCTACTCTCTGCTCGATTGCGAAATTTCGACTCACCCGGCCGTGCAAAGTATCGGTCGATCGAAGAGATACATGCATTAAAAAGGAGGCCCGAAAGTGCGAATGAAGAGAAAGCGCAGATATCGAGCGTCCAATCGATGTTTAACCGAAATAATCTTTGGCTAATGCGCAGTTCCTCGAAGTATGATATTAATCAAAGTGGTACACTTTACGGTAATCCCCCGACCAAATTTTAAACAAATTATCCGGAGTTCCTTGGGGTACGCGCGGCGACCAACGGAGTTTTATAAATGAAGCCACTGGAGTAAGGAATTGCTGGCATTAGCAAAGGGTTGTCAACGTCTTCTGGTGAAGCTGCCGCTCCTGCACAAACACCAGCTGCCGCCCTCCTACCCAGCAGCTTCCCGAACCGACCAGAGAATTAAGCGATCTTAAAGGCACTTTGATACTCGCCGTCGACACCTTCGAATAACTTTTTTGCGCAATATTGCCGTCGGTACCATCATTTTTAACTTCGAGTTGACCGTCTGCGCTGCAAATTTCATAAATTAATCGGACATATAATCAAACAATCAGGCTTTTTTTAAATCTAAATCTACAACCTAATTGAGTGATGTTAATTCGATGTCAACCTTTATGCAAGTACACCATGAGAGACGGTAGTAAATTAAGCATCGATCAATCTCTCTCCTTCGCTGTGGA
Organism: Ectemnius lituratus; assembly: GCA_910593735.2. Classification (NCBI taxonomy): domain Eukaryota; kingdom Metazoa; phylum Arthropoda; class Insecta; order Hymenoptera; family Crabronidae; genus Ectemnius; species Ectemnius lituratus. Next base: position 16,930,433 of record OU343034.1, read on the forward strand.
GAGTTCCGTTCTCTTTCCCTTCCCCAACTGTCCATCGTGGCCAGTCGTGGTCCCAGCTTGTCCCGTTTCAACGGCGGTGAGGAACGCCGCGAAAGTACATGGTTTTAAGAGCATGTAATCACCGCAGAAAAGAGGCGCAAGGGAGAGGATTGAGCGTCGAATTCGCACGATGATAGCTGCCGTTTGGTGGGGGGATGAGTGGAGTTGGAGGGTGTACAGAGAGGCAAACGACGATTGAAAGTCAGGGCCGCTCGCATTTACATGGGAGTACGTATCGGTTACATTAATTAAGTAAAGTCCGGCCGGGTATCAGAGTTGCGAGAGAGCAGAGCGCGTGTATGGCAGTCGGCGTACGTTACGGCACTTATTGCGCCGAGATGCGATTCAGCGAGGCTCTCGCCATAAGTCTGGCCATCCTATCGAAGCCCCGATCACGTAGCAGTGCGCTCTGCTCTCGAATACTTTGCTTCTGAATACTATTGCCGGCCGATGCCTTCCCCGCCGAGAGCTATGGAACGATACGCGCTCATACAGAGACACGCATTCGCTCGGGCTTGTTTGGTGAGCCGAGTGTTAGCCCGTAACTCGCCGATGAGGATCGTCGTCCACGTACCAGATACTGTGGACGCGGTTAAGCTTTACGAGCTGGACAAGACGATCGACCTCCTTCGATTAAACACGAGCCTGCGTGTAATTAACACATCCAACCTCCGCCGACCACCTGATCCCCCTCGCTTCCCCCTTGCTTCCCTTCCAACAGCTCTTTCTTTTATTCGCCCTCCACTGATAACCGATACCTTCGACCATATTTACTAGACCATTTTCTTACCGATTGCCTCAACACGCGGAATGCATCTCCTGGAAAATGAAGGATGCCCGCCATAACTCGAGGAAACTGCTGTTTACTTTGCGAGCATACTCTGATTATCGATAGGAGGCCGGAGAGTACACCGGTTGAATTCGCATAAGAGCGGAGTGGATCACGGAAGGCAGACGAGCGGAAAGGAAAGGTGCGAGGGGCAATAAGAAAGCGGGAAAGATTGTCGGGTTGAGACGGACATCGGCTCTCCGCGCGGAGGCTGGATACATGTATAAGCACTCGGCATTTCCGCAGGATACGATCCGCAACTCTCGAGGCGCAAGACCGTTATGCTACGGCGGTGTTCGCAGTTGTACTATCGGCGAACGTTCAATTTGAGCTGTGCCACGATGAAATAATGGTAGCCCGGGGGTGTGTCTGTGCAACCAGCGTGCCGATCCTTCGTTATTCCTTGCATAGGCCAACGACATCTAATTACAGCCTTGGATATTACGAGTGTTGGAATTAACACCTTGGCATCGTTCGCTGAACAGTGCGAGAAGTCAACAGTAATTTCGTACCAGTTCTTCCTGTAGTTGCCCATTAAATCCTACGAACGGAAAAATGCAAGGTGACAGTTACACCGCCCTCTAGAGAAGCTCCTCTTGGACAGGACTGGCGGGGAGGACTGAAACGAGCCCGAGTGAATCTGATACTCAGCCACTGGCTACTGTTACTCTCAGCGAGTGTATTATTGTATCGGGCAAGAACTCCCTTCACTGGAGTAGAAAATAATTTAGTATTGTATCCGTTTTTCTAGTATGACCTACTATGTCGAATACGACTTTCCTTATTTTCACCGACAACATCAACCAAAACATTACATAAGTTCTGTCCCCTCGGATATTACCATTGACAATAATCGACGCTCGCAAACGGTAAATGCACATATCATGTTGAGCACGCGCCGAGGAATTTAAGACTTATCTCGCATGAACTTCCAACGTACTTCTTCGACAGGAGCGCCGAAAAGGCTCGCTTGCAGTATTTATACTCGTACTTCTGGCTTATCGTCGCCGTCGGATCTGCGTGTTGGCGGGCGAGAGTCAGTGGAGATGCGCGTAATGGCGAAGTACCATTGGCCGGCGTGCCACTCGATTTCGGCGCATTAACCGAACACCGAATGCGATCGTCGGGTAATTGAATACTTTCCGTGGTACACGTACGCGCTGGAGGCTGTGCTCCTGGAGCCGGCTGGTGGTTGCGGCACGTTGCAAGACCGGTTGACTCATCCTGCCCGACTCCTCTCGGCCGTGTCCGTGAGTGTTGGAGCTGGAAAAGGCAGAGGGGAGAGAAAGGACACTCGCCCTCTTACCTTGACTAGCGGCGCTCCTTCCAGGACTCTCCTTGTCGCTCGCTCCTGTCTGCGACCGTTTTTCTTCCAGCTCAAGAGCGTGGGACAAGAATTCCTAGGATTCGCGATCAACGCTTGTTGTCCCAGGAAATCCTCGAACGCCGCTCTCGCTGCTTCCACAAGCTTTATGCCCGCCGACGTCTGACTACTCCCCTGTGCGCCCCTCTACCGAGCCTAGCCACGTAGAATTTCGTTGCGCTCTCACTCCCTATCACCATCTCCCCTTGAACGCTCTTTCGCCCTGCGGAATTACTCGTGGATTCTTGCCAGAAACAATGCGGCAATAACTAGCTGTTTTGGCTACTAGTACTTCCGGGATAGCGGGAACTCAATTGTCGTGGTCGTCCTATGTTCTTCCACAGACTTCAAACCATCGAGTCTCATTACTTTAAACCTGGCTTTCTTCGGGCTAACACGAGATTTATATACTGGAGGGTCTACAAACAGAATGCTTGTATTTTGATTCTTAATCAATCAGTTAATTATAGTTCGCTTTAATTTATAACATGAAAGAGTTATACCGTCTACTTTCTGAGGACGTAGAGGTTTCCATGCAGCTGGATTTTAAAACCTTGATAGAAAGTCGGTGCAAGATTTCACAAAATGAAGCTTTTAGCAGCAGGTTAGTACAACTAAACGTAGTAGGACGAGCGTGGCGTTGGGTGCCCGATGACAAGTGTATAAACCCACCTCCGACAAGAGTGGTAGTCGCGTGTACGTCGTTTGTGAAATAGTCCGAGTCGACTTTAGTGTCCCGTACGAGCGAATGCTCGTGGCCTTCGCTGGTGTATGAGCACACCGGGGCTCACGTGTGTCTAGGTATGTCTCGGCGTAACATAATAAATATGCCCGGCGCCAGTAAGTAAGCGGTCCAACTGTCTGCTGGCTGGTACTTCTGCGTAACTCTAGCGCGATGCGTGCTATGCATGCGACACGAATCATCTCGCTCACCGACACCCTTTTTTTCCTTTTTCATATACCTCGTATACAGACATTGGTATACGTGCCTCGTGGAACGATCTCGAAAATAGAATTTTTTGCACAATACAGTCTAGCGCGGCACGCCGTGAAAGCAGGTAATTCTGGAACGCTGTACACGCAACTGAAATACTTTCTAATAAGGCTATCCTAGATGCATCTATTTTATAATTAATTAAAATTGTCATCGTATCAACTTTAATTTTCTTTACTTTTCGATTTCTCCTGGTAGTTGAATATCTTGTGACCGATTTACATCAGTATTATAAGATTCGAGAGGCTTTCTGAAAGGGATGCCAGTATGTGTAAGAGTGGTAGCGAAGAACCTCGTGTAACCGATCGGGAATGCAATTGAAAGTTCGGCAAAGCGACGATAACAGTGTTCATTATGGGCTGGGAACGCGTGTTCGGCGTGGAATTGTTTCGAGAGCAGGTTCAATCCTGTTTGCCTGGTGAATCAGCTCTCCAGTTAAGTGCGTGGCCTTGGTGGAGTAGCGTCTGACCTCCCCGTCTCGTAGCCAGTTGATCCACGAGTGGGTGGACATCTGTTGCCATGGATTGCCGTGTAGTTAATCAGTGCTCCAGAGCAATGCCACTGGTTCCATCCTCTTTGAGGTTTTGATAATGTACTCTCTCTAAGAGTGCTTTGGATTCTGGGCCATCCAGACTTTCACTCAATATGGCAGTTCAACTAATTTCTAGTTAAATTCTATTTCTCCTACTTTGAATATGTTTTACACAAGTTTTATTATTATGTGATTATTATTTGAACAATTTTGTTATTGCATTATTAATGGAATATGCTAGAGCATGGAAAATAAGACACTACATTTTAGATCCAAGTAGAAAGCAGTCGTTGCAAAACCAGTAAGTCCTTTCTGATAAGTGATGAATCAGAACTAGGTTTGGAAATGGAAGGAACAATTAACAGGTTCATAAATATCAAGAAAACATAGTTGAGATAGAACTGGAGGGTACTCAAGAAGACTAGGAGCATCAAGATACCAGCGGGAGTTATAAATTGGCTCTCTAGTTGGAGTTTCCAAGACGCGGATTTTGGCGACATAGCTTTATCTTGCCACGGTTTGCCAATACCGTTGTTTCTCCGACTAAGTAATCCACTTTATTGATTTTGCTTCGCCGAGTAATCTCGCAGCTGGCGAAAGTGCTCGAGCCGTTTACATGATGGATCTTTTGCTTATCTGGAACTTCGTCGAGACTAAAACCAAAATGCCTTTTCTCTCAGTATTGAAATGATGTGCCCGACTTTGAATTCACAGAGTTTCGACAGAATCATCACGTTCTAGATATTAAAGAGTCAAGTCGCAGTGTTTCGCGCGTGGTAATAAGTTATCTAGGGCGTCTGCAGGTAACACTGGGTTTAATGTTGCGATTGTTGTTTTGCTTTAACGCAAACTAGGGTGATTAGTACTCGGCAAACGAGGCTACGAGTACGTACATATTCCCCAGGGATAACTCGTCGTCTTTGTACGCGCGAGCGAAGTGAAGGGAGGTTTGGGACTCCCAAGAGCTATCCGTATTCTAGGGTGTACCCAAGTGTACGTACGTAAGTATGGTTGGCAATGCTGCCTAGCCACCGCAACAGGATGGTGCACGTGAAACCAATTCCTCGTTCGTAGGAAGCGAGCTTTCCCAATGTGTGTCTTACGCGCGCGTCATCATCCGCCGAGAAATTAATTGTCCTTTACCACGTGGCACCCCTCTCAGTTAGGAAACTACCTGAAGTCATCAAATAGAAACACAACTCGACTACATTATTTATCTTACTTATCTTTCGAACTTTCAAACCCTACATTTAAAACAGCCTCCATATTTCCACAATTTTCCGACTACTACTTTTAATTAACCTTTTAATTAACCTCGACAATTAATCTTCAACATCTCTGCATTCTTTATATCACTATAAATATCATGCATTAGCATTATTATGTGTGCTTGAGACTATTTACACTCTTGCATACTAAAGGTTATCATAAACTACTTTGAATCGCATCGTTAGTATGATAGAAACACATATGCATAAGACAGAGAATTAATGAGATTGCTGCGGATTTCGGGTGTAATGAGTGTGTCTTCGGAGGAAAGGATCGTGCATTCTCTGAAATAGCGGGAGCAACTAGGAAGAGCTAGACGACCCACGAGACAGCCGGGGAGGTGGTCCATACTGCGGCTGGGTGACCGCGTGGCTGCTTGCCAGGCCGCATACATCTTACCCTGACATAATCATCCTACATTCGCACCCTACACATTCGACTTCCCACCCGATCCTGGCTGGGACTACTACAGCTCCTGCATCGCGCCCTCCATATCCACAATCTCAGCATCGTGTTACGAGCCGCGCTATCACTGCATGCTTATGCTAAACGACACTGCGCTTCCGTTACCGCCACATGCGGACCTTCCATTGCGCAAACTGGGAAAGCGTATACTACCTTCGCTTACTTTAAAAATTTCAGAATTTCGCCACTATAAGATGCAGATTGTCGCTCTATTGACAGAGTCGGTCTGTTTCGATATACATATAATGATTATGCTTATTAGTTGAATTGTCAATTCTATTGGCGTGGTACGTGCAATTCAGAATTCTTTTTTAACAGTTCCATTCTCTGGTTGGAAATGTGAAGATTGGATAGAAGTCTCGTTTCACAATGTACTTGAGAGCTTTCTGAAACTCCTTTATTTTCTCCTGACGATGAACGTCCTATTTCCCATCGTGTTGGAATAATGCTGGGACCCCGTTTGTTCCATTTCGCAGGATAAGACCCGCTGCAACCCTCACCCAATTCAATGATACCTGCGTTATTATATTTAATCCCGATCACTTCGATTTATTCCCAGCGGCGCATTACTCAAATCGAAATCCTAGCGACGCGAAATCGAGTGGGTGAATTTTATGGGAGCCGGGATTATGCAGGTCTTATACCATAATTCTCGCATCTATCCGGAATGCGAGTAATGGCGGAGGAATTCATATCTAGCGCGTAGAGGCTATTCAATTATTCCGGTGGCCCGTGTTTTTACGCCCGGCATTAATTTTAAGCTTTGCGGGCGGTGGGTCGTTTTGCGCGAGGAAAACGTGGACTCGTGGCTTAAAAAGCGAGGAGCGCCGACGTTTCAAAGACTTGCACAGCCTGTTTTATTCATCGTCTTTGACCCCGTAATTTAAACTGTAATTTCACGGGAGCCCGCACGTGCATTGTACAGTTAGTGTCTAAGCAGGCCCACCTTAATCGTGCAGGATTGCATTGTCTAAGTCCTCTCGCGGTTATGCCGCTGCTTTACTAAATGCTCTCATAATGCCCGTCGGACAAAGTTTATCTTTGGTCATTAAGATTCTAAAGAAGCTTTTGCGCGCACATTCTTTCTCTCCTACTCGTTTTTTCGCCCCCCCCCCCCCTCTCTCTCTCTCTCTCTCTTTCTCTCCCTCAAAGAGATCCCATAAACAGGCAAAAACTGCGGAAGTACCAGCGCTGCATTATACATTACCTGTGTGCACCTAGGGCGTAATGAAGTGTATACGAGCGACGCGTGCTCCCTGACATCCATAGGTTTTGCCAGCCACTGGTATGCGAGGGCCTACTTCCACTGCAGTTCTATATTTTACTCCAGAACGCTTTAATGATACCCGGAAAGAAATATGCGTAGAAAAAACTTCATCATGGAATACCAGAGATTGAAATGCGGATGTTAATTTAGTTAAGTAGATAAAAATTAAGAGAAATTTTTCCCTCGCTTTACTTGCGCAGCTCTTGCAAAATATTGTAGTTCTATTATCCGAAGGACATCAGTTATCCAGCGATACGTCGGCAAACGTGATGTATCCTGCGCTAGGCTCCTACTCGGATTGATTAAAGTTTCCGCAGCAGCCGTAACCACACGGGACAGGAATTTCAATTCCATCTGGTCGGACAGTGGCGCGATAAAATTCGCCGTATGAAGTGCCGGACGAATTCGAGAGTTCAAAAGAGGCCGAAAGAGGATTTACCGGTCCTTTGCTATGCGAGAAACGTAGGGAAAAAATAGTGGCGCGCGCTCTCGCGAAATACGATATCGAACAACACTTTCGGAATGTTTAATCTCGCACGCTCCTGCCCGACTACGCATCCGAGTTTCATGAGAGCAGAAAAAAGCAGTTGGCTCTGAATCCGCTCATACTGAAACCGCACTGAACTATGTCTCATTTTACGAATCGATAATCGGCAATTCCTATGAGAAACGATTTAAGAAAGAGCCAATTAATTGCTGTGCATTGGCGTACAAAGGAAACGGGAATTGCAGGATTCTTCTGATCCATGAAAGCCGTCAATCGTAAAATCCTGTACAACGTGAAGGGACTTTTGCAATACGCGTCACATGTTGGGGTACTAGGAATCCGACGCCCTAGATTCCAGAGTTCCATCAGGTCTTCCGCTTCTTGCAACGTCTTTGAGAAGGCTATTCTCAAAGATCTTGCTTTCCATGTGCGCACGAGCACACACGAGAGAAGGAAAGGAGTTGCATCGAAATTCAATAAAGTCTTCTTGTCGACAGAGGAGAAGGGCATGAAAAAAGCAGTAACTGCCTTCGTAATCTCGTGAAGATGAAGCTATAACCGTGGATCATAATACAAAGTTTACTAGGGCACACGGCCGTTCTGCGGCCCGGCGCGAAATGAGGGCCCTAGTCGAATAATGCGCCAAGTTTTAATTGTTATAGCTCGTAGTGGTCGCAGTTATTCCCCTCGATCGCCATTAAATCAGGATTATTCGTTTTGATTTCGCAATCTTTGAGGATCACGTCGTCGCCCTGGCCATTTTCCGATAGAAATAATGGGACATCTGAATTCCTGTTGAAGTTTTAAATTATATTATTTAAAATAATTTCCGCGACAATTACAGTTTCTATCGCATTGACAATAACATATGTATATATATTACCTCACGACGACGTCGATTTCAATGAAATATTAAATCGTCTACTTGGTAATTTCCTCTTAGAACTTAGAGCGTCATCGAATCTTTACAATCACAAGATCACAGGTATATTCAGGACATATAGGATTGTTGCACTTAATGCCGTCCTAATGGCACAATCCAAGGAAGGTTCTAATTACATCGATACCTTTGCCGCTAATGCCTTTCCTCTTTCACTTATATCAGAGTAGCGTCGGACATTTACTCATGCCGCGATATTTCAAGCTCTGCCGGATTAAGCACTCCCCACCAGTTAATAGGAGCCTGATTACGAGAACGGTAGTCGTTAATATAAGGATCTTCTGCCAGTGCTGGGTTCGTTACGAGCGCCGACAGGCCGTTTCCACCGGATAAGCGCAAAAACTGGCATGAACTACAAACGCTTTTATTCCGGCAGCGCAGCATCCCGAACCGCCGTTCTACGAGTCACATGGCTCCTGGTGTCTCACAGGTGGTAATGGCGTAGACCGATAATTACAGCCTCGAACACGGATGAAACTAGTTTGCAGGCTGTATCACTGTACAAGCATGGCTGCTCCTGGTAGTGTGTACCGGCGGCATTTCCTTATGCCGCAGTCTCGTTACTCTCAATGCCCACATAAATGACTTCCCCCTAATTGGCGCAGCATTTGGAGGCATTGAAGGGTGGGACAATTATAAATAGATTAGAAACTAGTCTGTAATCAGCAGTGTCTAATGCCATCCGCCGCGACCACACGCTTGCCAATGAAATTCTAGTCTAGGAGAACCGCCGCTTGAGAAAAATACTTGGCGGCGGTCGCAACATCCTGGAATTAGATTCTGTATTTGTGGCAGATTTACTTTCATGATCTCGTGCGTGTCTATGAAGGTAACTGGTCATATCTGGCATAATAGATATATTCCTGTTACAATAATATTTCATCCACAAGATTCGTGCAAGTAGAAGTGTAAAGTTGAATTAATATGTGAAATTTATGAAGCTTTTTATCATCAAATTAAAACTCTGATCCATCCAGTCTACCGAATTGCGAACTGCACACTAGGTGGGCCAATGCATCTCCTTGGAAAAGTTTACGATCATTCAGTGCTCGAAATTTCTTCTCGAACGACTTCGGGGGCTGCCGCTATAAAAGCAACGTGTGTACTCTGCGCATCAAGTTGGCTACCGAGTTAGTTTATGAAAGAAGCAGAGGGTATATTAAATCAGTATAGTGACAGGTGCACTTTATCGGAAGGCGAATACTCGAATCGTTCGAGTAGCAACGAGCAGCTTGATGCTAGCAGTCGCGATATTTAAGTAACCGCTTGTTCCCCCGGTTAATGTGACTGCACGGAAAGCTAAGTAATAGTTATTCACTGCCGTTGGATAAAGCCTGGCATGGATGTGAGGTCTAATGGTTATGCGCCATGAAAACGTATATGGCACTAGCGCATGCATTTCTGATGATGCCAGAGACCCCGAAACTGATGGTTCGGAGTGCATTAGCCGGTACTAATCACCCCGCAGCGCTGCGAGCTACAACAAACTTTCAACATCTGCCGTTAAAGCATCCTGAAAAAATCATATTGACTGTTACTGCTACGTGACCCTTGCCATATAGTCCTGCTGGGCTGTGTTAACTATTCTCCAGATCGATTGCTAACATTCGCTTTGCTATTATAGCATTCTTGTAACAATATTATAACTGTTTCTAGATTTGTTTCTAACCGTATATTATTGTTTTATTTAGTGTACATTTTTTGAAACGTGTTGTTGGAGAAAGCGATTTACTCTGATTAACTTGATTTTCACTGACAAATATCGAATCTACCGGGAGATATGCTTATTTATTCTCACTTTATTTTTCCCTTTTATTTATTCCCATTAGCATGAATAGGGAGAACATGGGTTAGATATCCGGCCTGATTTCTGTACCGCTCACCTAATGTTTAAGATCTGATAGCATTTAAATGCATGTTCCAACAGCGCTCGCTTCAGTAGTTCGAATAGCACCGACCACAAACGGGAGAGATTCTGTGGTTCATTCCTGTTTGATACATCGAAACAGGTAAAACGTCAGCATTAACTGAACTCGTCCCACATTCTCCCAATTCATGGAATGAACGCGTAGCTATTTCGAGGTTTCGAAATAATGTTCGGCAGCCAGCATAAAATAGACAGACATAAAAGTAGTGGCTTACTCGCTTGCGTCTGGACCATTGGGCCAAGTAATTGTGTGTTTCTATAGAGAGGATCTTCACAAATCTGTCGCACCACTAAGATAAGTGCATCGTGACCGCCTCCTGGACAGCGTTCGGGTTCAGCTCGCCATGCTTGTCCTCGTTCATCGACAAGTTCCCTCTGGACTTTGCGACAGTGATGCTGGCACTGCGAGAGTCAGCGTGGTCCGGTGGTCCAGCGCAGCATCCGGATAGAAAGTAGTAACACGCTAGCACCAGTAACTTAGGCGATCTTCCTCGGCGATAAGATAAAGGCTAAATAGTCTGCTAATTAAAGACTGCCGTTGGCTCGAGCCACCCTGAGTGCCGACAGAAGTCGCATTAATTAGGAAAACCAGCCGTTTCTTACTCGCACTTCCCTGGCTTTCGTTATGTCGCTCGCTCGTGCTTCCTTCGCCATATCGAATACACTTCCCGACTTTAATTATTGGCAGCCTGGTCGCGCAATCTCGCCGCAGGGATTCGATTCTAATTGAATTTTATAAGACATCTTGCGTTGTGCCGATTTGCAGTGCGCGTAAATTCTCCTCTCTGGGTAACCTTGGTCTCGAGATTGAGGTCTGGAATTTAATAATTGCTGTAGCTCTTCCTGAGTTTTACAACTATCCCGATGTCGACAAAATCGATGCACTAGAAATGCACAAAGTTAATTGTTCGAAGCACGGCATAATTAATACGTGGCGTAGGCGCCCACTCCACAAATGTTCTTGTCCCATTCATTTCTATGTATTCCATTGAGGAGTGGAATATCTGCCGAATCTCGAAAACCACTTTGTTATACAATGAAATACATTTCAGAATTTCCTGCTTCAAACGTTTGACTTTTCAAGAGGTATTTATTAAAAAATTATTAAAAATGTTTGTGAGGGAATACGGTGTGTTGAGCCCCTTAAATTTACTGCTTGACAATTCTGCTCGGTTCCATTTGAAATTGAAATTGACCATTGCACCCTGTCTCAGATAAAGTTTGTCGACCCATGTTCTACAATCGTAAGCCTCGTCTACAGCGATGCGAGTAATCGCATTTGCCGGCGGCAATGCATATTTCTCCCAAATCGGATAGACGTTCGAGGTGTTCTTAATCACGGATTGACACATCGATCGCGCAGCTTTCACACAGGAAGTGCGAGGAAGTACACGTGAAAAAGCAGCTGTTGCACCAATCCCGTAAATCCACATTCGTCGCGCAGAAAAGAGAAATACACGATGAGGAAGCGGGGTTTCCTTATCAGCCATTAGCATCTCTGTTTAATGTGCCAAGCAAGTCAATATTGGGCCAAGATCTTTTCGACATTTAAAAAGATAAGGCTGACGCTTGACACTCTCACAATTAGTCGGGATGTTTTTCCACAGCGTGCTATTGATGTCGATATTAACCTTCAAAAAGTGATGGATCGCCATCAAGTCATTAGCTCTACCCTTAACAAAACACCAACTGATACTTTCGTTGGAAGCACCTCTAATCTGCTTGCACGATATTCATTAGAGTTCAAAGAACTAATCGGGCTGATTTAGGTTTCATGCTCTTTATCAGCCAGTGCAATGCATTAGGACTTACTCTCCAGCGATTTCTAATGGCTTTAATGTTATCTGTGAAATTGGCTGGTGTCACGTACTACACGAGTAGCTGGATCTGATCCCTTTGATTCGGAGTGAGGTAGTTGAAGATGTTGCCACTAAAGCGATAGGAGGGCAGTGGGAGGTTAAATTTGAAATCGATCGCCATGATAATTCAATCTAAGGTGGAATGGAAGGGTGGTTGGCCGTCTTATCCATGGGGTGCCAGTGATACGAAGACCAGATCCTAGATACGAGGTGCCAGGCCAGCTTTATCTCTTATTTGTGGCATCGTAGATTCCAGAAACAGTCTTCTCCCTCTTGCTTCCCTTCCCGCCGTCTGTCTCGCTTCCTTTCTCTCCCCCCGGGCGACCTTTCCATGGCGTCTCCTTTAAGCTTTTCCTCCCGGAATCTCACTCGAGTTCTCCCTTGGAGTGCGACCTCAAATCCGCACTTAGAAAGCGAGGAGCAGTGTCGTCCGTAGAGGTCTATAAGCTCTCTCGGAGAGGGTATGGGACGTCCGGTGCGACGACGACGAAGACGACGGTGGCTTGCATCGACGAGCACATTGCGTCGAGTGCTACGGGAACTCCCCGTGCACTGGCAAAGCAGTGCCAGGCTGGATGCGAGTAGACAGGTAGCTGTTAGCTTATGTAGATTAAATTGTTTCGAAGAAGCCCCGGCTGCTGTTTATTCATCGCGAAAGGACGGCACTCGAGATAAACGAAATGATCAGGGGACCGTCTGCACTGCTGTTCTTCGGCGGCCCTTATCGAAATGCCCGGAGAATCCTTCAACCGAGTGGAACAACGACACACTTACTCGCACCCTGCGCGCATCTCGCACCGCCACCGCCGTCGCTCCCATAATACATACGGCTCACTCCACCTCTTCTCTACTCTCTATATCGACCCTACATACATACATAGCATCGATACCCGGGCGCATTCGGTTAACGTGAAATTGCCTGCTACGTTTAGGGCTCTCTGACGACGAACCTTTTTGATACCATCGCCAGACACGAGCTGCCGGGACACACAGAGCCTTACATGAACTTTCCACCATTGCGAAGCTTCTCCCGTGCATTTATGCACACTGGGTGCAAGCAGCGCAACTGTTGCCCTTTTTGTATGGCGGATAACGAAAAGTACTCGCGAACATATTCAAAATGATTTGGGGTATTATTACTTGATTTAATTTTAGTTTGCAAGTAGACGAAGAGGGATGATATGTTAGAATGCATCGTAAGTTACAATTCTTGTGACACATTTCTGAAAGGAATGAACGCTATAACCGTTTACAGTCTCGCAGTGCTTGCACTTTTACACCCTGTATATCCGGATTCTTTTGGTACCCGAGCGACGTGAATTTAATGCGAAGTGCTACTTTTGTTACACACCGTCATTGCAGAGATATCTTTTTTCCCTTTCTGGAGGTTGGGGCGTAAAACGTCGCCTCTTTCCAGAGGTCCCCGAGTACAGTCACGAGGGCTCCATTAAAATCGCGGCAATTAAAAATGTCCATTAATTCCGACTGATGATAGCGACGCGCGGCCGCTCGCCGCTGCCCGTTACTGCAGGGCGGCACTCGATTAATAAAAGTCGCCCTCACAAAAACAGGAGAAAAGAGAGCGAGGAAGTTTACGAGACGCGTATTTTATTGTCAGCTGCAAGCGTTGTAGTTTTTCGGGTAGGCATTGTCGAGTGAGATGTCTTCCTTTTCCCCTGGGAAGCTTAAGGGAGAATGGGGAGAATCCGTGGCTTGTGATGAAGGCTGGGAAATGGGGACAAATAGACCCAAATGTCAGGTCGTTGGATTAAAAAGTCGTAGTAACGTTCGACACCTCTCTAGTGTTACCGTTGAGAAGAATAATCACGAATATTTTCATCCAACACCGGAACCAAAGAGGAAACTGTGTCGCCCATTATTCAAGCTCATTGAAATGCAACTCTCATTAATCGTGTAATCAGCCTTCGAATCCTTGAAATCTTCAGTTTGATGAAGTGGACTCGTGCAGATGCTGCGAGTACTCATACCCGATGTCGAGCAATTTACGGGGCAATCTCGCGTCCTGGCTAATTGAGATTTGATTGCCAGTTCATGGAAAAGCGAGTGTCGCAGTCTTTTTCAGTTACATCGAGGACATTCACGTAGCTGCTCTTAATCGGAGAGCAGTGCTACGTGCGAAAGGAGAAACCAGCTGTTTACTGACGCAGCGTGAATATCGGTCAAGATGCTCGTAAGCCGAAACAAAAACTTTGGGTCTTTTCCGACTGGCGCTGAAAATTAAATTGCAGTCGTTAGGCCAACTGGTAAAGCTGGTAAATACATTATCGCTGCTCAAACTCCAATGTTTCCTTTCTCAACGCGTATTATTGAGGATGCAAAGGAGTTCGCACTGGGCTTGTGCGTGAGAAAAGTGAGTGCAGGTAGCGTCAGGTAGTTATTGGAGGAGAGTCGTCCGTCTTCCACAGACAGTGCCATCCATTGGTTCGAATTGGCTCGGTAGCAACTCTTCTCGGCAATGTTCTCCAGCTAGTATATGTACCTGGAGTGCTCGTGAATGTTTTATCCCGATAAATTTACCCGGGTCGCTCGAGTTTTCCGCCCGTTCTTCTCTGTCATTCATCAGTCATGCCGGCTATCATTCATGGTGGCCTGTTCCCTGTACAATATTGATAACATCGTTATTATACCGCAAATATTTCAGTAGTTGCTGTGTTCATAGGAACGTGGCTTTTCCAGTTACCGTAACTTTTTGGATGCGCGAGAATGATGGTGTAAATTTAAGAAGACGCGAACTACGCTCATTTGATTCAATTTGCAGTTTTTATAGCTTCTGAAAAGTTTACACAGAATTCCCACAAGTGAATTGTAATTATCTTATGAAGCTGGATTGTATGAGCCATTCTTTATGCCATAAGGCATTTGCCAGGCCACAGCTGGACAGCTTTAATCGGTGGGCCGCGTGTAATTCGGGCGTGGCCCTGTAATTTGCAGTCATTTAATATAATCACTTTCTTTCTGCCTGTCATTCCTCTCGCCCATCTGTTACTTTTGCTCATGATTGAATATATAACTCATTGACCGAGTTACTTTCCCGGTCTGCGCTTCCGCGCTTTAAATTAGAGAGTCGGTTTTCTTGCAGTTCCACTTTCAGTGGTCTTAAAAAAATCTTTGCGGAAGATCACCGCAGGGTGATGACTTTAACCGGTCGACGGGGTGAAGTAATTGAGCAATTAAGTAGTTCAGGTCATAAAAAAACTTCGAACTCTCCATAAACGTAGTAAGTACTGCGATCCAAAGCCGCGGTTGAGTTTTGCGAGCCATTCACTGAGTTTGCCGCAATCTCTTCAAAAAAGGGAACCGCGCGACATAATCTGATAGTGTACAGGTGCAACAGTACCGCGCGGTTGACAGCGCACATAGCGTATTTTTCTGTGGTCGGCGCAACTGCTGAACTGCTACTACCGCTGGCGCCGATCCAGGAACGTCCTCGCCTTGATAATGCATATTACCTGGCATTGCGCGCTGCTTTGCCGTAAAGTTAAATAAATCCCGTGCCGCTTTTAACCCCCTTTTTAACTTTTTCGTTCCTTCTCACATTTCCCTTCCCATTTCCATAATCGCCGTGGCTGCACCACTGCCGGTTGAGAGTTGCAATCTGACCAGATCTTTGGACTGTTAACTACAAGGATAATCTCGAGCATCTGCCACTTTTCGTACAATCAATGCACACTTTAGCAGTTAGACCGCTTCTTCTTTCGATGTAGGAGTATTTATTCCAATGAGTACATTAAATGGGCATCGGTTATTGTATGTCCTTTTGGAGTAATGAGGGCATTATAGTCCGCATCCTTTATTCGCAGTATACTAAAGGCTCCATGCGCATTCGGGATTTACGAGAACACGAGAATGGTGCGGTGAACATTCGTAGTACTCAGGTGCAATTTGTCCATAGCTAGAAGCAGAGATACACATCTTATCTGGCTGGATATTCACAGTCTGGTAATAACTAAATGAGAAGTACGTCTATGCGCATCCCACACTCGAGACGTACTATTCGCCCGTGTATACACTACAGTAATGAATCGAGCCTGGGAAGAGGAACGATGATCGTTCCGAGACAATGCACGATGCTATCATTCGGTGGACGCTACATCGATAAAGCGTACAATTAACCCGCAGCTTTGACTTTCGAGCGGAGTGGCGCGAATCATTACGAGCGCTTAATCCAGGCTCGCACAATGATTCTTTCGGTGCGCCAATTTAACTGCGGCATACATGCGTGTATCTCTTGGCGCTCATAAGGAGTGACCAATGACTGTGTACCAGGAGATGACATCCGGTGTGATAGCGGAGACTGCATTGCCCGACGTCTTAAGCCTCGGCCGGCAAAGCGGCTGTGATGCACGAGCAGCCCAGCATTCGAGAGATAACGGGGAAGCGCACCTTTGTCTGCCAATTGTGAGTGGCCAACACTGGCAGGAAATCGTCGACAAAACAGATACGTTTATCCTCTTAATTAATTATATTGTCCGCGGTGATAAAGCGCCGCCGATGGCCGCATCGGCCTGATAATGTATTTCCATATCTTACACTTGCACACTTGCGATCCGAACAGCCGTGCAAACTCTTCCGCCTGTGCGAAAGTCGCTAGACGTGCCGCATTCCACAATCTCGACGCCAGTCTGTTGTGGCAATCGAGAATAATTATTAATACTTCATTCCGACTTTTCTTAATACTGTTATATTTAATCTTACCGGATCGAAGACCAAAAAATAAATGGATTACGTTTTTAAAGAATATAACTCTTTTGTAAATATATTGTCGTTAGTCTTGAAATTGCAAGCTAGAATCTCGCTTCATGTTGGAAAATGATTTCGGTGAGCATGTTACGATATCAGCTTCGATCGTACATCGTACATACGCATCATCGTGTGTACATCATTATAGAGTACAGTATTATGCACGATCGTGTATGCTGAAGTTTGACCACACTTCGGAAGGCTGTACGATGCTGTAGTCTGCAAGGGACTGCGGGAGCGTACAAGAGGAATTACATGACTCCACAATGTTCGTGCTTGTTCTAGTAAAACCAGAGTCAAACACTATCAACCAAGGTAACATGTCACCTACAAGTTTCGTTTTACTCTCATAGTGTGATGTGAACATTCACCTCCTTAATAATAATACACTACTACAGCTTATATCATATAATCATATAAATATTCTAATATTGGTATTATACCACAAATATAATACGCGTTATAATCATTATGAAAAATGCGACGTTGTTATGTCTGTCATTATAATTATTTACAGTACTATGTTAAGCAGAACGTAGAGTATAAGTACGTCAATTATCGTCATTGGACTGTACATTGTGCGTGCGATCGAGCGACACCGAACTACCGTGTGCTTTTTGCGCGGGTTCGCATCGGAAAGATGAAAGTCATTAAGTCGTTATAATAGATCGACAGTCGTGTTTTAGTAAGCATGTCTTTAACGCGACGGTGATTACGCTGTCCCCGTGTGGCATTTACAAAAGCTTTTTCAGGGGTGATTGCCTGTATGGCGAGTGTCTGCGAGCGATGCATCCACGCAGTCCATGGTATGGTACGTGATTACAGTGTAGTTAGGTGCCGCGGCATCGCATTAAAAGCAACGACTCATGCTGCAATTAATCTTCGTGACTATCGACGACGGAAACCACGTACGGCCGGTATTTACTCTAATGCACTCGCATAACAGAGAAAATGAAGTCTATTGGAAAAACTGAAGTATGCCTCCTATGGAATTCAGAAAATAGTAAATAGCAGTACAGATTGCTTTTTACCGTGGATGCTTCTCGAATTAATCTCAGTTATGATGAGTTGGTGACAGTACGCAGTTACTTAATATGATTTATTGATGGTTGTATTATGCCGTTGTTTATGTTCGCGGGTTTTATCGAACGACAATGCAAGATTTTGCGAAAGTCAAGCAAGTAACAATCGCATTGCTCCACGTCGACCGCACAAGACCAGGGAAGGAACGGCACGATCTTCCAGGAGAGATGAAGTGGGTATCTTCAAGGAATCCGCACTTCTCGTGCACCCGTGTCACAGTGAAGTGACGCGGCAGTCTGGAATGAGATCCCTCGGAGATCGTTCTTCTGGAAGAATTGCGGAGTCCACCGGAGTTCCATTGAGCAATTGACATTCTCAAGTATCGCGCGCAATCGGGAAAGCATCTTCTCTGAAGTAGACGTGCGCAGCAGAATCGGCCGATTAAAGCCCTTAGACGTCGCATCGAGGCTTCGATATCTGTCCACCGGTCGTTCAGAAAATCTGCACCGGTTTAATCGAACGACCTTTCGCAGTTTCTCGTGGCAGGTTGCGCAGCGCAGTGTCAGAGATCGGTCATATCTCGTTGGTGGCGGTACACATGTCTCGGTGGCGATTGCCGATCGGTGGATGAAGTCACGTTCGATCTCCGCTCGGTGAAACGAGCTGAGTCGGAGCGTCGATAAATAATGTATCGGCGCGCGTACATTGGTATCCGCTTCAAGAGAGCTTTTACGCTTTCGCGCGATTTACAGAGATATGCCCATTGTGAATTATGTCTGGCTTCCCGGTACGATGACGAGCATCTCCCCCGCTTGCTATTTACGGCCATTGTTTTCGCCTCGGCGCTCACGGCTAGGATCGCGCAGCATCCTGATCCTTATTGAGGCGCGCGTGGGTCGACTTACTTACTTGTTAGCTCTTCCGCCACTCTCCTTCGCAATGGGAACTCTCGCGCGCTAGCCGGTGACCGGGCCACTCTCGGCCCGATCCAGCAGCGTTGCACCTCCAGCTTATATGCACGTATCACCTGGTTATTGCCGTGCCGTGATTCGACTATTCTACTTATACCCGTGGAACGGCTATTCTACTTATATCTCACCGCTAACGGTCCAGTCGGATGGTATGATCGAGTTGAAAGAAAGCGTTGCGAACCATATTCAACTGGTAACCTCGACCCCTGCATTACAGTTTTCACCACTCTCCCGCGGCTTTTGATTCCTTATTGAACCTGTTTGCGGTACCGCGATGTTACCGTATTTATCATATTGGATATCATACGGGAACCTATTAATCATTTAGCCTACCTGCTGCCCGAGTGCTTTCTCAGCAATTTCTCTGTGTGAATTGGAGCTTCCTCTGCGTATCAATAGAAATAAGGACGATCTTTAATAAATAGTCAAAGGAAAAACAGAATTCAGATGAAACAGATAAGAAAAATATTATATCATATGTCTAGTATTTTATGTTTAAAATATTTTCTTTCTTTCTTCTTTTGTTCAGTGATAAAATTTTACTCTCAAAGGTTGAAAATACAAGGTTGTATTTGGATTCACCTTTCAAGGAAGGTCTAGCAATGTCTCGCTAGCTGACAGAAACGTATCGCAAAGGCACGTATTACAAAGGAGAGCCAAGAGTGAGCTCGTGGAAAGAAAGGTGAAGGCAGCGCGATGCATCGGTAGAGGCAGCAGCAAAAGCTACGCAAAGTCGGATGGTTGCGCGAATATCTCCGGCGGACTATACAGTTATAATTGCCGCGATTCCGAGGCACGGTTGCGACCGCGTCTACGATTACCCATTACCCGGATGAATATCTCGGATTACGGCGCGGCAGCTAAATAAATTACCACATAAAACGGGCGAGCGAGCGAACGAGCGCTCGCTCCCTCTCTTCCTGCTCGGGCCCTTCGTACCAGAGCGGCGCTTCTCTGCAAATCTCTGGCTCACTTGTCTCGCATATTAACAACGCCGTAATGCGTGTGCACCGGTGTAAATCTCGCAGTCCGTCCCCGGATTCGCCCGGCCACACGTGTACATGGAACACGGCATCGGAGTTCGATCTCCATTTGGTAAGGAGGAAGCACCGACCATGCAACACACGCTCGCCTTGGGCTTGTGCTACACACGCGTTCTTAAGGCAATATGTTCCTTCTATGAAAATATCCGTTATGCCTGCCACGTTGCCTGATTTGCGTCTACTATCCTCGAAAGCAACCTCCTCTCGCAACATGTGTTTAACGCCTTCAGACCTTAAGGCGCATTTGTGGATAACAGTTGTCCTTGGAAAGCCGCTCGAGAAAACCCTTGCTGATGGAAAGAGCGAGTATTATAGTTTTTATTGGCTGCTCGACAGTTTAGTTGATGGCGTAATGTGTAGGAGCTTGTGTGGCAATTCTGTTTCGGGTATCTTGTTTGTTTGTTGTGGAGATAAAACCAGCCTGTTTTCTCACAACCACTCGAAAGAAGGACGTCGCAATGTCGAGTGAACACTAAATGCTTTGTCTTGTTTTCGCCAGTGTCTATGTTGATTCTAATTTGCTTTAATAAGTCTTTTCAGACATTGTCAATAAGTTCGCACTCAACATACTGCATATTATGCTTCATACATAATCATTAATTCCTCACTTAACATTCGGGAACATCGCCAAAACCCACAGTTGGACTTTCGCCGTGTCGCACTTTCTCAAATATTGACTGAACCAGCAATCAACGAGAAACCCGTAATATGCGGGTTGTCTCAGCATCGGTGCGTTTTGTCTCGCAGGTCGATCATCGTGGTGGACGAGGTGGACGAGATATTATGAAGGCTTTCATTGAAAATCATAGCCGCGTCGAAGGTGCGGGTGAAAGGGGAGTTGCTGGGGTAGTCAAAGCAATGATGGCAAGCACTCGCATTCTCACGATAATCCGCCGTGTACCGTTTTCCCCCGACACAATGACTTTTTATCGAGCGGCAGCAATCTTTACTGGAAACAAAACCTTTCCCTGTGCCGAGATTTATCGGCCTCGTCTCCGCGGCCAGTCGCAGCTTAGTCCTGCGTGTGTTCGTGTGTAGGTGTGTGCCTGTGTGCATGTACGTTACTGGCTAACCTTACTCGTGCTGCGCGCACGTAGATAACTTTCTCCGGCGTGATAAGCCGTAAGGTATAAATCTGAATTGTTTTTATAAATCCTGCGGAGAAAGATGCGCCGACGAGATAACGGCGAAGGCCCCCCTAACGAAGCCTGTAATTTGCGGACCGCCAGCCACCATTTCCCCGCTGCGCCAGAGGTATCGATCAGCGCGCCAGATCGATCGGGCCCGATTTAAACCAATTCGCGCCCGATGCGCCCACGGAAACATGCACTTTCATTCAGATCCCCCCCGTCGATCTTACATTGTGTCCGCGCCGTTCAGGCACTCTTTCGCAAGCACCCTTTCACGCTGAACTGATCAGTTTTTGGAAACTTGTCCTTCGATCTTGATCAAACTGCAACATATTATTATCTCCGTGAAATAACAATAGGTTTGAATTGTTCATTAAATGGGTTAATAAATACATGACTGAAATGTGTAATCCTATCATCTGTTATCGGTTTAGTGAATAGAACATTGCATGCCGTCCTATGACGAACTTCTCATCATAAATGTTGCAAACTGGGTGTGCATGGAATGTATACTGATTTCCAAGACACAAGCGATAGCAATGGAACTCTGTTCAATTGTCCCATTCACTTTCCTCTTTGCGTGTGTGTCTGTATGCACATACCTGTGCGGCTTCGTATCCCATTGACAACATCATGAAGTCTACCGGGCGAGGCTCGTTGCTGCATCCATTATGAATATTTCGCCAGATTCTCTCCAGTGAAATAATAGTGATTCGTTCTCATGATTACTTGGAAACTAGGTGCATCCAGTGTTTGTGTTAACTATTGGAAGCTATTAATATCTTATATTTGGAAGTATGTCAGAATATGAGTTCCTTTATGTAACATTTTATTTCATTGCATACGCATACATATCAATTTTATTTCCGGGGCGAAATCGAATCACCGGATCGTCATTCATCAGTCAACACTCCAGTGTCCATGAGTGTGACGTCGTTCGAGGCAACACTTACAAGCTACTTAAACAAAACATTACACAGTATTCTAATTCGCGGGGGTCGATACATTAAATTTTCAGTCAGTCATTATAATGATAATCAACAATTCTCCAATACGTTTCTTCAATTGAAAATTTGACAATGGTGTTTCTTTTCTTACAGAAGATTTAATATCCACGTCCCTTCAAAAGTTTATAAATAATTGTTCTGAGTGTTTCTATATTGGGAATGGCGGTGGGATTCTTGGCATCCATGCCAGCAATGAGTCCGTTCTGAATATTTCCTAGATAATCTTTTACAAGCGCATCAGCTTCAGCATCAGCAGATGCGATCGACGCTCCCTGTCCGAGCTTATGAACGCGATTCGGGCTAGCATGTGCGTCTAAAGTGACAGTTGTCTCTGATAGATCAGGGTTGATTTGTTTGCTGCTCGATTGGGAACTACTGTGGGCATCGGCAGTGATGACTTTTTCTTTGCTGTCATGTCCACAGGTCACACCGTCCACGCAATGTGAGTGAGCCACGGAGTTTCCAGCTGCTCCGGAAACAGCGCCACCTTCTTTTCCACTAACAATGTTGTTCGAGGCAGCACCGGCCTTCGCAGCAGCTCCCAGCTGACCGTTTCCACGAATGTCACCCGTAACCGTGTGCGCATAGGTCTCAGATGCACTTTCACTCTGTTCGTGACCACCTCCATGGACATTGGACATGCCAGTTGCATCGGCTGAGGCCGAATCACCCTTGACAGTCGCTTCCACCCCAGACTCATCAATTCCATTGGCTGTTTGAACTCCACTCTTCGCTGCAGCATGCCCTCCACCCAGAACGGAAACCTCAGTTTCGGTCTTGCCGGCCTGTTTCTCAGTGATAGCTTTAGCATGTCCTTCATGGATATCGCTTCCTGAGTCAGCTTTAGCCTTGCCTTTTCCAATCACATTGGTCCCAGCCTGATAATTTCCCTTTTCGTTACTGGAATCAGCAGTGGCAACGGAGCCTCCTTTACGGGGACTATCGCCGTTAGTGGAAGCAGCGGCATGTGCATTTCCAATAGAATTCGCAGAGGCCTCCTCGCCATGTTTCGTCTCCGCCTTAGCAAACGAGCCCTTGTCGTGTCCGGATCCTGGAGCAGCAGCTATTGCTTCTCCATTCCCGATTATTGTAACAGAAACTTCGTCTTTGCCGTGCTTGTCTTGCTTAGCGGCTGACTCGGCGAACGAACTCTTGTCTTGGTCTTTGTCGAGGGCTACAGCGACTGATTGAGCGTCCCCAACGGCTACTGTCTCGACGGAAGTATGTCCTTGGTTGTTTTCCGAGATGGCCGAGGCTTCACCTTTGCTGCCACCGGTCGCGGCCTTTGCCTTTGCGTCACCGATCACTTCGGTATGAGTTTCGTAGTGTCCATGATCATTTGCGGCTGATGCTACGGCATGATCGTCTCCATGGATGTCTGCACTTATAGCAGAACCATGGCCTTCGCTTCCAAGAATGACTTGGGACTCAGAGACTCCATCATGCTGTTTTGATGTGGCTACGGAACCTCCATTGGAATTATGACTATTACTTGTAGCGGCGGAAGCGTCTCCCTCGCCAATGACAACTGTGTGCATTTCCTGCTGTCCATCTTGATTTTCACTGACAGATTTAACGAGACCGTGGTCGGAATCGATTCCAGCGACGGCAACACCATCGCCGATCACTTCAGTATGAGCGCTTGTTTGTCCATTTTCGTTTTCGGATTTCGACACGGCTTCGCCGTCATGGCTGATAGCTTCAGCGGAAGCGTGCCCTTTGCCGACGACATTGGTGCGAGCTTTGTTGTCGCCTCCATGGTTGATAGATTCGGCAATGGAACCCTTTTCACCGTGATCCGAAGCCGACGCAGATGATTTTCCCTTCCCAATGGTTGAAGTCTGGACTTCTTGCTGTCCATTGTGATTCTCAGATTCCGAAACAGCACGACCGTCCTTGTCATCAGCGACAGCGGTTGCCTTGCCGTCGCCAATAACTTGAGTATCAGTTTGCCGAACGCCGTCCTCGCTGTTGGTAACCGATATAGCCTGACCCGAGTTCTGCGAATCACTTGCAGCAGCAGATGCGTGTCCTTCTCCGACTACGCTTGTGTGAGCCTCATTAACACCGTGTTCATTATTCGAAACTGAGACGGAACCCTGATGATCGTCCGGGTTCGATGCACCGGCGCTGGACGAGCCTGAACCGACGATCTTAGTCTTAACTTCCTGTTGACCATGGTGATTCTTTGCGACTGAAACGGCATGATCTTGGCCTTTTTCTTCTGCTGCTGCAGAAGCTTCTCCATCTCCAAGGACGTCGGTGTGCGTGCTAAGATGGCCATGTTCGTTCTTACTGGATGAAACGGCGTGGTCCGAATCATGCAAGTCAGAGGCTCCGGCAGTTGCTCCACCATTTCCCTGAATGCTGGTATGAGCCTCATTAATGTTGTCGCGGTGTTTGGAGACTGAGACTGAGCTTGGACCATGCGGATCATCGACTTTGCCGACCGCTTCAGCGGACGCCTCGCCATTTCCAATGACCTCAGTGTGGGATTGCTCAACACCATTATGACTTTCGGCAACGGATTCTGCGTGGCCTTTGCCATTTGTATCCTCACCGGAAGCTGAAGCTTGCCCGTTTCCATGTACTATAGTTTCTGCTTCATTCCATCCATCCTCAGATTTGGAACTCGAGGCGGCAACATTCTCTTCTCCATGTTCTCCCGGGCCGACGGCTTTCCCAGTTGCTTCTCCATTTCCACTCACTAAAGTTTGAACGTTCGTCTCCTCACCATATACGCTTTCCGATTTTGATATTGCTTGACCCCCGCCAGGCGCGTCCTCAGCCGCAGCTGAAGCCTGCCCGTTTCCATGTACTATAGTTTCTGCTTCATTCCATCCGTCCTCAGACTTGGAACTCGAGGCGGCAACATTCTCTTCTCCATATTCTCCCGGGCCGACGGCTTTCCCAGTTGCTTCTCCATTTCCACTCACTGAAGTTTGAACATTCGTCTGGCCATGTACGCTTTCCGAATTTGATATTGTTTGACCCTCGCCATGCGCGTCCTCAGCCGCAGCTGAAGCCTGCCCGTTTCCATGTACAGTAGTTTCTGCTTCATTCCATCCGTCCTCAGACTTGGAACTCGAGGCGGCAACATTCTCTTCTCCATGTTCTCCTGGACCAACGGCTTTCCCAGTTGCCTCTCCATTACCACTAACTGAAGTTTCAACGTTAGTCTGGCCATGTACGCTTTCCGAATTTGATATTGCTTGACCCTCGCCATGCGCGTCCTCAGCAGCAGCTGAAGCCTGTCCGTTTCCATGCACTATAGTTTCTGCTTCATTCCATCCGTCCTCAGACTTGGAACTCGAGGCGGCAACATTCTCTTCTCCATGTTCTCCTGGACCAACGGCTTTCCCAGTTGCCTCTCCATTACCACTAACTGAAGTTTGAACGTTCGTCTCCTCACCATATACGCTTTCCGATTTTGATATTGCTTGACCCCCGCCAGGCGCGTCCTCAGCCACAGCTGAAGCCTGCCCGTTTCCATGTACTATAGTTTCTGCTTCATTCCATCCGTCCTCAGACTTGGAACTCGAGGCGGCAACATTCTCTTCTCCATATTCTCCCGGGCCGACGGCTTTCCCAGTTGCTTCTCCATTTCCACTCACTGAAGTTTGAACATTCGTCTGGCCATGTACGCTTTCCGAATTTGATATTGTTTGACCCTCGCCATGCGCGTCCTCAGCCGCAGCTGAAGCCTGCCCGTTTCCATGTACAGTAGTTTCTGCTTCATTCCATCCGTCCTCAGATTTGGAACTCGAGGCAGCAAGATTCTCTTCTCCATGTTCTCCTGGACCAACGGCTTTCCCAGTTGCCTCTCCATTACCAGTAACTGAAGTTGCAACGTTCGTCTGGCCATGTACGCTTTCCGAATTTGATATTGCTTGACCCTCGCCATGCGCGTCCTCAGCCGCAGCTGAAGCCTGTCCGTTTCCATGTACTATAGTTTCTGCTTCATTCCATCCGTCCTCAGATTTGGAACTCGAGGCAGCAACATTCTCTTCTCCATGTTCTCCTGGACCAACGGCTTTCCCAGTTGCCTCTCCATTACCAGTAACTGAAGTTGCAACGTTCGTCTGGCCATGTACGCTTTCCGAATTTGATATTGCTTGACCGTCGCCATGCGCATCCTCAGCCGCAGCTGAAGCCTGTCCGTTTCCATGTACTATAGTTTCTGCTTCATTCCATCCGTCCTCAGATTTGGAACTCGAGGCGGCAACATTCTCTTCTCCATGTTCTCCTGGACCAACGGCTTTCCCAGTTGCCTCTCCATTACCACTAACTGAAGTTTCAACGTTCGTCTGGCCATGTACGCTTTCCGAATTTGATATTGCTTGACCGTCGCCATGCGCATCCTCAGCCGCAGCTGAAGCCTGCCCGTTTCCATGTACTATAGTTTCTGCTTCATTCCATCCGTCCTCAGACTTCGAACTCGAGGCGGCAACATTCTCTTCTCCATGTTCTCCTGGACCAACGGCTTTCCCAGTTGCCTCTCCATTACCACTAACTGAAGTTTCAACGTTAGTCTGGCCGTGTACGCTTTCCGAATTTGATATTGCTTGACCCTCGCCATGCGCGTCCTCAGCAGCAGCTGAAGCCTGTCCGTTTCCATGCACTATAGTTTCTGCTTCATTCCATCCGTCCTCAGATTTGGAACTCGAGGCGGCAACATTCTCTTCTCCATGTTCTCCTGGACCAACGGCTTTCCCAGTTGCCTCTCCATTACCAGTAACTGAAGTTGCAACGTTCGTCTGGCCATGTACGCTTTCCGAATTTGATATTGCTTGACCGTCGCCACGCGCATCCTCAGCCGCAGCTGAAGCCTGCCCGTTTCCATGTACTATAGTTTCTGCTTCATTCCATCCGTCCTCAGACTTGGAACTCGAAGCGGCAATATTCTCCTCTCCACGTTCTTCCGGCCCAACGGCTTTCCCAGTTGCCTCTCCATTACCACTAACTGAAGTTTCAACGTTCGTCTGGCCATGTACGCTTTCCGAATTTGATATTGCTTGACCCTCGCCATGCGCGTCCTCAGCAGCAGCTGAAGCCTGTCCGTTTCCATGTACTATAGTTTCTGCTTCATTCCATCCGTCCTCAGATTTGGAACTCGAGGCGGCAACATTCTCTTCTCCATGTTCTCCCTGGCCGACGGCTTTCCCAGTTGCCTCTCCATCGCCAATAACTATAGTTTCAACGTTCGCCTTCTCACCATACACGCTTTCCGAATTTGATATTGCTTGACCGTCGCCATGCTCATCCTCAGCCGCAGCTGAAGCCTGTCCGTTTCCATGTACTATAGTTTCTGCTTTATTCCATCCATCCTCAGACTTGGAACTCGAGGCGGCAACATTCTCCTCTCCATGTTCTCCCGGGCCGACGGCTTTCCCAGTTGCTTCTCCATTACCACTAACTATAGTTTCAACGTTCGTCTCCTCACCATACACGCTTTCCGATTTTGATATTGCTTGACCCTCGCCATGCGGGTCCTCAGCCGCAGCTAAAGCCTGGCCGTTTCCATGTACTATAGTTTCTGCTTCATTCCATCCGTCCTCAGACTTGGAACTCGAGGTGGCAACATTCTCCTCTCCATGTTCTCCCGGGCCGACGGCTTTCCCAGTTGCCTCTCCATTACCACTAACTGAAGTTTCAACGTTGGTCTGGCCATGTACGCTTTCCGAATTTGATATTGCTTGACCGTCGCCATGCGCGTCCTCAGCCGCAGCTGAAGCTTGCCCGTTTCCATGTACTATAGTTTCTGCTTTATTCCATCCGTCCTCAGATTTAGAACTCGAGGCAGCAACATTCTCTTCTCTATGTTTTCCCGAGTTAACGGCTTTGCCAGTTGCTTCTCCATTTCCACTGACTGAAGTTTGAACGTGTGTTTGGCCATGTACGTTTTCCGATTTCGATATTGCCTGGCCTTTCCCGCCATAATGATCATTTCCTTTGGCCTCGGAGGAAGCCTTGCCAGCACCAACGACGCTGGTATGCACTTTATAATTGCCGTTTTCGCTCTTGGAAGTTGCGGCGGTGTACGAACCCTGTTCGTTATTATTGCCATGAGCACTACCGTAATCATCATCGTAACTGTCTTCATCCCTATAGGAATCGTATCCGTAATTGTTGTAGCCATAATTATATCCATCGTTGTATTTGTTATCATAGTTATTTCTGTTGTATTGATAATCATATCTGTTGTCATATTCATCGCGGTAATTATAGTTGTTATAATAGTTCCAATAAGGCGGTCCAAAAGAATCATAGTACTCTGGGATATAGCGCTGCGGTGAGTATGGTCTTTCGTAATAGTAACGATTGTATCGATTAGGCCTTCTGTTAACTGGTCTTCGGTAATTATTCGGGCGTCTTGAAACCCTGGCTTGATAGTTTGGAGCAGAGGACGTATAGGGATTCCGTCTGCCATTATAGTATGTCGCCTGAGTATTTGGTGCGGCAGTTTCTTCGTTGTAATCTCTTCTACCATGACTGTTTCCTGCTGCGATTGATCCATATTTTCCGTAGTTGTATGGGCCTGCCAAAGTGGAGGTGGTCGAGTTTGAGTATCTTGACTGTGTTGTTTTCGCACAGGCTCTTTTATAAATAAACTTTGTTCCACATCAAGACGGAATGGAACACTAAGAATTAATCAATAGTACCAAGAACATTTTTAGCATGAACTTATAATGCTTAAATTAAAGGATTTATAGTGCTACCGATGTTCCATTCCAGTCCTCGTGCTATAATCAATTTGTCATTGTTGCTATTATGTTTGTTAGTCAATCGAAAATGGATGACCCGACGATGGCATGGTCCACGTATGCTTCTCCCGTGTTGTGTTAGTTCTTAATCTGAAATTACTTCTACGGTTTAGTCGTTTTAATCATTTTAGTCGTACTACTCACTATGAAAATTCAAAGGTAATAAGTAATATTTCAAGTATATTTTACATCATATTGAATGTTTAATAAAAATCCAAATGTAAATAGACACCCTTGTCAACAACAGGATGGTCTGTCCTTTCTTACAAAATGCGAAATATTTACACGCTCTTAATTACGTGTCGCTAATCATGAATGAGTGTGCGAACATTGCAGACTCACAAATGTGTCCAAAGTAATTTATTGCGCGCTTTATGAGCGGCTCAGTCGCAATAAGGCGTTACCATAACGCTTTCAAGAAGTCAGTGCCTATTTCCGACGACATTCGTAAACTTTTTCCACTACCGGAAGTGAAAGAGAATTGGGGAATCTGATAATATACAATTTAGTATTTGATCCCGTCATCATTCTAATGATGATATCCGTGATCTGACCAACGTTGCGATTCTACTGACGCGGCGCTGTCAGCAGACGCGGACAGTTCCTCGCGGTCGTGACCGTGGTATCCGTGATGCGGCCAGCGTTCGGATTCTACTGAGGCGGCGCTGTGGGCAGACGCGGAGAGTTCCTCGCGGTCGTGACCGTGATATCCGTGATGCGGCCAGCGTTCGGATTCTACCGAGGCGGCACTGTTGGATGATGCGTGCAAGTTCGATCCGTGTCTTCCATGCTTGTCTACAGCTGCGTTCGCGTCGGAGGAAGCCTCAGCATTTGATGAACTAAGATCGCGTCTGTGTCTGTCAATAATACTAGCGGCTGCTTCGGATTGGGCCGATGAGACGGAGTGTCTGTGTGAGCCGTGGCCCTGCGATTCCGAACTCGCTTCCGAGAGTGCGTTCACCCAACTGGAGTGTCCGTGTCGCCCGTAGTGATCGTGTTCGTTCTCGACGATTGCGGATGCTGCGGAGTGCGCCGCCGCCGAATTGCCCCAATGACCCGATCCCTTCGAATGCGATGACGCTGCGCTCTCAGCAACCGCACGAATGTTTGAGCCTCTACCGTGACCACTGTTCTCTACGAGAACATCGGCTGCAGAGTGAGCGGCATTGGAGGACCTTCCGCCTCTCCAATCGGAATCGCTTTCCGCCTCGGCGGCGGAAGATGCTTCGGCAACCAATGATGATCTCGGATAGTGAGCCCCGCGCCTGTGTCTCCCGAGAACCTCTACGATCGCTTGGGACTCAGCGGCTGACGCGGAATGACCGCCCCATCCGTGATTCTGGCTTTCCGCGGCAGATTGTGCGATGGCGTTTATCGAACTAGAATGACCATATCTATCATCGAGATGGGCGGACGCGTCAGAATGAGCGGAGCTCTCGGATCTACCGTGGCCCTTTTGACTCGCTTCAGCGGCGCTGCTAGCCGATGCACGAATGTCAGAATGATGCCCGTACTTTCCGTGTCCCCAACCATCATCCCTCTCCCCCCATGAATCACCACCGTGAATCATTGAATCTAAAGCATCGCGATTGATTCCACGTCTGTGTCTTGAGATGGTTTCCGATTGAGCAATACTGCTGGCAGAGGCTTCTGCGCTTCCGTGTCCACCGTGGTTTTCGGTAATGGCGTTCGCTTCCGAATTGGCTGATGAAATAATTTCGTCTCCGTGTGAATCGCTCTTTACTTCAGCAGCGGAGCTTGCATGAGCAGATGCTGATTCATGGGGCCAGTATGCTTCGCGTTTGTGTTTCTTGTGTTCCTGGGATACTGCGACGCTCGAGACAGCCGAACTCGAAGATTCGCCTTCGTCAGATGCGGCTGCTGCACTGGCAGCACTGGCTGCAGCTGCTGCACTTTCTCCGTCTTTTCCTTCAGTGGCTGAGACGGCGGTGGATGCACCGGCACTGGCTGATCCATCGCCAGAGGACTCTGCGACTGACTCGGAAGCCGCTTCGATGGATGTGCTTCCGCCATGTTTGCTGCCGTGTTGTTCAATAGATACTTGGTTGCTCGATTCTGCTTCAGCAGAACCCTTTCCGTGCTTGCCATGGGAGTCGGACGAAGCGATTGAATTGGAAGCCGCCTCTATACTGGAGGATTCACCGTGATGATCGCTACGTTGCTCAGCCGATACTTGGGAGTCTGAGGATGCACTTGAGTGATCGCCTTTGCTTTCCGCTTCTGAACTGGCGGTTCCTTCTACGGATATTTTTGAGTGTTCATCTTTCCAATCGTTGTGATCGTCCCAGTCTTTGTGATCATCCCAGTCTTTGTGATCGTCCCAGTCTTTTTTGTTATCTTTCCGGTCATCCCAGTCTTTGTGATCGTCCCAGTCTTTTTTGTTATCTTTCCGGTCATCCCAGTCTTTGTGATCGTCCCAGTCTTTCTTGTTATCTTTCCGGTCGTCCCAGTCTTTGTGATCGTCCCAGTCTTTCTTGTTATCTTTCCGGTCGTCCCAGTTTTTGTGATCATCCCAGCCTTTCTTGTTATCTTTCCGGTCGTCCCAGTCTTTATTATCGTTCCAGTCCTTTCGGTTATCTTTTCCGTCGTCCCAACTGTTCCCATCGTTCCAACCTTTCTTGTCGTCCCAACCTCTGCGGTCGTCCCAGTCTTTATTATCGTTCCAGTCCTTTCGGTTATCTTTTCCGTCGTCCCAACTGTTCCCATCGTTCCAACCTTTCTTGTCGTCCCAACCTCTGCGGTCGTCCCAGTCTTTGTTATCGTTCCAGCCCTTTCGGTTATCTTTCCCGTCGTCCCAACTGTTCTCATCGTTCCAACCTTTGTGGTCGTCCCAGTCATTTTCGTCGTCCCTCCAGTCATCCCAATCGCTCCAGTCGTTCCAGTCGTCCCAGTCGTTCCAGCCCTTTCCGTTATCCTTACGATACCAGTCATTCCAGTCTCCCTTGTCTCCGCCTCTCCATGACATCTCTGCTACTGAATCAGAGGTGGCCGTACTCTCTTCATGTCCATGTCCATGTCTATGTCCATGTCCATATCCATCGTCGGCAGCTGCAGCAGCTGCAGCTGCACTTGCAGCAGATGAAGTGTGTCTTCCATGTTCGTCCACTTTGCTTCCTGCAGCGGAAGATGCGGCAGCGCTTTCGGCACCGGAGCCTCCGTGACCGTCTACGCTCGACGAGGAGAGCGAGTTTGCTATCGCTTCACGACTCGATCGTCTACCTCCATGTCCATATCCATCTCCATATTCATGTCCATATCCATGTCCATATCCCCAGTCTGAGTATTTTTCTGAGACCTCAGCATTCGAAGCTGCCGAACCACTTGCTCTACCATCATGGCCCCATTGCTTTGCACTCGAATCGGAGTTCGCTAATAAAGAAACGGAGTTTCGGATGCCTCGCTTACCGCGCCAGGACTTATCATTATTGCGTCCGCGATTGTCTGAGCCATGCCAGTCGTCATCCCAATTATCGTTCCATTTGTTGTCCCGTCTGTTGTCCCATTTATTGTCCCAGCCATCGTCCCATTTATTGTCCCAGTCGTCGTCCCAGCGATCGTCCCATTTATTATCCCAATCATCATCCCACTTATTGTCCCAATCATCGTCCCACTTATTGTCCCAGTCATCGTGCCAGCCACGGTGCTGCTTACTGGATACGGCAGCAGAGCTTTGTGATGCTGCTTCCGCGTTTTGCCAACCATGTCTACCACCGCTGACGGAGGCAATGCTGTCTGAAGCGGCGTGTACATTGTTTCGTGAGCGCCAATCGCTTAAGTCTCTCTTGTACTTCCTACCATCGTCGTTCCAACCGGCAGAGGAACCGGAACCGGCGCCGGCCCCAACATCTCCTGCACTTGCATAGGCGTTTGCATCGGATCCAGCAACGCCATGACCAATCTTGATACCGGCGCTGCTGTCTGCCTTTGCGTCATGACCGGTAGCAACAGAATTCGAGATTCCCGAGCCTATTTGATGTCCATGGCCATCATCGTGGGAAGCGGCGGCTGCGGCGGAAGCCGACGCCGATGCCTTTCCGTCCTTGACAGAGGCGGCTGCGGCTGCCGCCGCACTCGCCGAGGACGCACCCCTTCCATCTTTACCCGCTGAACTAACGCTGTTAGAAACTGCTGAGGCTACTCCGTGTTTGCCGATACTGTTCGCAATTGAGTTCGAGTGTGAGTTCGCCCAGTCGTCTGACTGATGACCGTACTCATCGCGATTATACTTGCTAGAGCCATGATCCCAGGAGTCACGGTCGTATTTGCTAGAACCATGATCCCAGGAGTCATGGTTGTCCCAATAGTCGCGATCGTACTTCTTGCCGTAGGAAGAGTAACGATTGTTCCAGGGATTTGATGCCCTGCTTGTAATGCGGTATACTGGCTTGTAATTATCGTAATCGCTTCCGTAGCCTTCATCATCGTAACGATTGTACCACTTTCCGTGGTTGTGAGGCCTGTGCTCCGAAATAATTGTTACTCCGGAATTCGAGAGCGCTTTGCTTTGACGACTTATGCCGTGACCGTCCGATGATACGATCGTCTTTGTGATACTCGAGACGGATGAGTCGGAAGGTGAGTGACTCCTGCCATGGATAGAACCGTGAGCGTCCGAGTCGACATACTGTTTAACGTAAGAACCGTGTTCACCGTTTCGCGAGGAGGATGCGACCGAACTGCTCATTGCCGAGACTTCGGATCCACCCTTTTCATAACCAGATCTGTACCCTGAAAGTGTACAATATAGCCTTTTAATACGAGGAGCGTTTGTTAGGCTGGACCCACCTACAGATTGTTGTTCGCCACCAGTTACGGCGGCAGCGTTAGTAAACTTGTGAGCGTCGAAGTAGATCCAGCAGCTTTAGACTTTACTGTTATAAGGCTTGAAGGTTAGGTGAGACGGTCGTTCTGTCGAGGTGAGCTTCGTTAAGTAAGCTTCGCTTGGAGCGACGACCACTTTCTCCTGGTATCAAGCTTGGCGTGGTGTCTCACCGAGCTTGGCGATGTTAGAGGCGATTAACTTGGTTAATGCGGTGATCGGTGAGGGCGCACTCGCACTATTCACTGTCGGCAGTTGGAACACCGATGACAAAATGCTGCCCAGCAGCTGTGTGGCGAATTCCAACGGATTACCCCCATTTAAAAATTCCGAGACGACGTCATTACTGAGGAGCGCGATGCTTATGCACATTTCCTTCGAGGTCTCTATTGAGTTTCTAACTATCGGTTCTATTGCAGATTTATAGAGATTCTCATTGAAACCTATGCTTCTCAAGATAGTCAGTATAACTACCTTCGTTAAGGAATGTAAACTCGAACAAACGATTTTAGATGAGTCATTCCAATCTGGTATCACCGATGATACTGTCTTTTTTAATTGATCTGCTTCTGAGTTGGGGGCTTTGGCATTGCCAACGGGGACATTATCAACTGCCTTCGTTTGATCCTCAATATTAGGTGTATTCTGTTTCGATTCTGTTTCGGGGTCACTTTTGTTTGTTTCGGGAGCTAAATTAGATTGATTGGAACTCTGTTTCGGAGTACCTTTGCCAGTACCCACTAGGGCGTCAATAACACCATTGACGGGTTTTAGAACCGATGCGAGAGCGTCTGTTAATTGCGATAATGGCGAGGCACCAGATCCATCCTTTGGCGAAGGGGAATCGGATCTGGCCGATTCATGGGGACTGCCTTTCCTTCCCAAGTTGATAGGGAAAAGATCGGACAATATGGATCTAGTAAACCTACCTTTAGGGTAACCGTATCCGTGATGATCGTAATCATCGTGCGAAGAGCTTTCTGCTGATGCCGCCGACTCAGCAACAGCGCTGTTCTTTCCATGACCATGTCCATGATTCTCTACCAATGCGGCACTGCTTGATTGCGCGGAGCTTGATTCTTTTCCATGACCTATTTAAATAAGATTCAAGGGTTTATAAAACAATTCTTGAAATAATCGGTTTCTGATAGGTCAATTTGATATGGGAAACGTACCATGAGAATCATGTCCTTCGTTTGAAGACTGTGCCGATGAGGCTGCTTCTGCAACAGCATCATTGTGTCCATGGCCATGGTTTTCTGCTATTGCACTGCTCTCAGCTTCTGCGCTACTGTGTCCTCCGTGGCGGTCTGTTGACATGGAAAGCATATGTTTAGAAAGAAAGCTTGCACGCGTTTGTAAAAATAGTTGCAGCACTAGAGCAAATAGAATAGGTACCATTTTCGGCGACCGCACTGCTCGAAGCCTCAGCTATATTTTCATTGGACAGAGATCGCTTCACAATTCGCTGCACTGGCAGAATAGTCCCAACTATGCCGCTAGTCGCCTATTATGGATAGACACGTATTAATATTACGCACATTTCTTCAAGAGTAATGATGAGTTGATTTAATGGCATGCGCCCGGTTATTCTGAGTAAACACTGGTGAAATAACTGTATGATTGCGCTCCTTACATCTTTCACGTTTCCTAGTAGCCCATCAGCGGTGGAAAACACACCACCTAATAAGTTTCCTTCTCCAAGATTGGGGAGAAGATTATTAGGAGCGCTATTTACTAGAGACACGAGAGTGGCTAGGAAGATTATGGATATCTTCATCTTGCCGAAACTTCGGACACTGATAGCTCGATGTTGGGCACACGCCGATTATATACTCCAGTTGACAATTGTAAAAACAATTCGTCGACAGTTCGTCGCGGTCGTCAGTTCGCTCGTACACCCACACCTGCGTCATTTCGCGCGGCGGCCCACACCGGCCTTTGTTGATGCACACTTTGTTCGAGCGGTAGCATTGTTTGGTAGGCATTCTCCTTGCAGAAGCCCCACGAGGCCGAATTCAACCCCTTGGCACAATATTTGCTCGATTAATTGAAGCCTAATCGGTCTGTTCCCACTTCTCAGCGGGTTGCCCACGTCACATAGCCCGATTCGAATATCGGTCGAGAGTCGCTGACGACTATAATAATCGCGAGTGTCACCTTACGAGAATTCTGGCACTATTACAAAGGGGTCCCCGGCTGTTTATTAAGAGCGAGTAATCGCTAGGTAAATTTACGTCCGACCGAGTTGCATTCGGCTTGGCACAGTTCAGCCAACAAATAGGAGCATCTCTCCCTGGATAATGTAATTACAGGCACTCCAGCCTGGTTCGCGTCAATCCATGGCAATGAAAGCAATTAAGTAGTAACATATTCCGTGTCAATGGTGCATTCGAAATTAGCGCGCGGCAGCCAGTTAACCTATGCCCGCTTTATTAGGTAAGACAATATTCGACTGGCTGGTATCGTCTCGCGCTATTCAAACAACGGAATTACAGGTGCTCACCGTGCTAGCATGAAATCACAATGGGCCAGTGCCTATCCGGGAAAATGCACGTGCGACACTGCTAGCTGAAAGTCATCCCGTTTACGAGGGCGACTGATATCTTAGAATATTAGCTATTTTCCGGCTGGCTGGATCAGATAAAGCTGTGCCTTTGCTCCCCGGTGAGACCGAATCTTCCTCCTTTCTACTTTATAGTTCTCCATCCCCGAAAGTGGAGTCTTCGATAGCTGCGACTCGTTCAAAACAAAATACTTCTCGAATATCGGGGGCAAAACGCAAGGATTCTCTCAGCAGGATAAGTTCTCTCACTCAGTCTCTTAATTGTCTGCATATACAACGGAACTAAAGAAGTAATTGAGCGAGGGATGCTACAGCTTCCCATTGAGCAAGGCGGGCTTGTTTTCCGAAGATAATGATACTTCACCTCGGCCGATTGCTCTTTGGAAATTAATTGCATTAGATGAAAGGGGTGTACGCCTTCCACACTTAGGTTCAAGTCGGATCACCTCGTAATCAGGCGGAGTAGCAATTTCGCCGCGATGGAGGTGTACCAGTGCGGAGTGGGGGATCAGGGAGCGAAAGAGAGGAGGTAGGAATTATATTTTCGAAAAGCGGCGAGTTACCGTCCTTTACTTTCATCGGGGGAGCTAAGTAGACTCGGGCCGGCTAGCCATCGGAGGCAATAGTGCACGAGATAATGGCTCGAGATAGGTTCCGATGTAGCGAAATTGCGGACGATGATGTAGATAGAACCACCCGATATTCGCCGATAATAAAGCCACTACTACCGTAACGAGCAAATCATCTTTTCTCCGGCTTGATTGAGTTGTTCGGCTCTGCTGGGAAGCTGCCTGGCAGAAAGAAGGGAGGCCTGACAAAGCCGAGAAGCGCGCCCAAGGATTGCACTTCCACGTACACCAAAGTCGACCCAGTTCCTCGCAGGAACTACTCATGTCGAGTTCGGCTCCACTAGTATATCAATTACCATGTTAATTACTTGATCTCTATGCAGATCTCGGGTACCTGTGGATGATGATGACTGCGCGGTGGTGCTACCTTTCATATTGCAATGCGCGTCATGTGAACCGCGAGCACACGAAACTATGCTAAGTATGTATTAATCATTCCGCTATTGATCCTTTCCAAGAGCCTTGGACGATGTGCTCGAGCTTACCCAAAGCCGAGGCTTCCCAATGTGTCCAATAGAATTTATTGGGTGCGAAGCATTCGGCTTCGATGTTTGCCTTTGGGAATTCAATTGCGATGCTTGAGCATGTATTCGACACAAACTTTTATTAGGCACGAATTTTGATTTGTGTCGCAATGGCTTCTAGAATTTGCTAAGAAATTTCTGTGCTATTAGAGTTTATACATTATTTTCCTGATATAATAATTTCTGTTTAAATAGGTAAATCATTTCTTAACAATTTGTGTCGCAGGAACTCTTACTGTACATTCTGTATAGAGTTGCTATATGGTAGTACTACTGGTTCGTGGAGAATTAAAGTTTGTTATTTACTGGGAAGTTTAATGAACCATTTAGAATGCCAAACTTCACTGAAGAATGCAGGAATGCCTTGGCAAGCTTTACTCGGTTGTCTGCGGACTGGGAGGCGAGAACAGTAGGGATTAGTCAGGTGATAACATTATTCCCTGTACGAATCGGCCCACTTCGACGCCGAATGGGGATGGCAGGAATTCGGATCGTGTCAGGTCCATCGGCATGTAAAAGGACGATTACGATTCTTCCGTGGCTGCCTGCGAAAAGCGCTCGGCTGCCGATTTTCCTTGATGACTTCTGTTCCGATCCAGCAGCGCGATTCCTATGCAAAATAACGGACGCCTGGCGTCCTGCGCGCAAATTAATATGGAAACCGGTGTTGGCACTCGGCGCAAAAAAGAACCCCTCCGTTCTCGATGTACATTTGCATGTATTTTCGATCCAAATAAAGCGGCTGCCAGGTATAGCTGCATCTGAATATCACAGAAAGACGTTGTAGTAGCTGTCGACCATGACTGTTCCCTCGAATTAACTGCCAATTCGGTATTGCGTTATGCTGGTATTAAGAATCATTCGATTACTTCTTTATTCAAGACGTCATTCCATTAAAACAATTTCCTCGGATGACTCGAACATTTTTTTACTGCCAAGGTATATTTCTAGCATATTGAACTCTTTAAAATGAATTCGTTCCTATATTTTAATGAATTAAAACGATGATGGAAGGCCTTCAGTTACTGATTACTCATTTCTTATTTAATGGAACATTATAAGTACCGAGACAATATTTATAAAGAAGTAGAATAATGCACTGCTACCTGTTTATATTGAATCCGTGCGCAGTTTTCAAACTTGGTGATTGCTCGGTGATTGTAATAAAGCTTACATTGCAAGCTCAGCGCATAGGTCCCTGTGAATTTAGACTGTCATAATAAATACAGCTGGCAATAGCTCGCAGCTCGAAATAACTGCAGCAATCGGCCATCCGGCAACTTATTTATTTTTGGCGTGTTTGCCGGGTTATATTGATTGGCGTGCCGAGCAAAAAATTATGCGAAATACCAGCTGTATGTACTTGGAATCGGCTCGAGCTTGCCATCGCGAATTGTTTATCGCCAGAGTATATTATGTTACGATATTTTCCACTTTTATAATGTTGAATTTACGCAGTACTCTCGCATCCACGCGCCACTTATTATTGTCTGTGTTATCGATTATTAAACTTGCAATTTGCGCTTTTATCAATATTTTGGAACGCGCTCTTCGACAGATCAACACGTGCTCGAAACGTATCGTTTCTCGCATATTTTGATGTTTCATATTACGATTCTGTGATTGATAATTTTTCAACGAGATAATTCTCTCTCTTATTGGTTTAAATTCGCTTTTAATTTGAGTTGTTATTATCTGAAACAAGCAGGAAAAACAGGAGAAATATGTTCAAAGAATAATACAAAAATATATTATGTATAATATATAGACAAATATTATGAGGCGAAAAGACATATCATAATTACAATTAGTTTTAAATACGATGATAATTATCGTTAACAGGTAACGTAACGATCCTTCTTTTCGAAACACAGATTTCTTCACGTACTTGTGATAAAGAGAAGATACTTACGTAGAAAGCTAACTAAGACGCTGGTGACGGGGACCATTTATTTC
Organism: Ectemnius lituratus; assembly: GCA_910593735.2. Classification (NCBI taxonomy): domain Eukaryota; kingdom Metazoa; phylum Arthropoda; class Insecta; order Hymenoptera; family Crabronidae; genus Ectemnius; species Ectemnius lituratus. The sequence continues at coordinate 16,969,618 of OU343034.1, forward strand.
GAGATGACAGGGTGCGATGCCACAGTCAGAATCACCTAGCCACGGATGCGGACTATATGAGGAATGTGTAATTAGTGTAATGACAGTTCCAAGCGTAGAAGCTTTGGTCCAGCGATATCGGCCAGCATCGTAAGCACCTTCCGAGTGCACGGCCTATCTCCTGAGATAGATTCGTGCGTAGACGAGCGTTCTGCTCTCCTTAATGTATAATTTAGCGACCTCATCAGAGTGTCCTTACACGCTAGCTTCTCCGCGTTCAACTGTCACCGCACACCTCATCAATCTTCGGACAATGATCCGCTGGAATTACTGTTAATTAATGCTCGGACAATGCACCGCCACTCTCACGCTTCTGAGAATTCTACACTTTGAGCTGGTTTTCATTCCGTCGTACACAAGGTTGCATTATATTAGCGTAGAAACTTGATTCCGATAATTTAATTAATTTATCTAAAATTAAATGATTTACCTAATGCTGGCGGAAGCATAGCAGAAATTTTGCACAGGCGCAGCATGTTTCCCGTCAGTCTTACATCGAAACATCGTGCATTTGATTGGGTGATCATTCTTGCTGAACATGATGCAATTACTGATCCTTTTCTGTTGTCAGCCACTGGCGAGAACGAACCTGATATCAGCCAGCGCTGATATCGATGTTATAAAGTAAAACAGTATTTCGCACATCGTTAATTAAATACAGGAACGCGCACGAGCGATTGTATTTCACACGATCAAAAAGTACACAAGCGAAGAGCAGTAAAGCAGTGTGGAGGATCCTGAATGCCAATTACATTTATGCTCGCTAGCATGAAACTTCATTGTTTGCCGTGGTTTTCAAAGTCGCGCGGACGAATAATAGAGAACGGATTAAATTTGTAACATTGATGAGACATCATTAATCAGCTCTAATAAACTCTATCTCTCCTTCAGCATGCTGGCAGCATTGCGTCAGAGGTATTATCGTCCTGAATTGCAGTTCCTTGGTGCTATTATAAAGACCAACTACTAATGCGACTTATTGGCTGCGTAAGCGATCGTTGCATCCAGAATAACACAGCATCACTCGCCTCCCACGCGACGATGTAATTCACAACTGCTTCTAATGCAGCAGTTTCGACGTGATCTTTAAACTGGTCCCGACATACTGCAGTGTGAGGGAATGCGCGTCATTCCCCATGATGGAAGTCATTCCCACTCAACGCAAAGTTATGCAACGCGATGTAGACATCAATATTACATTACACATCTCTTCGCTATGGTACAACTTCTTGGAACAACATTAATGGTACTTTAACAGTCACAAATATAATCTGTCTTCTGTCTTCTGTCTTCGTTTCGAAAGGTTACATAATTACGACTTCATTAGCATCCTAATAAAATAATAAACACCGATCTAATAACAAATGTAGCGTTATATTTGGTAGAAAAAGTGGGAGTCGGCGGAAAATTTACTCGGTGGAAACTCCGAGTGCCAAGGGTTAATTCGCCGGCGTCCAATTAGAAGTCAGTGAGTTAAAACCACTCGGCAACTTTCGCCCGTCGCTCTACGTATTGACTGTGTGCTTCTCAATAAGTATCGAGGCCGGAGTTTATGGGGAGTCGATTAAAAACTTGGAGTGCATGTGTCTCTCACCGGCTGGCAGTGAGCAGGTAGTTGCGAGTGGCTGTATGTGCTCGATTCACATACGTGTAAGTCGCGCACCGAGTGACCTATTTACCGGCAGCGTGACTAATTGTCTGTAATAATGCGCCGGACTTATTACGGTGCCTGTCTAAGTGGTTGGAACCACGCCTGAAAAATTTATCGGTGGTCTTCCAATGTATTTACAGCGGGGATCAGAGCGAGCTCGCCGCAGGTGAGGAGATCGTGTGCAAATCTATTCGCTGGCAAACCTTGCCGCAGCAGTAAAACCATTACTACGCCGTTTATCTGAACGTGGCTCTTAAATTGAAACGGCTCGAACAGGGTCGAGCCATTGATTAAACTATAACTTACAATTTATATCGGCCCTTTCTACGTGTGGTGAATGTTTCTCCTGCCGACGCCTTGCGACGTGCTTCGCGCGCCCTTGGAATGCACCAGTTCTTTCTTGACTTTGAACTACGAGCTCTTGATATTATTATTCTCATTATTGATAATGTAAATTTCAATCGAATATCGTATTGGAATATCATATTAAATATCGAGTATCCTTGATATGAAATGTGTAATGTACACGTGCAATAATGAAATGTGTACTATAATATTTGATTAATAAATTTATTCGACATTGATAATTGGTATGGTTAATAACATTTAGTCATGAGTGATGAATCTTATAGGAATATAAGAGTATTAAATGATTAATAGAGGAGGCATAACGTGTTAGGATGCGGAACTGAAGTCGCTTCAGAAAGAAAAGCCAGGATCCGCAAAGTTGTTTCGTGCTCTCAAGTAAGAATACGAGAAAGTCCCGGGCGTATCTGTATCATACATCTTCTTCCGGGCGGAATATCACGTTCTAAGATGTATAACGACTGGATGCGAGTCGGTTGGGGGGAGGGTTTCAGTGGGTACGATAGAAACCAGTAGAAAAAGAGGGCCACCACCACTCGCAGGAGGATGCTGCGTTCGTCCGGCAGATTGCCAAGAGATGGTTTTGGTCCTCGGAGACCATCGCGCCAACTGCAACCTCGTGAACGGAATTTAAAAGAGGGATCGGCCATTATAAGTTTTCTGCTTCTCATCGGGACTCTGCCCGCCCTCCCGGGACTCCGGCCCTCCATTAATCGTAAAGGTAATTATTATGAGGCGAAAAGTCGATTTAACCACTCGGAGGTGAGAATCTTAATGAAAGGGGGCATTGTCCGCACGGCTGATTGCCCCCAGTAAATAACGAAAAAGACCTCAACTTCTGCAATCTCCATTTGCCGGTCTGTGATTGAGACGTGGTGCACTGGGCGCCTCTGCACGGCTGCACGCGTGCACGATCGCACAACTTTTCGTAAGCATGACGAATGGCGCCTCATAAATAATAACCTGAAGATTCGATTACCTATAGTAATTAGCGTTTTATTTTCGATCATAGTGCATCCGGCAATTAGAGTAAAACAGTATGTGAATGTCCAGGCTCGACTGGAAAGCCGGTGTAATAAGGAAAAGGCGCGTTCTCGTGCGAGGCCACAAATATTTACCGCATAGAAAAGACTGTCATAAATTGTTCTTAGCGCGAAAGCTATCAACATGTTTATTTGGAATACTGTGTTCGATGCCCGCTTCTGTTATTCGGCGCATTGTCCATGTAACCAGCGCACTCTCTCGTGTTTCCCACTATTTATTATCTTTACCGGATTTGCCGGAATTCCTTGGCGATACGAGAACTTGTTGATTCGGGCAGTCATTAGTATTCAAATCGCCCGAGCCTTGTTAATTAATAATTCGCGTTACATTCAGAAATGAATTAGAATCCTGACTAAATTCCTATCGTGTAACGGAAACAAATCGAGCATTACTGCTCGTGTTAACATGCAATACAATGAAATCCATTTGAGACAACTAATCTGTCAAACTAGTAGGCATCCTATAATATACTTTTAGACTGACAAATGTTTCATGCTCTGAGCACAGAAGAACGCCTGTTGTCTCTAAATCACAACACATGTGGCAAATCCAGACGCGCATGCCTCGCCCCGTAAACAATTCTTTTAATTCTACTACGCAGTACTGAAGTCGAACTGCCGCAAGACCCTTTGTGTTTCCCTGGGCAGAGAACAGGAAGCTAGGTAACAAGTGAAATTGTAGTACGTGTCCTGTGGACGTGGACCGCATGGTGCTCGTAGTAACAGAAACTCAGATTATGCACTGCAATGAGTGAGATGCAGCACCTAACTAGAACTATAGAGAGTAATACCAGTTCCGCTGTACCTCTAGTTTTTGAGACTGCTCAATTCCAGCGTCTGAAGCTCTCGGAATTTAGCCACTCGTCGAAACGAGCACGTTCTCACCCTCTCGGTGTGCAAGTTTGATTTCGTTTATGCCCGAGTTCCCCGGGCATGGCAGAGGGCGTACACTGCGTCGAGACATTCCGTCATGGAAATACGTAGTCGGGCAGAAATTGCGGCGAAGCCGGCAATAAAGTTTCGTGCAGGTTAATTCTAAGCGGGCCAGCCTGGGCGCAATTAAGTGCGCTCAGTGTAACAGATCAGTTAACTGCTGATTATGTCAATTAGGTTAGCTCAAAGCCTCTCGGTTTCTGGATTACTTAAATAGACAGTACAGCGGTGGATCCGCAGGAGCGCGTCTCGTATCTAGTCATTTAACGTGAGAGCCACGCTCACCGTAGAGCCTCCTAGACTCCGCGATCTTCCTTCGAGAGCTCGGCAGCTCCCTTGAAACGATCCATCCTCAACTTATAACGAGGTACTTTACCCTCACCCGCTTAACTGCCGCCCTAAAGAGCATCTCCTCCAAGTTTTCTTACCGTGATACTACGACACTCCCAAGTATGTTGTATTTTATTGCTTATCTTTGGCGCCGACCTTTCCGGCTTATTGCTGTATCGATGCAATCGCCCCCTACGATCAATACAAAACAATCGTCCAAATACGCCAACATTTTCGGATGAAATGAATTGCACGAATTTGAATAATGTGCTTTCTTATCTCACAAATGAATTGATTATAGCTTAGATACATGTTATTTTTGAAGGAATGAATTCTCTAATTATAACTATCCTGTTAATTACTAACAGGTCTTTTCTTAATGCACTGTCATAACATTTGCTTGCGAAAGAGTTGACTTTTATAGAGGGAATCCATCAGGGACGATTAAAGTCCCATAGTGCATTAAAACAGAGATCGTGACCGGGCTCGGGTGCCTTCTCAAGAAACGCTCGACATTGCAACACCATACGGTGAAAAGATATGGTATCGTCGACCATGTATTTACAAGACAACGTTGCACACGCGTGTCTGGCGAGGCCATTCTCTTACTTTCATAGCCGCATCACGCTGTCTCCGCTTTAATAATCCTAAGATGCTAAGTAACATATTAATCGTCCATAACTATTTCAGATAGACTTCATAGCTTTTGCAGAAAGGACGCATTATTAGAGCAAACATTATTAAGCAAGGAGCATTTTCTCCGGAACGGAACGCCGAGGAGAGCGCATGCGATATCGAGCGAACTGCACGGCTTGCAACTGAGGCGCGCGCTATCTCAAGGGTACTACATTTGGATCATTTGGCTAGGAACACCGTAAATCCCAGCTAGCATGGGTATAACGCGCATCCCTTTGAAGCCAGCGGCGTACAAAAGCCAAGTCAATCTTCATTGCGACCATTTGAATTATTACAACTTCGGTTCGCTGCTGATGGTCCGAACATCGGTGAAACGCCGGCCGGGCTTAATTAATGGTGCCGCATCATGAAAGTAGCCAATGTGGCAATAGGGTTCGTATCGCGTATAGCTATTCATTAAGCATTGCACTTTCAAGTAAGAAGGCACCGCCGTGCTCCGCCTTTACAGCTGTTTACTGCCTTATAAAGCTGATGCGTCCTCCTTTCCGCTCTCGTACTGCAAACACTTTCGTATTATATGCAGATAACACTCCTGTTGACCCCTTATTCTTTTTATGTTCCCTTACTGGCTTATGTCTATGGCTATCAAACGTCACGCTACTGTGAAAGTACGTGACGGGCTCGTATCGTGCGCCATGCCATGCAATCGAGAACGTGTATTATGCAGATAGCAAATGTAGATTGTCTATTGCGGATTTGCGTGTGCAACTTATTTTTCATAAGCTTCCAGTTTAGTTATACCTATAAAAGACCGCTTGCGTAAGCATTTCCAGAGAGGAAAGCGTACAACCTGTCCCTTGGATCAAACCTGTAGTTACAATTAGGAATATTAACAGAGCAACGTGCAAATTCCGGAAATTATGCAATATTCTGTAACTGCAATCACCGTTAAATCCAACAGGGCGCACTTTGATCGGCGCCGTTCTCGGCGCGCGCAGTTTCAATCAGTGGCAAAGGTATGTGCCGTGTGTCGCTTGGGTTAAATAATTGCTGCGACTCGCCTGTATAAAGAGACGACTAACATGAACATCTACTCGACGAGTCCCACCCAGTGCTCGCCACGTACAGTTCGCCGGGTTCGAGTGCCGCACGTGACTTCACTCTCGAATTCCGGCAGGTTTCTCGCTTAACCGCGCGCTTCCCCTCGCTCGCCGAAACCCGATACCTTTCCTCTAAGCCGTAATTATCACGCCTGCATGAAACTACGAACCTGACGTGTCTCGCTCGTTGCATAATCAGAGCCTCCAAACAAACTGAGGACAATCACCGTAAGAGTGGCAATCGACACGATTTCAAGCAAACAATAAGAGCATTCGTGCAGGGGTAGCGAATCAGTGGAGAGCGTTCACGTAATGGATGCTCACTGCCTGCCAGATAATTAAGAGAGCAGTGTCTTCTTTCCAACCTGAGTTCGCTAGACCTCCTACGTCAGCGCAACCTCCGGAAGCACTTCCGAGAGCGGCATCTCATTGCAGTTCGCAGGCTTCCGTGCGCACAGGAGCTCGGATGCTGCTCTTGGACGGATCCTCCTCGAGAGGGCAGTGTTTGTGCTCGCCATTCACGGAATTTATAAAATGCACAAGCTATTCGAGCCAAAGGAGTTATAATGTTACTGAGAATTCTCCTGGCGAGAGGGATCGTTATCGGTCTACGGTCGGCACGTCCCTGGCGCGCAGGACCTGGCAGAAGGTGTACGTAATACTGCCTGGCCAACTGCATCCTCCGTCTCCTTTTCTCTTTCTTCCTGGCCAGGGCGAGTTGGACGCAGCAAGCGCGCGATACGAAAGGACGAACTCCGCCAGGACTAAGAAGGCCGCAAGCGGCCGCTCCTCTGATAAATGGGCCTGGCTGAAATTTCAACGATAGCTCAGTATACGATTTCTCATGAAGAGAGCCACGGGAACGCCTCCTCGTCGAGCTTTTTGCAGTAGGTGCACCAACTCGCATTGCACTTCCATCTTCGCGGGGGAAATTTCGCATCGGCTTTTTTGACGATCCTGCAAAAATCATCGTCTTACTGAGAACAGCCTCGCTTTTCCGAATGCTTTGAGATCGCACGGAAGCCTCCTGATTTTATAGACGCCATTGGCCATTCTGAAACATCTTTTAGAACTCTATCTGCTTAGTGGATTGCTACTGCAATTCGATCGCATCCTACGTTTGCAACCCTTTCTAAAGACCTTTTCCTACTGATTTCTTTGATGATAGAAGGGACTTCCTCTCGAATAATATTGTGGGCTAACTTATTCTTCGGGGAAAAGGAACCTCTCATTTCCTCACACAATTGCAAAAGGTTAGATCTGGCGTGCATGTTAAAAATACTGATGCAGTTTGGTTTAACTTTCGTGTTCCCACTGAGTGTAAGAAGCAAGGAGTTACATTTCGAGAAGCAGGAGTTAGTGAGTTAGTTGGAAGGTCCCGAGTCATGGCAACCGGGCGATTGGATCACGTTTCACTTCTGCGGTTATACTAACGAAGTGGAGCGCCGGTCTCAAATGTTCGGAAGCGCAGCAGTAGATTTCGGGCCACGGCACTTCGGCCCAGCAGTGCTACCACATGCCGTATACACACAACGACTGCATCGAGCGCACTTTCTTCGAGTGTGCAGCATCGGAGTTTATTGAAGCGAGCGGTAGTTCAGCTTGACCTCAAGCCCATTTCCCAACCAAGTTTTATCACTCGATGATTAAATCTTCCACTACACACACACACACACACAGAGCCCTTTTCAACTCTCGCAACCTCTTTTGTGGCTACGTCGTGGATCGAATGGAACTATCCGCCGTTAGGCAGCAATAGAAAAATTCAGGATTGGAGGCCAGCAGTACTGGGATGCGCATTATTGGGCGAAAAAATCATTGGTATAAAATCAAGATGGTATAGCCTGGGCCGAGTGGAGGATGCGGAACAATCGTACAGGTGCACCCTCATCTTATTCCGTTACACGAAGAACTCTGTCCCAGTCGAAGTAATGGTGCCCGTTTCCAGAAGAAAGTACCCATGAAAATAGTCATTAAATATACTTATCGACGAGCGAAGTTCCCATTATGTATTACCATAGAGAATATTAATCCTACGACTCGGATTATCATGCTCGATGAAGTTCAAGAGAAGTTAAACTATAATACACTTCTTGGTCGCGCACAAATACCTTATTGTTAGAGGAAAGGATTAATCATGCGTTCGCTCTGGCAAAAAACGCTTTTCTTCCAACCACGCATCGCTAACTTGATATCTCCACGAGTTTTAACGCAGCACTGTAATCCCATTCACGAAAGGAAGCCTCGGGCGAGTGTATCACGAAGGATTCTAAAGAAATCGGAAAGAAAGGCAGCCAGGATAATAACAATGGAGTGCGTTCCGAAAAATGCCGGAACAATTTTAAGCTCGGTCGCCGGGGGCTGCCAGGTTGCCATTTACTACACGTCTAGTTACTCAATCGAGCGAGCTCGAGGAAAGTCGTGACGAGGCAGTTAACGCGTTGTCTGAAACGGAAAAGAGATTTCCAGGCTGGATTAGATATCGCTGGTTGATAGGGCGGTTGTGCGAATTACGAGCCATTAAAGTAACAATCGCGTTGCACCGCAATAAGGACAGCCGATTACACGACACCACTAACCGCCTCGCCTCACCTGGCGTGATAATGCGGAGCAGCCTATCGTACACGCCATCTGCTCGCATTATGATCACTCGTACAAATCATCGTGCTACTTGCTTCCTTAACTATCATCCGTCTCTTACTTACCTAACACAATTTGTTCCACGTTTAAGTTCCACGTTGTAATTAATTCTCCATTCTGCATGTTGCTAGCTACAACGAGCTGGAAGTTAGTGGAAAATCTGTTTGGAAGTCTTTGATGTTTGGCGCATTAAACATAAAATATTGTTCCTAAACAGTACATCAGTACTATATTAAGTAAATATCCATTCAAGACATATATAATAATTATTCGAATAACAGTTGAAATAGTTCTGCAATCCAACAAAATCAAATCTTACCATGCGTGAAGTATCAAGTCCGGGAGATTCTTCAAGCAGGCATCATAATTTACCCGAGACAGTTGAAGTTTACTTCCCTTACAGAACGAGTGTTTGAAACAGCAGGAAGTAGGAAGAGGAGAGTGCTTGTAATTTGTACACGTTACTGCCGTTAACTTGCAAACGCCTAGGAAAGTTGTAGATATACTCGTTACCCTGGCCTTGACGTGCGGGGCTGCCAGTGGATCATCTAGTTAGAGTTGCTAATTCTATTACATCGGGCGGGCGCCGCCGGGGGGCATGATTGATGTATGCGGTTAATTGTCAACATCGATACGCGTGCAATTCAGGGAGCAATTAAGCGTGGCCGCCGCGCCACGACGGATCTACAGGTACGTGTATCAGTGAGCGCAATAATCAAATATCTGTAGCGCCGCGCTTTGTAATTGACAGGAGGCCCTGCCTTCTATGAAATTACTCACTGACAATTGTGCAGGCTGATGCACTTACCTTCCGATCAGCATTATCGATAATCCATGCCATCGATCTTCTTTCAGAAGCTGCCGCATGAAATTAAAAATATCTTTCCAATAAATTCCACGAGGGTTCATAAATCGGTGGATAGTAATGTTGATTGAAAAGCGAGTATAATTCTCCACAGCATTTCAATACAAACCTTACGATATTAACATCGACGGATTCTGTGCTTGAAGTAACGAACGATTCCTTTTCCAATGCCCATCATTTATTGGCTCTCCCCATGCTTCTCTTATTACCGGGTGGTGGCAGTGTAATACTATATGTATGGGGGGGCTAAATGTTCCCTAGAACACCATTTAACCGAATGAAATATTAACGCACCGCTCGCGTTCCCGCTTCTGCCATATTGAGCGTGAGCAGTATGTGCATGCAGTTGCTGCGCAATATCTCAGTGCGCGAAAGAATGCACCTCCGGACCGCGCGCGCCCGCGCGCATTCTTCTTTGTACTCGTAGTACGGACCTTACCTCATTTTCTTTCTTCCTCGATCAGATATGCGCCCGGGAACCGGTTCCCTGTGGGGCGAGGGGCGGCAAAAAGAACAACGGAGTCTCGAACACTGAATGCGAAAGCTTCAATTTTGGAAGAGCCTTACTACTTATCTCTTTCTTTTTCTCTTGCACTAGCGCATGCCAACTGGCCGCGTGTTTGTAAGAGCATGTAATGCGATTATCAGGATTGTTCGGGGACGCCGTATCTTCTCGAGATACGCACTTAAGCAAGTTTCACCTGGAATATCGTAAGCGTTGCATAGATAGCACAATGAGATTGGACGCCAACAGCCCGGCTAAGTCGGCCCCGACAATTCTCGCGCAATACAAAACCGTATCGAACCTTTGCTCTCCCAGCCGTTGCAATACTTCTGCAGGCACTGGAATTACGCCCGGGATAATAGCTTTGTCGATGAGAAGAGTAATGTAATAAACTGTATACATGTACACTGTGCTGTATGAATTTATTTTCGAAACTGCTATTAGTGTCAACCATAGTGTCAACCTCGCAAAGTGGTGATTACATATTGTGCCACGCGTAAATTATATATTATGCAAACACTTGCAAAAAACCGGCGTTCTACTGGTAAAGATTCAACATTACAAAGGTAATCGAGAGTGCTGCCGAACAATAAGTGAAGCTTTATATCCTTTTACTTTGTTCTCACATTGAGCTTCAATTAGATGTTGGTGAATCAGTGAATTAGAGAGTTGGGGAATCAAAGAGCATGTTTGTTGTGAAAAGGGGCGTCTTTAACAAGCCGTGCTCTTGCCAGATAAAATCGAGCATCCCAGTACAGAGGAGGGCTCGCGTCGAAAAATTACGACTCCTTGGATTGTCCATTGTCCTGCCGGGGGAGAGAAGGATTCCCATAGCGGGTTGCTGCCCGGGGAGCAGCATTATCGCGAAGAAAAACTTTCTTGGCCAGCCTTGGAACTAACTCTCGGCGTACTTGCGCCGGCAAGCTTTCAGTGGCGATACAAAGAGCGGCTCGTGTGGGGTGCATGGCTTGCTTAGAAAGAGAACGGAACATTTCTCGGTCACGAAGTAAGGTCGCGGTGGTTGGTGGCCAGCGGCGAGCCGATGCCTAAAGTAACTAGAAGCCTGAAATCCGGCCGCCTTCCCTCCGGAAACCATAGAGGGAGGAAGAGAGGCAAGCCGGCCGACCAAAGGATTCTGCAGGTTCATTGAATTGTTCGGCCAAACTTTCTCACTTGTATCCGGGACTGAAAGGCGTCACTTAGTAGTTACTGCTGACTTGTGATTGCAGCGGATTAAAACAAGCGCCCGCCCTACCGACGAGCGGTAACCCTTTGCGGCTAACAAGTGCTACTATTATTGGACCACTAAAATGTTCTTCGTATAGGTGATCGTACTATCAGCTGATTTATTCATCCTCGACCGAGGATGTGGTCCAGGGCTCGATCTTGTCACTTTGCAAAGCGATTATCTAGCCTGAGAAGCTTTAGCTTCTATGCAAGTGGATACTAATTAGTAGAAATTATTTGCATATCATAAATTCTAATAATAATAAATAACAGTAATACGGGTACTCTACTTCACATTATTGTCAGAGTTGTTCGCTACAGAGCGTAAAATATTCTCAGAATTCGAGCTTAAAAGCTCGCGCGTTGCGAGTGGCGGCGCGGCGCGGCGTCTCCCTTTCAAGAAGGAAGAATTCCTGGCGAGAAGGTAAGGCGCGACGAAAAATCTCTCGAACCTTCATCTTGGCAGACTGTACTCTATCGTGGACGTGGTTTATCAGGGAAGAAAGGCGAAAGCAGCAGGCCGATTGCGGACGTGCGCGGCACTCGGCGCACGCCGGTTTTAAGCAGACTGCATAAATTCCAGCGCCTGGAAGGCAGTTCGTGGAGTTCGGGTAATTTAATATTTCGCTCTGGCGATCCTCGTTGCTCGTCCATAAAAAGCGCCGTTAAAAACGGTATGGGCGCATTCCGGGGAACCGCGAATTGAGACTGGCTTCTACTGCTGCATTGCGGGGCCACTCTCGGAAGCAGTATTGTCTTAACGATGAGAAAGAGCGTGCGCGCACCCGAGGAAGGATACAACTGGAGTTATTATGGTTACTGTTTTCCCTTGCGCAATTTGAAACCTTGGGAGAATATTCTGTTCTCTATGACTATTTTGATATGCATTTCACTTGCTCTGTTCCATCACAATTAATTAGCCAATTCCGGCTAATTTATGAAGCTAGTATTATGAATTACTCAAGCCACATGTATTAAAGAGTGATCGTTAAAGTGGCTGATTTTTAGTTTGCAAAATTAAAAAGGCTACTTTCAGAATGCATTGAAGCCTGTGTAATTAAAAGCGAGATTTCGAACGAACCACTTGTTTTTGCTTTTAAATCAAGAGACTCGATACTTCTGTATTTTCAACTAAAACACACTGGTATTTATTTAAAGTATAAAATTATTTACCCTTTGCTGGAATTTGCAATGTGTCAGCACGCGACTTTCGGGCAACATATAAACACAGTAGTACATAATGCCAGGCGTGAATGTGAAGTAATTCAATCGCGGCACAATTAACATCTACTGGAATATTGACGATCCAGTACACATACGTCTACAATCGACAATATTCAAACGCATGTACGTACGTGTGCGTGCATTGCTGACGGGCATGCATCGCGATCGAAGGAAATATTAATGAAGACAAACGTGAAATGCCGTGCGGGCCATATTGTATTGCACATGAAAATCGTGCGGTCTTGCGCGCGTGCTTCCGCTCGCTCTCTTTAATTGCTGCTCGAAATAAAGCCACGAGCTTAATGCGAGCTTCCCGCAGCGTTTGCCGCGCCACAATGAAAAAGCCGCGACCTTTTGAACCGCGCTCATAGCGGTGATTAAACGGAACTGGTTATAAAATGCCGAGTCGTTTTCCGTAAGATGAAAAGCCGGCCGAAGGAAGGCCTAGCCAGCGGCGTTGATGGCGAGGAATCATCAGTTAAGCTGTCAACCGCCTTTATTCAGATCGCACTATTAGCGGGACGGCATTCGTAAAAGCCGTTCCTTCCTCGATGAGCACCTTTCGCCCATTCGAATTAATGAAAGCCGCTTCTCTAATTTATGAGCAACTCTCTTCCACCCCGCCCCGCTCCCCCACTTCGGCTCCATCAGGTGCGCTCACGTAATTCCGTATTTCTTAATTAAAGCTTCATCGACGAACGACAAATATTTGCCGGCGCGCTGGTAGTCGCACATGTGCGCGGTATTTCGTTTCGCGACAGGGTAAACTTGGCGCTTTGTAATGCGATCGAGTGTTGGATTATATCGGGAAGTAATGACGTTCCGCGCTCGTCAGTACTCAGCGTTATTCGGAACGAGCTGAGACGTCACGAGAGAAGTAATTTTAACCCAAGGCCCCCCTTTATTTCTCCACCGAGCTAACGCAATATGCTGACCTGAAAATCTTTTATTAACCGTCCTAATGAATTTTTCCTAGCTCTCGAAGCATCCCGTTCGTCTAATAAAGCTCCGGCAAGCACAAAGTCTGGGAGAAGCGGCCTGGCACTGGGCGGAAAGTTGCTGCGCTGCCTCCCCCTCTTTTCTGTCTCAATTATCGGGCGCTTAGTGAGAAACAGCCCCGAGATACTTGGTTTAATGGAGGGTTAAAGCGTTCGAGAAAGAGTGTGGTAGATCCAGAGCGAAACAATGGACCGTAATGCACCTTGTCACGTGGTTCAATTCTTGCGCTTCATTCGCGGGCGAACCATTGACGTAGGGGTCTTTGAACAGCGCACAGGCAGAAGCGCAGCATCCCCCGTCGCCGTGTGCGCCATCCCGTGCATGGGTAAACTGGACTAATTCACAGGGTAATTGCCGTTGGAAGCTTACCGCACATTGGATAAACTACACTGATCGTCGCTCTGGAAATCACAGTTGAAAGTGATCCAATTAACACATTGAATTAGATCTCACTTTGAGCCGTATTAGATCTACTTTGATAAGCCGGGATTGCAAATCTTCGGTTAATATAATAGTTCTCTTTAAGATCCCTTTTATTAATTCATAGTAATTTTAACCTAGTGAAAATTAAACTTCATGCTCTCTCTTACGTGTTTCTGCAATTTCATGACTTAACGTCGAATATTAGTTTACTTTCTACAGGGTTGGTTCTAGCAAAACTAGGTCAGTATACGTGAATCACCTCTGCATACGCCTACAGAGCAAACTCTATGGAGTAAGGGTGTTCCGGATGGCAGTTTTGATAAACTGCATTGATTCAACGCGATCTATCATCCGGCGGACACGTGCGTGCTTGTCACGCCGGCGAATTTCGGGAAGTTACAGCAATTTCCTTGGGGATTCGCTGACCGGTTCTTAACTAGCAAATATTCATATTCCAACCGAGCCTTCAGATCCTTTGTTACTTTAAAATAAATCCTGGAAAAATCATGGATGCCTTGGGCAAATCCGCCTCTCGTTTTTCCACCAAGAGGTGGCCTTTTCCTCGCCCTTCTGCTCGTTCTTACGACATCATTGTCCATCCAGCTCACTTCTCGACCGTCTCATTCCCTCCCAAGCCTGCCTTTCCTTCTTTTCTTTCCTCGGTGGAAGGCGACCCATTTGTTACATCATTGTGACGAGGATATTTATTATGAATAATCGTCCGGTGCGCTATAAATAAGAGGTGGGCGGCCGAGCTACGCAAACAATCATTATTTCTCAGAGTGGGACGAGCCGTGATCTTTCTTCGGCTCGGGCGAATGGGGGCGGTAATTATGTCGGCCTGCAGGTAAATAAACCGGTAGTACCGGCAGGCAAAAAAATTTATTACACCGCTCTGTCGCTTGGGCGCGTACATCATATGCATTACCCACTTGCCAGCGCGCCGTGCAATTTTCCGCCATGCGATGGACCCGACTCCAGTTTTTTCTGCCCTCCCCGCACTCGCGTGCAAATAATTGAATAGCCCGCGGCCCTGTCCGCTGTATTGATCTAGTTTTTCATTGTTGCCACTGATAATGTCCACCGGGTAAGATGAAATGCGAGTTAATTGTGCATTTTGCTAGGCTCCTGTTAAGCGAGTACTTGGACGTGTGCCGATTGGAGATACGTGTTTTATAAGAGCGGGTGAAGTTTCCTTTAATAAATTAATTATGGTGTGCTGGCAATAAAGTATAATGATATGTTGAAGAAATAATCGCATGGCGGCTCGCAAGTTTGCATTTTAAGCGCCCTAATTTTAGATACACGGATAGCTGTTTTAATTACTTTATTAAGTGGATTTTTTTAGGCTATTAATCGTCTGTGAACGAGGTAAGCGCGTTCAAAGTAAACCCATTTTATGCCACAAGCACGTATCGCAAACACTGTAGGAACAGCGCAGAGTGGATAATGTAGTCGTGCTTCAAAGTGAATCCCGGAGATCGTTCGCCTGGATTAAGTAATTCGCAGTCCGCGCCTGCTCAAAAAGACACGAACGCGAGATTTTCCAGGTCCCGGCGAATATGCGGTTGTACGTGCTTCTCCGATTACGGTAAAAAGCCCTAGGCGATTTCATTTAGAGCTTAGAAGCTGCGTGAGAATGGAGGGTGGGTTCGTGAAATGAGAATTCAACAACCACTTACACGGAATTTCAAGTTTCATAGTAAAACGAAGAAATCCTGCTAGATTTTCCGTGGTTCGCTAAAAAATGGCAATCAGTTTTGTAGCGCCTGTTGCGAACAGCTTAAATTGAATAATAAATGTATGCCATTCGCCGTCATCCAATTGGAGTCGGACTCTCTGGTTGAATGACTCGTGAACTCCAATAATTCCGGGTGCAAAGCACTCTCCGTTGTAATTACAAGTGCGCGTATTTTCCTAGAAAATTTATAAGGGCGATAAAAACATTGACCTTATTGTTGTGCGAGCCTTGCTGTACCTGGTGTCATGCGCTCGCCATCATCGCAGCCTTTAAAAGCGGCTCGATATAATTTAGACTCACTCCGAGACCCGAGTGCACTATATACCATTTTGCATTAACCTACATACTCTTTTCCTAGCCTCCTGATAAATCCTACCCGTTTCAGTACGCGCATAAACCTCCTAGAAATGCTATATGACGTTACGTATAGGAAAATTCACCCATACTGTTTTAAACACCTGCAAATTTACAATTTGGATCATCATTGTTCAATAACATTGTACAATAAAATAAAGAGGAAAAAAACGATAGACTATTGAAAGGGAATAAGGTTTCTCATGGGATTTCCTCGGGAGAAGGGAATTGTTTATGAATGCAATATTTCTAATATGAACTGTCGTATAGCGGAGCGTCGGTTATAGGGGAGAAATCGTGAAAGAAGTCTAAATTTGTGCCGGCTCCGTGCACGGAATATTGCGTTGCAGAAGGCAAAGGCAAGAATATTTGCAGATACCATACACCTGAAGGACTGCTACTCCCGCAGGAAATTCGGAGCCCGGAGGAATATGGGAAGTCGGATGCATCGCTAGAAGTAGCGCGAATCGCCTTTTAAACCTTAACTCAAATATGCGGATCTCGCTCGGGCCACAATATTTCTACTTTGCCGATAACACGAAAGTAGCGTGCTTCTAAAATCAACATAATACGCAACACACAAATGCAGCTGGATACCTATTCTTCTTCATCCACAACGAATTCGCATAAAACTGAAGCTAACACTCCGTCAAATTTAAGTTAACAATGAATTATACTCTACTGACTGAAAGGCTCTTTTATGATCGCTGGAAAAGTACTTTCAGGTCCTCTAAAATTCTGCAAGCATCCTTTGAAATGTCGAGACCACTATGCTCAGACGCTTCAAATCCTTTCATTGATTTTCTAGTTTAAAATGTAATATTTTAATAATTAACAGTACAATAAAACCCTTTGAAATGAAATGCCTACTCAATAATTACATTAATCGATTCTAGATTAATACAATAGAAGTCTAGCCAGCAGCACTTTCCACGATTATTCTTCTCAGTGGCGAGGAATGTTCCCATTGGCTTTCAAATACTATTGAAGCCCGACTGCAACTTTTACACCCGTGACCTGTAAAGCCGCACTGCCGCGCTATATTGAAAGGGCAAATTCAGACGTACGTTTCTGTTGCGGGCGATAGTCGTTGATACGCCATTCGGCAAAGAGTTTCATCGAGCGTGCCGGGGGAGGCAACAATGGTTGATCTGCGCCAATGGTGTTTTTATGGTTGGGACAGTGCACTGGACGAGGAAAACCGACGAGCCAAGCGCGCACGCAATGTGTTCGTGCGCTGGTGCACAAAAGCTCAGTGGATTGATGCGTGATTCGTTCTCTTTCGCTCTCAGGTAGCCTCGTACTAAAAGCCTGAAAGTTTTTAGACGATGAAACAGTTTTTTCGTAAAAACACGACAAAACCGCCCATCCCAGGTGAATTAAAAACAACCTCGCGTGACAAAAGAAGAGAACCGATGGCGTTGGAGTGTCCGTCAATCGCAATTGATATTACGCGCCGAGTATTCTTCCCTTTAAGTAATTCTAGGGTCAACGTACAATAATTTATAAATTTCAGAATATTAAGGCTCTTTCAAAATAAATGTTTAAAAGCAATCGCAATAAATATTATTTTAATAATACTTTATTCCGCAATTACCAAAGCTGAAAATTGTGTAAATCCAGTTGCGAAATGGTGGAGTGATTAAATTCTGCCTGTAACGGGAATAATAACATTTTGCAAACCAGTATTCTGAGATTGGAGCGGTGGAAAGTACGCCAAGAGTAACCTGAACGCGAAGAAGGCCGGAGTTTCCCTCGAAAACTGGCGCTTGTGTACATCGTTAACGATGCTGACCCTGCTAGTAAATTGTAATGCGATTTGCCGAGTGCAGTATACATCCAGGCGCGCGTCGTGGTACGCACACGGTTACGTAAGTCGATAACGGTAATTAACTTGTCCCTTTTTAACGAAGTTCGGCATCGAATTCTCTCCAGACCGGCAAGAGCATTAAAGAGCGGCTTGCTGGACGTTCACCTGGTCGGCGAGAGCAAGTTAATCGGTACAGAAAAATCTTGGCGCATATATCGCTTTTCCCTCGGCGATGACAGAATCAAGTGGAATAACATTCCGACGTTCCAAAGCCGACAGACAATGAAACACATCGAATCTCCATGGCGTATCGCGGCGGCAGTCGTCATTATCATAAATGCGTAGCTGTGCGCCCAAGTGAAAGTGGAGAAGGAACGGTTCCGATGGGCAGAGTTCAGTACCGAGTACGCTTATTAACGGCATTCGGCCACCCGAACTGCCCAGCCGCTTTGTCTTCTTGCGGCCATTGCCAGTTGACACATTTTATGTGCAGCTGTAAAACTCTGCACTCAGCGCTGAAGCTGTTAACGCTCCTCTGAGCTCGGAGATGCGCTGCTTCTCGTTCTTTCGGGCCTCGTTCATCCTCACCGGCAAAAACGGAACCCGGTGTGCACGCCATAAATCACCCGCTGTAATTTTCTGAGCATCCACGTGATGGCTCAGTGCAGACTCGACTGCATATGCGTTTGCGAAAATTCGAGCCTGGAGGCGTTCCGACTGGACATTAGCGAAAATTTGCCGGATTCGGAGCAGCCACTTCTTCGGCAAGGTTCTGGCACGTTCACGAGGGTCACGGAAGGTCGCCGTGCGTTGATCCCGCAGCGGCTTTATCGTAGCGGTAACTGCTGGTACTTAGATTTACCGGGCAGTTGGTACGAGTGTCAGGCATACCTCCCTTGGCAAGGCTAGCACAAGTCGCACGAATTGGAGCCTGTCATGCCGACTCGAATAACCGGCTAATTAAAGTCATGATCGAGAACGTTGGCCGCACTGAAGTTACGTTGGTGTGAGAATTATCGTTGTGTGCATTGGCACTTGGCAAATTGTCTGCCCGACTATCACCTTTTCTCTATTTCTCTCTGATCCGGACAGTTTTTTTCAATCCTACATACTGAAATATTAAGAGCAATCGATGCTTAATTCAACAAGTGGAAAACGACTGATGAGAACGACTTGCGAAAGTAATACACTTGTCAGTTAATTCGTTAATTAACGCGATAAGAAACCAGACATCGAGAGACCTACGGTTTGCCGTGGCAAGAACGTTGTTCAGAAAAACAAGAACTCATTTGATAATTTCGTTAATTTTTTGCATACCGTAATCAAGCGAGCGAGGACACCGATTGGGGCTGACGAGGTTTCCGGCGAAGAATTCAGGTATTACTTTTGTACCGAGTTCATTTTATTGCAGCGAAGGGGAATTGATTAAAATTCGAAGTGATCTACTTCGAGCGAAAGCTGGCCAGTTTAATGATCCTCATAATGCCATATACTGTGCAAAAGCGAGCAGAAACTCTCGAGCAGGCCGGACGTGACGGGAGACCGAGATGAAGGTGTGCGGCCTAATACGAGTCGGTTTGTATTCAGAATTGCAAATGCAACCCTCATTAAAATTGAGTACTAATCCAATCGAAAGACTTTTCTTATTAGTAGGCCACCGGCGTTTATCTTAATAAGCTTTGCGCATTTACCCAATGGCGCACAATTCCTATGCAAATTCTATCGACGAAAATACTACATTTTGCATGCTTATGGCAAGGACGTATAAAATTTCAAATGTTATATCTCACAAAATGTTTACGGCGCTCTTCATGCTTAAATCGATTGTGAAACTTTCTTATTCATCGACAAAATCGAGAAAATCATCTCACTAAAGAAAAAGTCGCAAAGAAGCTGCGCTGCAACGGGTGCTTCAAGGAAACAACAAGAAACAAGTAAAGGTTGTCGAATTGCTTTCAAGTTACTGAAATTAGAACCACTCGGACCGTGGCAACTTAACTAATGCGAGCGGAGGTATCTACTCTCCGCCGCCTATTAGGTACAGTTATTCCGGCGTTGCACTCGCACGCTCGTCGACCCGCCACACAGGCGTGCTGCACGCGCGTGTAACACGTCGCCGTTGGAAATTCCTCGGCAGTCGGGCCGCTATTTTTACAGGACAACGGGGGAATTTCGAATTCGCATTTCCCCGCCTGCAGCCAACGGGCGAGCATCCATCACTCTCGACTCGCGGAGCTCGCACTCCGTCGCCGGCTAGCCGCAATTATTCATCGCGCGTGCACACACACTTCGCCACGAAGCAGCTTCTCTTCCTCGCTTCTTGCGTGTACGCCTTTTACCCTCCTTTTCATAGTTCTCGCGGAGGGATAAAGCCGCCGGCTACCGGCGCTCCTCCGGCTTTTCCTCGTTACCCGGTGCTTTCCATGCAGCTTGATATTCTCGCGTTTGCAACTTTATTACTGCCGGCTTTCGCCGACTCGCCGCACGCGGAAAATCCGAGCGTTTAGCCGCGGAGAACGTACTCCGTAACAGTTAATCGGGGATTCCAGGGGATACATGTAATTTATAAGGCCGGAGCGTATCGTTCTCCGCGCGCTCCAGATACGTGTGTGTGTTTCTGGATACGTGTAAGTCAGCTATTTTCTATTCAATCTATTTAAATTTGCATGTATCTTAAATCTCGGTTACCTCGGAAGTGAATGAATTAATAAAAAGTGCGCATCAATAAGTACCAGTATATCAATCAATAAATAATTATACTTTAATATATTTCCATTAGAAGAAACAGGTCAGTTGATTTTGACACTCTAATTTCATGATAAATGTATCATACCTGCCCATATGTATCGGAATCGTCCTCTACATAAATACGAAGCCCATATTACATGGTTGCGAGCGTATCAGGCGTTTACCACGGCCTGGCAAGCGAGCAACTCCCGGCGATTTACGAGTGTGAGAATCCATGGGTCAGGATGTCGGCGGGCAGGCGGCTTCAATGGGAAATCACCGGGTGTCACAGAGCAGAACTAGGTGGTAGTCGGTATCACAGGAGCGAATGGGACTTTGAGAACCTCTGGCGCAGCCGCGTGTAAAAAAGAAGGCATTCCGTGCATTGAGTTATTCGGCCCGCAGCCGCCGCTAATAATTTTAATCCACCGGACGTATGTACTTTTACCCAAACGGGGACCATTAATTCACCATATATCCAGTGTGTCGAGGGGTCAACCTGTTATTTATCATAAAATATGGGGGCTCGTGCCGGGCGAGCCGCGGCCTTTATGTAATGCTGCGTAATAAATTGCATTCAATCTGCCTGCTCCCCCTTTCCCCCTGCCACCCGCCCCTTGGAAATATTTGTATAGCCCGTCGACTTCCATCACCGAGAAGCAGAGCTTTTCGATCCTTTTTTCTCGTTTTGACGATCCACAGTCTGCCTTGCCAATGCTTAATTGTTGCATGAAAATTAACGAGGCTGTGAGGTAGTATTTAGGGAGATTGAAAAGAACTTGGGAGAATGTGCAAAGAATGTTTTTAAGAATGTTTTGTATATAATGGTGTACAAAAAGTATTTGTTGACCAACGACTAGTCTGATACATTTTCGGATCGTTACTAGGTAAGTGAAGGCATGATAAATATGATAATGTAGGAGCTATCCGGACTTGCTGCCGGACTAATCGGTTCAGCGGCGAAGTACGATTTTTTACGATCCATAAAGCGGTATGCGCGACAAAGCCGCGCGATAAATCGGCAAATGAGCTTCGGAACGAGCTCGTCGATTCTTAGGCGCTCTTTAAAACGAGCGCTAAAATAAACAGGAGGCGCGCTTCGACTGAGAATGTACGTCGCTGACCCATAACTACCTTCGCCGTACTTGTCCTTTCGTAAATTACTGTGGTTACAAACACTCCTCCTTAACCCGGCTCGTCAGTACTTTCGACCAAGGGCATATGGCGAATACGCGCAGGGTCACGCTCCCCGCAACATGTAACTCCCTGTCTTCGCTCACCGAGCTCCCATTACTTCGTTCGCCCGAGTTTATAGTCTCCTCTGCTTTCGGTAACTCGGCCTCCGAGCAGCATTCCGATCTCTTCGTTGCAAGACTACTAAAATTAAGAGCGTTCTCCCATGAAACCCAATGTGAGACTAACTCGAGTGACATTTGTTAAAAAAAACTCGACCATTGCAAGTTTAAAAGAGCAACACAAATTATTCAAGTTCTCGTCACTGAGTCATTCGGATGATACCTATTGAAAAGCTTCAGCTCGTAAGATTGACGCGCAAATGCGTGTAATTCCGATGACATACGTGCAAAATTATATCGTATGAGCTAACATTAAGCGCTAATGAGATACTTATCCGAGATAAGGAATCATTAAGATTAGGAATACTACCGTATTAGAGCGTTGTAAGTCATTCCTCTGACGCGATGGAAGCGTGGGAAATACTTTCGGTTTAATGGTTCTAGATAAGAGGGGAATGCCCAGGCATCACGGGAATGCTCGGATGCTCATTACTCGAATCACGCCAGTGAATCCGAGATATACCCTGATACAAAGCGATATCTTACAGTCAATGTAATCCACTTAGGTTCACTACGCGCTTCAGTCTCCGAGCTCAAAGCCTGACCATTACACGACTGAATCTACTTACCGCTTTCTAGCCGTCGATCACCAAGTACCACTTGCCCAATACCCTTTACCTATTACTCTCCCGAGAACTTGAATATCCGAATTTAGATATTATTGCATCACTTACTGCAATCTCATTGTTGTGATTCAAAATAATAATACCTGTTTGTTAATCGTAAAATGGTTCTTTCATAATAATCATTGCTTAATATTTCAAACGTATACCTTAGATATTAGAATTTCGAAGATCGTAAAATATTGACGGAGACATCATGTTCGAAGCGAAGCTGAAAAAGCTGGTATCCGATACCAGCCAGCCAGTCTCCCGATACTTGCCGATAGCGAGCACGTCGGCTAGCATTTACTCTGCTCATCAGCGTGGTCGAAAAGTGTGTACAAAGGGTTCGCTTGGAGTAGTTCGCACTCGTAGTGCCAGTAGCAGTGGTTCCAGGGCAAACAGGGAGCGGGCGAGCATCGATACCTTCGGGATAGAGAAAGCACACTTCGGGTAATGGTAACACTCAATTTCCGGCAACGGAGGATACGCTTTTTCTCGGAGGATAGGCGACAGTAACAAGCGCAGCGAAGCTCTGTGTACGCGTCGCTGGCTTCGGGGCGTCGGAGCGAAACTTTGTCGAAGAATCAGGCTTCGGGAGCGCCCGAAACACCCGAAAAGCGATATTCACGGAAGCAAGAACAGCCGTGGGACTCGTTTCCCCTTCGTAATTTCGTATTCTCGCCTGCCGCGCCCCCACACTCTCCACTCCACTCCGCCAGTTCTCCACGGGATTTGTGCCGGTTTCCGGGCTCTCTTCCTGGAATCAAGTTTCGATGAGTCGATAAAAGCCGATCGGAGAAATTCGGTCAACCCGTCGTGCTAAGGAAATCGTGCAGCTGCTTCACACATGTCTTCGACATCTTCTTTCAAAACTACCAGCTTATTAGATTTATTCAAATATCTCTACTTCTACAACTATTAGAATACGAGTTGCGTTTCTTCCTACGTAACTGCTTTTACTCGAGTCTAATTGAATGGCCCAGCGACACGCATTAGGAATCCATTCGTAACTGTCTCCAGCGCGGAGACATCCTGAAAATGAATCCCCGGCGTTTCTGAATGAAGATTAATATTTGACCGGTGACTGTTAGGAAAGGGGTGAACTTTACCGGATCTACGGTAGCAGCGGGGATGTCGGCTGGGTGGAGTGGAATTGTGCCGGGTGTGCGGCGACGTTACTCACTCGAGTACATGCACTTACGGTGCTCGGTGTCCACACTAGCGCCGGTGAGATTCGTCTCAACGAGGGCCACCTTTTCTTTTTTTGGCCGGCAGCAGTAGTAGCAGCAGCAGTGTGCAATGCTCGCCGCACAAAAGATGAAAGGGAAGGAAACACGGGTGGTATGCCGAAGGAGGGGGGAAGCAGGGAATGTCTCGTCTCGACGGCGACACCTTGGACCATTAGCACCCGGTGACCCCCGTCGCCATCGCGTTACCTCACCGACAATGCTTTATTCCCGCGATCCCCTAAACGACCACGGCGAGAAAGCTCGGGAAATCCGAAAGCTTTTCGAGTTAGTGCCTCGTCTCTCTGTTTTCTTCGCCGGTTTACCGATTGTTCCTACCTCTGCCGACGCTCCCTCACCCGCCACTCATTAACGTATAGGCCAGACTGGGAGACGTGTGTGCGCTCCGAGTTTCCAAAGAGTGCCCGAAGTGACGCGTGCGAGTTCTCTGTGCACTTCCCTTGCTCCTTTCTGTTTGGCCTTTCCCTTCGTCGCTCCTTCTCTCTTTAGCCTCGTCTCCCGCGTTTGTTTGTTCATTAAGAAAGTACTTGCCGCCGGCCGCTTGCAGCTTACTCTCGTATGTATGTGTTGTTGTATGTGTGTGTAACTTTGAGACTTCCTGGGATTTAAATCCTCGGAGCGCAATTACTTTTCGGAATATGCAGCGGACGCGGAGGACTTATAAGTATTTTGAAAAGGAATTTGCGATGATGACCAATAGTCAGGGCTCACTGGGTGAACGTCATAGTTAATGCGCTTCAAACCACGCAAACAGCGCGATATTGGAACCGACATGGACTACTCTGTTCATTATTATGAAACTGTTACACGGCTAATAACTCAACCGATAATGATCCCCAACGCCGCGCTCATTGGCCGAGCTCGCATTAGTCGAAATTGGCGAATGAATCCTACGGGAGCGCTAAAAGGTCCCATGATTTATTGACAGCGAAAACAGTCTGCGTGGATAATTACTCAGATGGAAATGTGAATTCTTATCTTGTTGTTGAATTTCTGATTAATGAGTTTCATTAATCAAGGCTGCCGCCTTTGTTAGATACTATACCACAGAATTTGTAATTACAGTGGAAATGAGAATATTCATTAAATTGTTCGTCTCATTTTCACATTTCCATTAAATGCGACACAACGGATCAAACGCATATGCAGCATTCCGAACGTGGCGATGCGCGCGAATGTAGAAATTGAATCCATTGGCTATTTGAAAATTGCAATATCTCCCATTGATTATTCAAACGTGATGCTTCAATAGTTGTTCAATCAAAAGCAATCATTATCAATGGGTTTCTTTAGAAGGATATGCATTTCTAAAGGCTTAAATCGAATTTTGAACTGTAGAAGCTCCCTTTTTTAGATCAAGCAGTAATCCCTGTGTTTTATTG
Organism: Ectemnius lituratus; assembly: GCA_910593735.2. NCBI lineage: Eukaryota > Metazoa > Arthropoda > Insecta > Hymenoptera > Crabronidae > Ectemnius > Ectemnius lituratus. The sequence goes on from OU343034.1 coordinate 16,994,820, forward strand.
GTGATCGAAAGACTTGGATAGGAAAGTCGAGCTCGTTTTCTTGTGCTCGTTGTTAGCGCGTCAACCCCCATGGTACTTTCGCACCCTGCTTCCCTCTGGTCTCAGGGAAATGATGCGTGGCAGGCGAGCTTTACGAGGGAAATGTAGCACACTCGTATTGTGCTCCGACTCTCAACATCCGCTGGATCATCGCATTTCATTGTCATCGATTGCGCGAATACCTGCATGCGTTTTGTGAGGGACACGAGCGAGCCTGTATTCGTGTTCCTATGGAATTCAGCTGAAATTGCACAAGAGCACCGTAAAAACGCTTTTATTGCTCTCTCTCCAACGCTTTTTATGGCGAGTGCAGCGCTAGTGTTGCTCGATTAATTCCAACTCATTTGCTTAAATTAGTCACTTCCATGCAATTGACAAGATCCCCCGCAATAAGAGCATACGATTATTACAATAAATTAAATCAATCAACCAACCGCTGTAATGGAATTTTCATTACGCACGATTTAGCCGACGCATTCTCGTATACTCACAAACAATATATTCCTCAAACTTTGAATGGTATTATGCATTATAACGTTTCATAATAAGGTAGTTTACGTGTCTGAATAATGAAAGGGACAGTCTGTTTCGAATTCAGCGAACGAACGTTATCAAGGTACAATCTAAATTCATTTGCGCACCATGAAAAGTTGGTTAACAGAGAGCGGCGGAGCAGCGGCGTTTTCCCATGTCATATCCCGCTAATATAATGATTTATCGGGCTTGTAAGCCCGGTACGCATTAATGCATAGTTCCCTGGCAAGTTCACCGGTAACCGACAGCCGCGAGCAACTCCCAAGGGGCAGCAATAAGCCGGGAAAGTGAAGTGCGGAAAACGCAATAACTCATCCAGCGTAGTTACCGCTGACTCCTTGATATGTACGTATTATATGAACGAACATACACGCATACACAGGCAGGTAGGTTGGGGCGCGAACGCGAGCGCGCGCTACTTTCCATAGCGGTGCACTCGTTCCACGGGAATTCCCGGCTCCCTAAAGGAATTTCCGCCCGCCGAAATTCGGCGGGTGGCGAAAATTTCGCCCGATATTCCTGGGCGATCATCCATAATGAATAATGGGGCTGCGAGGCGAGAAGCGGATTGACGAACGGCTACGGGAGTGGAAATAATTGCGGCGGCTCAGCCTTTTGCGCCCTTCGAGCGGGTTTCTAGGTGCGGTGTGAAGGGGGCTCTAACAAGAGAGGCGGAATACATTAAAGGAACGAAGTCGGATCGGCACTCGTTTGGGCTCGCAGGCGCGTCGACTACACGCTGATTATCGATAGAAGCATGCCTGCCTTCCCATCGACCACCGCTGGGGTGGAAACGGCCGGCCGAAATATTCGATTACCGAGGGTGCCAGTGAATCTCGGGCTTTTCGGTCACCGGTGCACTCGCTTATGAATATCAACCCGCTTGGCTCATTAATCCTGACTCGCTCGCTCGCGTTTGCGAAACTCGCCTGACATCGAATCCCCGGGCCGCGCCTCCGCTCTCTTGCTCCAGTGTTTACTTCTACAGAACATTGCGCGCCTCGATGCCAATGGAGAACAAAACCAAATACGCTGCCGGCGGGTACACTCGAGTAACTGGTAGTCCCGTGTCCATATAACACCTTTTCTAGTTCCAAATGAATGCTCTGAGTACTCGATGCATTAATTGTAGGAGGAAGCATTAAAGTTTAACTCGAAGACCAATGGGTAATATTGCGTTGACTTAAAATACAGAACAGGCACGCGATTATGCATTGCTACACTTTTATAATGAGTCCTGGGTTATTCAATTCTGACTCTTAGCGAGCTCTCATGAGTATCCGTAATCCAATCATAATCTTTCGTGACCCTTTCTCCTTTCGAACAAATACCTTCATTCCCGTCGGCGCACTAATTGTAAACGGTCCCACCCGAGTCCGGAGCGGCGTGGCTTTAGTAAAAAGCAGCGCGCCGTCAAATAATTTATTCTTTCATTTCATTTCTTCTGGGCAACACGGCGCGGCCGCTCGCTGTGTGTTTATAACTCTCGTCGCCATCGGCGAAGATTAAAAACGTTCCGGGATAATGAGAACTGTGTGGCACTCCTCCGACGGCCATCGCACCTCTCGCACCTCCCTTTCTCACACTTTCCCGCTACCTTTCAGCACGACACACGCACGCACCCACACGCCAGCTACAAATATTACTTTTGCCGGCACAGTGCGCTCCTCGTATTACGCTGCCATCAGAAGCCAAGAGAACACAGAGCGACGAGCTCGTGCCGATTATTTCGTTGCGAAGACGAAGCGCAAGGATGTCGAAAGTTGTAATCGCTTTTGTGCGAAACCCGAAGATCGACGTTAGCACACGCCAGCTATCCTTTACTTTCGACTGTTTGCCAGAGTCTATGTGTACACTGTTGTGCAGTTACATTGGGATCTCAGGGAAAAAGAGGGAAGAAGCTATTCAGTGTAGTGGCGTGCGAGAGACAGGCGCACGCAAGCTGAAAGGTTCCCCCTGTCAGGCTGATATCGGCCTGAAATCTATTACGTCCCGGTGCAGGAGCTGCACGGTAAATTGTAATTGTCTAGGTTGCCTGCCGGCTTTCTTATCGATTCTGAAGGCCCACAGTTTTAGCTTGGCGGCCTCTAATGAACCAGCCGACAGTCACTGCGCCTAGATGCTTAAATAACCACGCGCAATTAGATTAGGCCCAGATGAATTGTTAGTATCTATGCATTGGCCGATGGAATATTGCCTGGAGCACTGTCGGATGGATCGGCGCTCACGCCGCTGACTTTCTGAGCGGCCCATATAATCTGATCTGACGGCTGGCATGGTCAATGTGAACTTTAACCAGCCCTGCATTCCAGTAATTACTGTTGTCCCGATTAATCCGGCCGATAGGAAGTGAAACGTATGATTGCCGGGTACTTAATGAAATCGCGCGTTAGCTAATGCCGGCGTATCGCCCGTAACAAATCATAATGGGGATAGATTTCACCTGGGATTACGGCCGATATTGCAATATATTGCCACGTGAAACGTCACCGGGCCGTTCGCTATAATCGGAAGGGGATGAGTGTCATGGTATAATCGACACTAGCCGGCTTGCAGGTGTTGCCGATTGCAAGCGCGACTTATTTCATCGATTTTACGCCAGATTTCGATATAACAAGTTCGGATTGAAAATTGGTGCCTTCGGATGGTGGGAGCGCTGGGAGATGTATTTGACCGTCGAACTCTCAGCGTTCCAAGCGTCGGCGCAGGCGACGAGGAAAGTTTTCGTTGCGGCCAATCGAGTTGGCGCGGGAATTAATTAGCTGTGTCGTGAGTCGCTGTCGGGCACAGTATCGCGGACCTAATTTCCCCGTGTCACACGGTGAATGCTCGAGTGATCGATGCTCGTTCGATAATGAAAGGCGGCTTGACATAATAAAATACAAATCCAGCGGCAGCAGTGTATTACGGAGTGTTGGTCAATAAGACGGTAAATGCCTCTCGCGAGACGGAAAATCCCACAAGACTTTTTATGCCAGTCGAATTCCTTGGCTATCTTAACAGTTCGCTACTCTTGGATTTGCAGGTGTTGCTATAACAAATTATAACTGATTAATTAATCATATTGCACACTTCTTTACAGATGGAATTGGTCAATGAACTATTAAAATATTTCTGTATCTATTACGACGTTCGAATGTTCCAATTTCAGGGATCTTACTTAACATTTGGCATTCCGACAACGATACGCCTGTCAGTTCAACACGTGTGTGCGCTTAATCTTCCACCGCGCTCCCTGATGCTATCGGACTGCTAACACTTAGCTATATTACGGTGCAAGAACTCTCAACTATTACCAATTTGCCGCGAGTGAGCCCGAGATAAACGTAAAGGTCGATGCATCGATACCACACGCGAATGTAAATAGAATATAAGGTAGGACAGCGTGAAAGGTAATGGTATAAGAGTTACTCCCGAAGAAACTCATTAATATCCACGATAAAGCGATTAAAAATGCAGAAGGTGCTCAAGTTAATTGTTGCTTCAGGTTGGTTCTTGTAGCAGTCGGCGTCTCCTATAGTTTTCTCCTTGTTCTTACCAACCGACCAGCCAATGAACGAGTGTTAAATCTTGCAGGTAGTACTCTCTCGAGTCCGAACTTGGCCGAAGTGCTTCCCCGCTGAAAGCGCTCTGTGCAATTAAAAGAAAAAGCATGCAATGTAATTGAGTATTACTAGGGGGGCCGAGCCCCTCTCCGGTTGCGTTAGGCAAGGAGCAATAGCACTCTTTCTCGGTGGAAGTTGAAGAGAGAATGCCTGCTTAAGGAAACACGCCGGGAACTGGTGAGTGCCGGGAGTCTTCGTATTTCAGGATCGGTGGCGAAGTTATAATGCAAAGACGGAAACAAAGTTGGCCACGCTATCGCGACGACTGGATAAACTCGTTTACTCGACTAGAAGTAAAGCTGCATCGTTTGCCAACAAAGTACTGTGTTGGAAGGGCGGAGAAGTGGGGAACAGTTGAGGGAGGAAACGAGAAGGTAAGGGACGTGTACACGTAAGAGCGGGCACCTTGATTTACCACGGTAGCCGCACCGAACCGATATCCAGCGAAGATTACTTTCATCTACGCTCGCAGCGAGTCTGATCGATCGCTCGGTCTACCTACTCGTTTAGCGAAGTGGAGCACGCCGGCATAATGAAGTACGGCGAGACAATCCGCGGAATCCCATTAACGAAGTCCGCAAATGACTGTTTGGAAAAGGCAGCCAGCGGTCACACACCGCCGCCGACTGGGTGGCCAATGGGAGATTGAATTCCACGGCGACATGGGAGTCACCATATATGCATGCCAGGGAGAAACTAGCCCGGCCTAAGTTGACCCATATCGTGCGCCCGTTAACGAGGAGGAGGTGGAGGAGGTGGGGCAACGAAATGTTTTCTCGGCTGCAGCGCAGCAATGGGTAATTGGTTCTAATAGGCGTCTGGAGGCTGACTGCCCGTTACCGCTGAGAAGCACGTCCTTTCTTTATACCTATTCCTTCCTCTTCTCCCAGGCACACTCCGCTCTTTCTCCCAGCATGCTCAGACTCCTCTTGGACCTCGGCCTATTGTCCTACCTCAGCCTGTCTTCGTATTACCGGTTAACTGCTCCCAGTTCCGTCCGGAATCATTGTTGATTGCATTGGTGCTGCACCTGCTTATGCGCGTACTGTCGTAATGTATAATTAGCAATGCCGCTTGGACTATACGTTGCTAATGCCTGTCTGTGAATCGAATGTTCAAACTTGATTAAGAGTACTAACTTGTATTATTTGGGTTAACTAAATTCTGAATCTTATCCTCGTCATGTTTAAGGGATTTTCAAACAATTGTTTATGATATAAAATAATATAAAAATTAAGCTGTGCTAGAAACTATAGTCTTTTCTTGTCTGTCGGTCATGCGGTACTATAGTTGCTCCGGTCAGCGGTTTTCGCAAGCTCGTATGCGAATAATTAAATGAAAATTTCCTAAAACGCGGCCGATCGACCGCGAGAATTTCCGCCTTGATTTATGGCTTTCAATCTGTTTTTACCTTATGCCTTTGCATACGCTCCGTAAACGCTGACGCCCGCTATAATAAATCTCGGCTCTATCTAGTCTATGAAGTGCATATACTCGAAGGCACTGGTGTGTAGGTGTTGCCGGCCACTGGCAACTGTATTTTCCGAGGGCGGGCGAAAGTCTTAAAAGTTTTGGGCGACTGAGAAACTTGCATCCGAGAGATCCCGGTACGTAAGGCACTTGACATTCTACCTCGGCTGGCTCATATCCTTTTACGAGCACCATAGCCTTCCAGTTGATAAGGCGACTTCGCAATCGATACTCCCTGTTGCGAGATTCTTCGACGCGTGTATCGTCGTTGGCTGCGCGACTCTTGTAAGTTGAAATCCGGAAACTGTCCAATATCTGTCGCACCTTTCGGGCGACGATGAAGCGAAGAAAAGAATGCTGTAACAAAAGTCGATAGGAATATTGCTAGAAGCTTCAGTGTACTTGTGAGAACATTTTGTAAGAATGATAAGATTCTTTATGAGATTATAAAGACTGAAGACTTATATCAATACAAAAATTCAGAATTAATCGTTTATATTTAGGAAATTCGAAAATGGTTTATCATTTATGAGCACTGGATTAGATTATGGAAGTACAAGTTACAACGTGTACAGCTCGACTCTAATTTCCCTTAGAACCAAATTACAAATCCGGAAGGCCGAGATTTATAGTGGGCTGTCGTTAGTGAGCACGACGACAGCGTGCCACTTCTCGGGATCTCTGTGCTCGCGTATCTGGGTAATGCTCGCTCACTGCCTCATTCGAAAACTCGAAACATCGGTGCTGCGTGCAGCCGCCACGGCGACGCTCGATAAATTACGCTGCCAAAACACGCGGATACCGAAATCCTTCGCCGGGCAGAGCTGCAGCGAGCTGCGGGAACCGCTATGCGCGCGTTCGCACCCTCTTCGCCCGCTTCTAACACCGAGACTTACCGCTCCACTGCTAAGCCAATGAAATTAGTTGTCTTTAGCTGCATACGAGTTGACCTAGAATGTTCCATGTGAGTTCCATGTCTGTTTTTCTTCCATGTGGGTTATCAAATTATATTTAGTAGAGAATTTAGAAAAATGCAGGATTATTTATATAATTAATTCAGAACAATAGTCTCACGTACCTACAATCTTTTTAATGAGTCTGTGTTTGCTTTTGTTCTTGAGAAGCCGTCTACATACAAATGAGGATCCGCGGTTCAACCTCGAAAAGGCAAGAACTCGTATTGTTTCCACTGCATGTAAAGTCTGAAATATGTAAAGTTTGTTAAATTATTTTATTCTTCTTAGTTTTCCTGTATTTAAAGGTAAATTTGAAGTACACATAAATTACATAGACTCTAAGTATTATTACCAGGCTTTCCATTGAAGGAGATCAATCACCTGTTTTCCTCTGTCGTGCTTTTATTTATATTTCCTGGATACACGTCGAAAAGAAAACACAATATGAAAATATGCAATGTGTGTTAATACACCAATATCGACTGTTAGTTCAATGTGAATACGTCGTGGATTAGCTGCCACCACTCGTAATTTTCGTAAATGTATAAGGTCGTCAAACGTGTTTGCCCGAACAAAACAAGTACGACAAATCTTTCACACACGGAGGCCAGTGATTATATTTACAAGGGACAAACAGCTGAATCAGTTTATTGTCGAACCTGAAATGTTTTACAATGATGGGTGCAAACATGCATTAGCAAATAATTACCGTTCCCACCGAATCCCAAAGCGCATGCAGTGTGAATTAATTGCTGATAATGAAAACAGTAAATTTCATCGATTCGGCGGCAGATCATTGCAGGACATTTAATGACATAATCCGGACATAAATAGTTCTGACAGTGATTAATAAAATAATGATCATCGTTTGAAGAGTTCAAATTCTCATGTCATTAATTTCGCACACGAACTTTTACTAGTACAAACTAATTTGATTGAGGGTTCTTCAAGGCGAACTCGATCGTGGAAATCCACAAAACCAGCCAACGTAAAGATTGGCTTAATTAAACCAATGAAGTTTTTATCCTGCTGCGAAAAGAACCGGTGGAATGAAACGAGCGTGATTGATAGACACGTCGATGGAAGAATAATAGTTCTATGCTACTGGCTGGAACAGCTGAACTGGAATAGTACACATTGTTAGACTCCCATCTAATTGCATTCGGCGTTCTTCTACTAAACGAGATCTTCAACTCTGTTGACTCGGCCGGCGACGAAATGAATTAAACAAATGTAAGTTACAAAGTCACGTCCTGTAACAGAAAAAGGTTTTAAATTCATTTTGAGAAATTTATAGGATTAGTTCCGATGCAGTGATGAAATCAATATATTTATACATTTGTATATGCCAGTAGCTATATTTAAATGAAATTGCAAATTATCAACACCACAAAAGAAATAAGCTGGTGCATCCCTCATCTTATTGATGATAAAATAATGAAATCGATTATCCTGATTATTCTGCGCCTAATAGTATATTAAATTAGCATTAAAACAATCAACATTTATATGAAGTATACAGATTTATTAAGTCTTCGGGCAACCATATAGTTCCATTCTTCTAAACAAAATAACGTTCCATCATAATCAGTTACCAAACAAGATTTCAGTCACTTCTCTAGGACGACGAATGGAATATCAATAGTACTCCTCTTCATGGCCGTATTGCCTGGACGAGGTGCATAAATCAGTAATACGTCATCATCTCTCCTCTCTTTTGTCATCTAGTCTGTGAAAAATTCCCTTGCGAGATAGCCGCCGGGGCAAAACCCCGGAGAAGGTGGAGCTGCTTCGCATCTGTATTCAGCCGGCCCTAAATTCCCGAGACAAATGACAGCGAGTCACAATGATATTTCACCGCGCCTGCTACCCACGACAAACATTTTCACGCCGCCGCCACTGGAACTCCTTCGCAAATGATCCAATTTTCAACTATGCGCTTTCCCCACCCTCATAAAGTTGGCATCGTGCAACCGAGTATTCCCACTATTCCCTGAATGCCCGTTTAATGCTCACTTTGCAGATCTTTCGCAACCAATTAGCCTGTGCAGAATATGTCACGGGAATAAGGACGCGAGACACTCACTTTCACGACAGTTAACATTCAACGTACCCGAGAGACCGTTCGATTCCTCGATCGAACGTTTACACTTTCAATTTACCCTAATCAGTTTGATCGACGAACATTACGGAGTGCACTTCTCCCGGCAAGTTAACTCCACGAGAAGAACGACTACTAACTAACAGAGATGTCCGAGTTTCATCCAAAGCTATTTTTCTTCGCTCCAAACAAGACAGTGACAGTGGAACAATAAATATTATGGTGTAACGGGCATTTTGCGATATTTACTTGAGAACGCTGTTTACTAATGGTAAGTACCCCAGCTGAAAAACCATTTGGTATGCAAATCGCCGGGCCCGCCCGAGGTGCCGCAGGCGAGATAAGCGGCAGCCAAACTCTACACGTTGTATATAAGTAGCCATTTCACTCGGCGACTTCGCCGGCGAAAAGATAGCATGTACAACAAGAACAGCATCAGCCTTTTTCTTGCCTCGGAAGCTGCAGCCTCAGGAATGACTTCGCCGCAATTCGATGGAATCCTAATTGACGCTGAACTTTGGCCACCTTGATAAAAGGATCAACGAGCAGAACTTGAAGAAAGCAAGAACGATACGCGGACATTTTTCTACTTCGATTTTGATTTCCCGAAGAAAGGAAGCAAAGACCTTTGGCAAAGCTTTCTTGGTCCGCAAGATGCAGTCTGTCCAATGGTTACATCTCCGAGGGGAGGATTACTGGTCGAAACAGTCTACAGTCCGGAGGATCGAAGGAAGTATCCAGTGCAACGCCATTACAGTCGGGTCGTTTTTCAAGTTGGCCGAGATATCGTTAACGGACTTCGTGGAAGCTTCCTTTTCAAGAGAGAGTCGAATTAAGCCGCGCTATCAGGACCACCTCGATACCACGTTTCAAACGGGAGAAGTGAAAGAGGCTGACTCCTTTAACCCATTGCGGTTAGTGCACGCCGTGCCTTTAAAGTGTTACAGTCGACAGATAGCGCATTATCGTCTGCCAGCCGACATGCCGGACTATCAATTGTTCGCCGGCATTTTCACGTACTTGAAATCAATGACTGATAACGCTCGAGCTTCGACCGGTTCGCTTGATTCCTGTAGTTCAAAGGCGGGAATCTATCTTCGTGAAAGCACGTTTATTCCGTTAAAGACTCGCTTCACGCCAGTTCCGTAAGTATTTCTTTGAAGTACGCGAGGTGTACTTGATCATCGCCGGCCACTTGCCTCGAGAGGTGTGTCAGCAGGAAAAGGTACTGGCCGCAAAGGGTTAAAAGTCGGCGAGCGTACTTCGCCGGGATATTAATTTTTCGATACAGAGAGAGAGAGAGAGAGAGAGAGAGTGGAGGCGAGAGAGACGGGAAGAATCAGTGAAAGAGAGCCGCTCGAAGAAACGAGCTGGTCGGAGAGATCCTCGAGTGCCGAGAGATAATGGAAAAAATGAGACGCGCCGGAAGATATACTAACCAGCAGTACTCGCACACTCGATGCACTTTCAAATAGCAGAGAGTGCACTCAATGCAATTTCTTCTTGCCGGAGTTTAGTTGTATAAATTAACCCGACGAATTCTGGCCACTGCTAACCATAATGACAACTCAATCGTCAGTAGAATAAGTCTGCGGTTAATCGCGTACTATACTCGTCAGACACTCGAAGTAGCCTCCGAACGGTGTCTGATAACCAAGATTTGGACTTGAAATAAAGAACGAGAAGATATTGCGGCTCCTGTCGGGCCTCTGTATTTATATGTCGAGCGATCTGATCGCATTCTCACGGAGATCTCGTCGCAGGTAATACTTACTGCTCGAGTTCTATTGCGGTTGAGTGTGCCCTTCTACTCGATTCGCGGCCAACTTGCGTTAGACGCGAATACATGGCCAACTTTTATTCGCCGGATTGCGTGTCCGCCTGTATCGAGTGTCCGCTATCTTCCTGCCAGTTGCGCAATACCGGGGATTTCCTAGACCGTTTATTTACAGGTCCAGAACGAAGCAGAAGACAGTATTACGTAGAATGGAGACTGAGAATATTTCATTAATCGGAATCCGAGAACTCAAGCTCACTGAGTGAACTTTAGTCGATAGTTCAAGCTAGTCCATGCAATATGGAATTGAACTAGTCAAGTAGAATGTGTCTCGAGCTCGTTCCCAGCGATTCAGGGCACTTAGTACTTCTCTATTATAGACTAGCGTAACCAGTAGGATTGCAAGCAACACTTATTTAAGAGAACTTGTCGGGCGAGCAAGTAATTTGCCGAGGGGCTTAACTTGCACGAAAAATAGCGTGTGTCGAGGCCCTTTATGGCTTGGACTGCTGGCCCCGCTCGCCTCGTAATGTATGCCGCGGTTTAAAAGCCTCCTTTCTACGGAATGCGCAATTATTTTTTAATGCACATTATTAAATACCGGCGAACTCGTGACGCCGTTTGCGGAGATTCGTGCGACGTTGTCTCTGGAAAATGAACTTTTGCCCAGCGAAGCCCCAGATGAAATTCAGACGTCTCGCAAGTGCGACATTCCAATGCTGTATTTATTTCCCTTTAAGTCGACGAGATTCTTAACGGCGTCGCTTCCGCAGCCATACTCCACTGATAAAAACACAGGAGAAACTCTCCTCTTCCTTCGGCAGAACTCAGTGAGATACTTATTTAACCACAGTGCACATTACTGCAAAAGCACTCCGATCGGTGAAAGCCTGGATAACAGATCGATGCCTGAAATCATTCTTGCGTATATGATTTTCGATTAAAAATTGGGGAGATATAATCCGGTCTGATGCGTTGTACTTTTTTTAAAGGGGGAAGCAGTGTGGTTAGCTTTGGCAATGTGGGGAAAGCGGAAAGGGGGGCGCAGTCAGGATCGAGCGGGAAAGAGTAAAAGGTCCAGCGAGGAGTAACGCGGTGGTTAGTACAATGGGGGGTGTTGGCCATGCTAAACTATGCGTGTAATATCCTGAATTATTCTAGTCCGCCCCTAAAGCAACCACTTTCGTGGACTGCATATGTGCGCGGGAGCACGAGATTGCCACCTTAAATACTTAATCTCGCTTAGAGCCCCCTCGCAACTGGCTGAAGTAGCCAGATTACAAGCCATCCACTTTCCCAGGCGCGCCGACTTTAAGTGTAAAAGCGTGCCTTGCCGGAAGAGTTATTTAATTTGTTGGCGACAGTAATTCACCTTGCTTCAAGCTAGTCTTTCCCTTTGCCAAGTCAATGAACACTTAGGAACTATACGCGTATAAGCATATAAATTACACCGACAATTACCTGTCAGGTGGTACAGAAATCAAATGAACCCAACGATGGAGAATCATCGAGTTTAATAGGGATGAACAGTATAATAGAAATTCTATGCTGACACGGCAGATGAATTTGCTAGCACTTAGAATTAGTGTTCACGGTGAATGACACTTTCTAATATAATATTCTGTCAGACGCAACTTGAAACACACGTCAGAGAAGAGTCGCATGAAACACACAGATGTCAAATTTTCGTTCAAAGGCACAAATATCGTGGAAGTGCTCTCATTAAACTAAGTTGGAGTGTCCAGTGCAACACGTCTCACAGTGCCGTTCTACATTCTGCAGGATCAGAATCGCTTTATTCCACACCTGAGGAATACTGGGAGGTCACGGGATATCCAATTACTCATAGCCGGAAAGGCTGCCGTTGCCTCGCACTGTTTAACAGAGAAATGCATTCATAGGATTGAACTTTGCGCAGAAGGGCGGCCAATTGGAGAAAGTATTTCGAGATGTTCGGTTTGCCGGAGGGATAATGGAAAGCCGTAACGCTCAAGGCAAAGTTGGCCCGTGTGTGGCGAGTGAACGAACTACATTACCGTCGCTTCATGTTATTTGGCCAGTATCCATTATACGCTCGGCATGGTGTGTTTGCCGGGCTGTAATAGAGCCGGCAAATGAATTCCAACCGCACCTCTCTTACCAGAACAATCAAAGGAAATGGAGCAATGGGATAGAATTTGACAGATTCGTATACTATATCCACAAATACGATGAACAAATGACTTGGTGGTTTCGGATAGTTCAATATGCTTGACGTAATTGAAACACTGATCTGATTTTGTAAACGATTCCTATTACGTTGCATAATTGGGATCTCCATTTGCCACTCGGTATTTTCGTTGATGGAAATTTAATACGTGGAGTGTGTTATTTTCGGCACAACGCATATTGCATTCGGATTCTTGGATCTCTTCGTGAGAATGTTAAATGTAATTGGTAGATAAATCTTTGAACATCTAGTATTCAAAACCCCCGGTGATCGATTGAAGGCTTTTACTTAGTAGGGCAGTAGCGCTTCGTCTCCACGCACGTCCGCCGATTATTTCTCGATTTCAATTAAACTGCAGAGTGATCCACTATCACTCAGGAACTTGGAGAATTGCAGTAACGAAAGCTCCAGCGGCCAATAAACGGAGCAACTTAAATTAGCCCGAGCCATATTGATCTTACGTTTCTAGATTCGCCGGCCAAATTAAATGCTCCATTCTCCACCCTTCTACCATTTGTTAAAGATGGAAAGATTAAATTTATCAGAACTACTAAAACGCGATTCGTTCACGAGCACCCATTTTAGATTTTGCTTTGATAACATTTGCACCAATTCGAATGTCAAACACGAGGAAGGGAACAGTGGTGGGCGCAAGTATTCCCGGACGAATTTCACGCCGGCATTGAAGGGCCGAATCAGTTTTCAATGAGGCATCGAACATCGGCAAAGTGAGCGAGTTAATGGCAGGATACACGGAACCCGATGCTCTTGATGTCGACTCAAAGCCTGAAACGGTGATCCCCGGTGCCATTTCGAGATCGATTGGGATTACACGCCAAAGATAAATCGTCCCGGCTACAGAACTATCGTTTTAACTTCGTGTTCGGGATGCGCGTATGTAAACGGCAGTTCGATACTACTCGCGGAGGAAAATGGAACTTGCTGAATCGATAAGAAAAAGAAATGAGACATTTATGGATGTTGGTATTCCAAGACATTTTTGCTATAGAAAAGTAGTTGAGGAGTAACTTTAAAATTGTTTTATACTGCAACACGAATAGTCATCTCGAGTAAAAAGCTGAAAGGTATCTAATGATAGAATAGTTGCAATCGCCTGTCAGTTGGCATTGGGGTTGCTACATAAAACCGAGCGGCAAGCGAAAAGAGAATACGAGAACACCGAGCTTACAGTAGACATCCAGTGCACATTTAGTTGGATGAAAATGGAACAAGTAAAATGAGACACTTATTACTAGGATTTCAGTTGACTCCAGCGTGCGACGTCGTACTTCTAGCAGGGTGATTTTAAGTCTTATTGTCGGGATTTCATTTCGCCCCCAATAAATAACAGCAATGACAGCTGAATAGTCAGGAAGACGGGAATCATCGTGAAGAGCGTGAGGCTCGGATTGCAGGAACTCGTGTGCTTCCACTGTGACTACGGCTACTAACGCTTGGGCACGTGAAAGCGATGCGAATCACGTTTGCACCTACTTCCAGGCTGGTGTCATCACTTTGGGCCATTAAGTCGGGATTTATAGAATTTATTATTCGACAAAACGGGAACGTCGCGCGCGTGAAAAGCCGGCTGTACACCGGAGAAACCTGCCGCACTATCCAAACGACTGGACATAATAATATCTCTTGCGCGTCGGCTTACAAACTTCATCGGGTATCAACTGGCGGAGCTTTGCCGCACATTTCATTTACCGCTTATCTCCTCCGTTCGTCATTAAACCCGCTTTCGACCATTTTTTGCCCACTGACTTCCTATAATCAGTATTAAAGTTAAAAAGTTTATAAATTTCTCTGATTTTCTATTCCACATTCAACGTCGCTGAAAATACAGGATCAACTATTATCTCTTTTTCAATCTAAGTGAAGTGTAAAGAAAAACATCATTAAATCTCGGGCGTCTTAACAATTCCATTGGTTCTCCAATGGTGTTAATGGTGTCGGACCGTCGTATCTCTTCAGGAGATTATCCTCGATGGATAATAATTGTAAAATTGAATGGTGATATGGAATCGTAGGGAACTGAAGATCATTGGTATCTGTGATTATCGAATACCATAATCAGGCGTAGTTCTCAGTACGATACTCGAGCGCTTAGCCAAGGAAGAGCGGAAAGCGAGCTCTCAGCAGCCATAAAGTCGAGGCTGGATCCGAGGATCAGCGACAGTAATGGTAGCAATAACAGTAGCTACGCCGATCCGGCCATTGATTTCGCATTGTTCTACAGCGGTAATAAATGTCGGTAGTGGCAGTTCACATTCGGCAGCGGCGGCATGGTAATGCAGGATTCCTTTTACTTTACGTAAGTCACACGCCCGGTGACACTGGCCTGTATTCCAACCGGTAGCCTCGATCGATCCATTACTAAAGCACCTGTACCATTACCCCTATTATTCGACGGCTTTGATTTCCAGGAGAACTGGGCTCAACGACCCAGTAGACTAGTTTAATCCTTGCACATTGGTAAAGGTACGAAAGCACGCATAATGACGTGTGAAACTTCGAAGGGGACTTGGAAATTATAATTTCTAACTATTCTAAAATAAACTAATTCCATTTAATGCCTCACAAAATATTTCGATATCCGTTTTCAATTGTGTCCGTCTTTATTATATAAATAGGCATTTATCAGAAAAAGATTGCAGTTGTTGCAAGTTTAGTTCTCCTAAGAATAACTACCACCGGCGAAGGGTCACCTAATAAACATAAATCACTGACGTCGCGGATTCAAGATAATTGATTTGGAAGGTGATCCCGCAGTGCTCACTGAGTCGCATCGGCAAGTTATGCTCCATATAATGCGTTGAGCATAGGAAATGCAAGGGACTAACGAGATATCCTGACCCGAGCCAGGACGAACTGCGCCTGTGGTAACAGATGCCAACTTGCCTTCCTGGAGGGCCCAATTAATTGTGGTATCATCACGCAATCCGAATTATACGCTCGCACAAGCCGCACACACATACAGCTCTGGACGAGTGCGGGCTGCACTAATAGTTCTGACTGCGGCGGCAGCACGTACTGCACTGGCGCACTTAACGAGCGCTGCCCTAATCGCTGGCCTGGAATTAGGAGTTCCAATGCATTCGTTATTCATAGACACATCAGAGCAGTGCGTGCACCTTTGAACCAGACGCTGGCGCTGGCTGAACTATCCTAGAGTAGCGTGCTCTCTTGCTCACTCCTACGTACATACATGCTATGTTAGTCTGCCTGTTACCGTTAAGTCGACTGGTAATGATTGTCCTGAGACTCCTGAGGTATTGGTAGACCATTAGTGTTCGAACATGTACCAGATAAATAGTGTATTAATGATTTAATAATATGACTGGTTTCAAATGAAATAGTCGTATTATATTTTGACAGATTCGTGTGTTAGAATTATAAAAGCATTTTAATTCACATTAGTTTTATTAAAAAATAGTGGTATTATTATAGTGTTAATACTGTATTGATGGGATGCTGTTAAATGTTCTTTCAACTGTAAACAGTACATACATGTCTGAGGTGCGCCAATAATGATTTGACACATGTCAGCCGGACGTGGTTCGTTAACGGCGCACTGATATTCGCGGCACGCGGATGATGAAGTGACGCGATACTATCTGCTGACAGTTGCGGGGAGTGCGGCGTCAGCGATGACAAACTTTCGAGGATACTTTACATTCAATCACCGGGGAAATGACTGACCAACGTGCTCACTCGTATTAACTCATTTGGCGCGCGGCCGCAAGAGCATAAATCACATCGGTGCGCATCGCGCCCGAGGGCCGACTCGAGGGGGGGCAGAAATTACCGGTTCTATGAATCTAATCAAGTTTGAGTAATTATTGAAATTGCATAGACGTCGGCGGACTTCAGCGTCTCGAACGGGACTGGTTATTGATGAGGCGTCCTCGACAGAATCGTGATTATGAGCTTTACACGTGTCGCGCCCGGCGATCGCGCACGCTCCTCCGATTTAGCAATTAGCCTGGCTGCACGCGCTCCCACAATGACTGCCGGACGATATCAATTTACTTGTCGGCCGACAGTTCACGGACAATTGGGATGGAGTTGCGTGCATCTCGCGAGATTAACGTGACGCGCGCCAAGAACGTGTCGCACTGATAAGAATGTAGGACGCACCGATCCCTGCTTGACAAGCGGATTGTTCCACTTGTTAAGTCCACGTATGAACTGACAAATGTCATCGGAGTTAAATGCGCGTGTGTCCGCTGTCATTCGATGACAGGACGAGTGGCCGAAAAATTACCCATGCGTCTCTTCAATTTCTAGCTATCTTTAACTCGAAGAGAACACTCTTCACTGGTAAGGAGAGGTTTCCTTTTTCTTCTTGAAAGTTCGACACGTCAGTATGTCAACTTCGGCGCTTGACGATGCTTAAGGGAGCTCGCAAGTAGCGGGTTCTGTAACGCCCGACAAAGTTTTACAAGATATAAGTGAGTAAAACTGAGTGGAACAAGGAAAAGCATATTCGTTGACAGCTCGACAGAATGTATCTATGATTATTACTCAATGACGACTATAATATTTCTTTGGTAATAACAGCTCCTTTAATCCGTTGGAACGAGGATGATTTAATATCGAAGCGAGCACCGTTTAAGGAATCAACGAACTATGGAGGGATAAGCCCGATAAGGAGGAAATATCTTTGATCGATAGCGATCAGTTGGGCGGAGGTAGCAATCAGTGCAGTCAGTGATCCAATCATACTAATTAACCGAGGATCAGCTTAGGAGCCCGGCAAGAAATCCAGCTTTGGGAGGAGGAACGCAACCCGAGCAAACTATATATGAAGGGAGGAAGGTCACAGAAGGCGGTGGAAACTCTGATAAGACAGGATGAAAGGGGAGAACTGGGCGACAGAAGCCAGCGCAAAAGTGGGCTGCTGGGAAGAGACATTCGAGATAGATCGTGGGAGTCGGTTTGCGGCCTTATTACATCGTAAATTCCCGCTTAGTGATGGATAACATTAACCCATCGACTACGACAAATTACTTAACTCCGGTGAGAGAGAGCTTCGGCTGTTCTACTCATCCGAAACTCGCTCTTCTTCCATGCTGGACTTGCGAGCACCCGATCGATCCTTCGAACACACTTCCAAAAGTCTGGCAGTCACTTAGGCCGACAGCTGCGGTAAAAGGTTTCCAACGAAGGCACCCGCTTGCGAGGAAACCTCGGGAAAGATCTTGAGCCGTAAGCTAATGGCGAGACGAAAAAAGGCATCTTTCAAGCAGCTAGAACCTTTGATCAAAATCAAAACACATAAAAAACGCACAGGTAGAAATAAAATTGCTTGACATACGATAATGTCTCTGGGGAGGCACAAGTGTCGTCACCTTAACAGTTCTCCTTGACATCTTTTAGAAACGATTTTTACATAGCTATTCTAGAATCAAATATTCCATTCTCGTTCAGTTAGATTTTCTGTGAAAACTAGCTGCTTTAAAAAAAGACTGAAAAAGACTAAGAGAAACTAATAATTTGAAAGCTGCCGAGTTTCTGAATTGTTAGATTGAGTATCGAGTGGCTGAATCGCTCCGGTGAAATAGGGAAGTAACACGTTTACCGGAGCGTCCGAGTAAAAGTAAGAAGGGCGTTCTAGTGAGGCGGATCGATTTCCTCGGGGAGTTCTAAGGCTGCTGTAAAGGGATAATTCATTAGCGGTGTAACAGGCGGCCCGTTGAGTTTACGCGGTCGTTAAATATTCCTCGAATTTCCCCAGACGAAGACAGACACTGCGGGAACAACTTTTTCCCTGCGCTGGCTTCGACGTAGATGCCCGCACGACCGCTTGCACAACTTTCAGTCTCGGCGCGCGTCGCTCTATTCGTCTCGCTTATTTCCCGAACTTTCACATTTACCCTGATTGCTGTTAAACAGTGTCCCAGTACGTGAAAGTTCAACTTACATCCGGCGGGAGGCAATAAATTGAATGATGAGATTTCGCCTATGGTGATTCATGGACCGAGCACTAGCCGATACTTCAGATTGAGTTGCAACCAAGTCACGCGGCTTATCTCTGATCTCTCGAACGAAATAATATGCTGGTAAAGCGGTTCCGATCTATACTTGCTACATGACGTATACTCTTTATAGATATAACAGGCTTTTTCATTTCCACGTGATAAATACATCAACACATTGTAAAACTGAAATTTTCATCGTACAATTTAAATACAAATCCAAGCTTTATCTCATTGTCGAGTGCTTTGGGTTTAATTATTATTTTATACGACCAGAAATAATAATAAACAAAATACAAGGCAGTCCTTATTACTAGAAGTAAAGCATTTTCCCGATTAATAATGGCGAGGCAGTCATTTCTTTTCATGCTCACGATCGATGGGGTACGACAAGATGTTCCGATGTGCGATGCAATTATTTCCATACCGTGTGACATCGACAAAAGACGCTTGCCGGTCCAGAATTCAGCCGGGATAATGAACCGGTCTCCCGTTGAGGGAGTTATTTTTCACCAGCTCTACTAAATCAATATAATTTGTCAAAGTCGCGCGAGTGGTGGGGGCAGCAATAATGTTAGCGCGAAATTGCCACCGGTCATTAAGGGAATAAATAATAGCCCGGAAAACTCGTCGCATAGGCGCGGCATTCGCAAGCTGGGATTTAAATCACGTCGTCACGCATGCAATCGTCCGGATTGACGAATATTATTCCCGCTAGCACCACGATGAAAGGCCGAGTGAATATCTTGATGGCTGATCCAGATGATTTATCATTACTGAATCTTTAAGCGGCTGCTTAACGATGTTGCTCGGCTCATTAGGCCTTACTTTTTACGATTGCCGCGACCGATAAAGTACCGCTGTGTACGCGTGCAAAGAGTTGCGGGCGCGCTCTCGCCCGAAACTGAAGTGTACGTGTGTCTACATATATTATGCACTGCCGGCGCTGCTGGTCCTTGTTAAATCGCGTGACGCATGCAAACTCTCCAGTTAATCTTTGGCCGAATTCATCAGCACGCAATAAGAGCGGACGAGCGAGCGCTTCTGTTCGTCGGAAGACTATTGCTGCGAGTAGCCGCATTAGTAGTTTTATCAATACAAGTACTACTTTGAAACAGTCTCACTATGCTTGTTCTTGCTCGGCAAATGTCCTTTAACCCTTTAACCTCGTTGTTACGTTGACAATAGTCGTTAACTGTGTTCGCTATCGTCAACTGCTTATAATCTTGATCACATGCTATGGGATAATCCGTACAGATTCCTTGTGCGTTAAATGTGATTGGCTATTATTGAAAATCTATTACGCCTTTAAAATAATGAACTTATTGGAACTAACCGACTTTATAATCTTTGCTTCATCGGACACTTAACGAAAGCGTTAAATGAAATTTCTGCAATACACTTAGCCTGCTTTTCGATTTTCACGCTCCACGACAGCCTGGAAAAAGCATTCAACACTTTCTTGAGGCGACAAGATCTCATTTATGCGAGTGCTGCTGACAGTGAATGCTGCTGCGTGCATTCTCCAGCGGAGTCTAAACGTGTCCCGTCGTCGCCAAAATAAGGAGTTAAGCAGCCATGAGAAATTACCTGGCAGGCAGGCTCATATTTTTGCGAGACGGGTTGGCCTGTCATAAATACTGCGCCTACGAAAATTGGAAATCGCCGTAGCGCAGAGCAGGCGAAGCTCTCTGTGACCTAATACGCGGGATGTGTGTGAGCGCGCACGTCGTGTATTCGATGCCGTGCATTTGACAGGGAATTGATGCGCATATTACAATAGATTAACCTTAAGTACATTCATCCTCTCGAAAACAATGGCGAGGGATCGCGGCTGGGCCGGGCGGATTTTTCGACGAGATTTCGCATTATCAATGGATGAGTCGAGCAATCGATATATCGACGCTGGATGCTCTGCATCAGCCTGGCAGGGTTGCCCGCTAACGAGAGCAACGCACTCGCCTCGAAATGGATAGGCGCTTCAGTTTTATTCATGGATTTGTAAACGACTGTATTATAAATTAGGCCGGCGCGCTACTACAGCGCCGAACCACCACGTCGGCGGTGGCGGCGGCCAACTTGAATTTTCATTTTATTTTCCGTATCCCCCGGCGGGATTAGTTGCCGGCCGCGTAGTGGAGCGCGCGTCACTCATCAGTCGAGTTAGCCGATAGTTCCTGCCGGGCTAAATACGCCCGGCGTGCACGTCCAAGTGAATTTTCAAAAGTGGACGCCTGCGCCGGCGAATGGCCGCGCGTATAATTACCGCGACCGATGCGCTTCAAACTTTAATCAGCGCGATGCTGCCGCACAGAAAACGCAGGTCAACGTAAATATGAAAGTTCCCTCCTGTAAAAACAGTGGCACAAAATATGGTTGCAAGGATAGAGGACAAAGTTTACAGGAGATTTTCCGGGCGATGCAACTGGCACGCGTCGATTCGGATTCACTGTTTTCATGATACTCGTCGCAGTGGAGGTGGGTGTGCTGGAACATGTTGAACACGATGCGTGTCATGTTTTGCATTAATAGCACTCGCATGCTGATTGAGCCCACATGTGCGCGCGCTGCACAAGCTTTTTCGTGACGAGCGTGCAAATCGAGTCTTGCGATTTATGCGTACATCGAGGCTCGCGAGAGAGAAGTTGCTGCAAACTTTACTTGCGCCAGGCGACGAAGCTAAGTCTGCTTGCAATCTAAAGTCTCCGAGCTCCCCTGACCTACGATCCCACAAACAACCCCTTGGAGAAGACAAACCGCAGCGTTCGAAGCAGATTCAATTTTGAGCGTGGGAAATCCTCTGGCCAAACAAATCGTTAGATTATCACTCTCGGGGATTGCGGCAGCCCCCAACGCTGGCTTCTGTTACTAGACACTTCCTCGGGTTCCTCGTATCCCATAACTGTGGCCGAATGTTCGTCTGAAACTCCATCGACCCACTTTTGCGCTCTGATCAACCGTCTATCGGCACTGGAACCATAGCTCTCGCACGTTTGTTCGAGCAGGATTCGATTCCTCTCAGCGGCGCTCCGTCGCGGCGCTAGTTAATTAGACCGATGCACCTTACAACGGCCGTCGGTGGACAGAAGTAGCTGTATTCCTTGCAGAGAGAGAGAGAGAGAGAGAGAGAGGGGGGGGGAGGGGGAGCGTACACGCGCGTCCTACGACAGGCAGGATCGCTGGTGTTCGCAGCGGAGAAAGAGAAACGGTATTCCTGGCGGTCTCGTTAGTAGCCGGGTTCCCTTGGCGTACGAGCGTTCATTTGCTCGGCGAGATCGCTTCTGATAGAAGCGCTTGCCCAGCGAACGTCATATCTCGCGAAAGTTCGCCCGATAATGATCTTCCCCGTGGCGAATGCGCGCCTCGGCACAATGCGAACTTAATTAAAATAGAACGCCATCGACGTGTCCTCCCACTCTACTCGACTGTCCGGCATCTTTCCTCCGACTCCCCCCGTTCCTAGTCCAGCGTGAATTCCTCTCCCATCTAGCTCTACGTGGTACTTGTGAGGGGCTTCTCCTATTGCTCCTAGTTCTCCGCTTCCTCTTGGCTCGTCCTCGTTCGCCGATTGCATTGGTCTTGTGCCTCCTAGTCGTTAGCGAGCCGAGTAGCGGAGGGCGAACAGGCCTCACAAAAGAAACACAATGCGACACGGTGGCGCAGAAACCACGCCGACGGGAATACCGAATGCAGGTTTCTCCTTATTGATACTCCGGCGCTCGAGGATACGCTCTCCTTTGAGATACGTGTCGGAGAGATCGCAGTCGGCCGATACCGAGCGCACAATGAACCCTTTCGGCACCACCGACCGACAGATTGGCGCACGTCGCCGGCCTGATATACACACTCTTGCATCCGAATCGATCATCTGTGCAACAGTTCCGGTATACGGTATTAACTCATAGCCTTATTGGCCATACTCTACTCCGCCGTTACGGTACATCAGCCAATTGCACGTCCAGTCTTGAATCAACCGCAAAACGTCCAGCAGCAACTCTTAATACATAGACTGGTTTGCTAAAAAGAAACCTGACTAAGCTGACCGTGTAAATCTTGACCAATACGTGTAACTCTAGTTTCTTTTTTTTAATCCAATGACGAAGTGGAAAGCTGAAGCAGCTAGTGCGATGAAGAGTGGCGTGAAGTTGATCGGTGTACCACCGTGTAAAGCTGATGTTTTTGTACAAATGTAAATGACAGCGTTATATCAGTTTTATAAATAGGTTGTGCATGATAATGACTTTGTGGAACAGCAGCGTTAATTACACGGAGTGTAATACGACTTTATCAAGGAATATTGATGATTCTACTGAATAATCAGTGGAATAAACAGGTGCTTGACAAGACAGATATCCCAAGCTGAAATGACTCTGATAAGGCACGAATCATCTTCAAACAAAACCTGGATCATTCTATTCGTGCTGCCACCTTCTTCGCACGATCCCAAGCTGCTCGACGAGAAATCCTTAAATATTAACACCCGAGCCGATGGTAATACAAAAAAGAATACTTTATCAATGTGTTCTCTCAATCGCGGCTCTTGCCACATCAGACAACGTTCTCATAACACTGCAATCCATGCAGGAATTCTCATTTTTCTCTAATTATGAAACACTAGATCGTCGACACTAATATAATTAGAAGCTCGGCAAGATTTATAACAGCTACGGCTAAGAAGTGTGCATAAATCTACGGCTAGCCTCAATTATGATGGTACTAGTCAGCAGAACTATGGCCCCGAGGCGCCACCATACTTAATTGGCGTGCAATCGCGCCGGCAAGTCTGGTCGAGAGAGAAAACTGTCGAAGCGGTAGGTGGACGGTGGTACGCCAGAGTCATTGGAGGCCGTGTGCTTCTGAAAAGAGTGCGAGAGGCAAAGACGAAGGGGGAAAGAGGCCGGAATCATACGGTGCTTACTTCGCCATGTTAATTACCGATGACCAAGCGCGGCGGACACGAAGGGACGCCCAGTGTCTTAAACGGCAAGCCGTTATGCCTCCGATGTTCCTCCCATGGGCTTTAGGGCTGGCATGCAAATCACTCACAAGTCGCCTTGCCAGCACGAACTCAGCACAATCCCCTGCGTCCGTAGACGTCTGGGCTCGCCACCACCACCACTACTAGCACCGCTGCCAGTAGTATGTACGTACTACTGCCGGCACTCGCTCATTGCCATTACTGGCGGAGCTAGACTGCCTACCAGTGCCAGTGCTACTGCAGCAGGATCCGCGCCGGAGGAAGCTGTAAATCAAGTCACCGAAGACACGCTCTACCTCTCCGCGTGCCCCTCCGCCTCTCCCGTTGCGCCGGGCCCATGGTGAATCGATCGACGGGCGCGCAGGGTCAAGCCGAAATCCTGATAAAACGTGCCGATAATCGGGGAATACCTGTCGAACCACCACGCCGCGCCGTACAGCCGACTTTCCCGGCCGTCGGCTGTGAAACCGAACGGTACATGCGACGCGCATGGGAGCAGCTAAAGCTTGTACGGGGCAGAAACCTACCACTCGATACGAGGCAAACTCCAAGTCCGAGTTATGAACCACTCCTCCGCTACTATCCTGGGAACCGCTCGATATTCCCCCCGCGCGCGTACCCCTCGCCAACGCTGCAAATGAGCGCCGATGGATTTACGGAGTTCCCAGTAAACGCGCCAGCTCTCGCACTCCGCTCCGAGATACAGGTTGCTTCGGAACACGTGATAGTAACGTGCCGGCTGGCAGGTGTTGCCGAGAGCGGAGTGTCTCTTCAGAATATAAGACGTTTGAAGCGGAGAACGCAAATACGAGCGGATCCTCGAGAGAAATAGGTGTACCTCTTTGGCAAGCCAACCGAAGATCTCGGGTTACTTTGGAATAGGATTAAGAAGGATCAGGGTCCACGGACTCCTGCTGGAAACTTGGAGATAGCTCGCTCCCGTGCAATTAAATCTTCTGATCGATACAGGCCTCTCGGCGAGCCAGAAAATGATGTCCCCGGCGAGTGCAGTCACTCCGCTCGGCGAGCCGGCAATTCCACGTGGTAGCGCACAGTAATAATGAAGTGGAATTAAATGCGCCAAGTGTTGCCGCGATCACGTAACACCGGCTGTATGTACATAAATAAGTTGGCTCGCGCCTGCAAAACAATGCGCCGATTTACCGACTGGCAGGAACTATTCATCGTGAACTCTAATGCTGGCGAGCGCCGCTGCGAGCCACCTATTATTTGCTCTTTAATAAATGATGTCGTATTCATATAGAAGAGGTAGTTAATATCACTGAGATATTATCCTGTGCTTCTATTCGAAGACTGCAAGTAAAAGATATAGTTTGGTACATTTGTAGGTAAAATGTAACAATGCTACTGCTTTTTCTGTATACATATAAAGAGCGTTCATTATGATTTTGTTTCATAGAAGAATTGATGATCTGTTCTTTGTAAATTGTACTCTTTCAACTTTTATTTGACACAAATTTGAAAACTGATAAAACGTTTTCCAATGGTATCTTCATTTCTCCTTCCACTGCTAGTCGAAACAGTTGTAGAATACCTCGAAGCAGCGTTAGAACAGGTGGTTGTTCCGGAATAGAACTCGAGCCACATTTTTACGGGCGATTTCGGCAAGCTCCACATTACGGAAGTCAGTTTCGGCAATGGGTTTCGAAATCGCCCGAGGGTATGATTTTCAGAGCAGCGTTCACCACGCATATGGACGTTTCCGATCGTTGAACGCACAATTCGAATGCAAAGCGCAGTAAACACGATGTCACTGTTAGTAGCTTCATCATCCGAAAGTGCAGATAATCGATTCATGTACTTCTGGTCTGTGCATTTCGTCTATCATTCACACTGCGGTACTTGACAAAGACATACGATTACACAAGAATACGGCAAACTTAACGATAAAACAGACTCGCTTGCAAACGTCTGCAAAGGCGTGAAGTATCTTTTCAAGTGAAGATAATCGTCTTACTCAGCGGCGAACATGTCCTCAAGATAAGAGGAGCTCCTTGTACGCCGTTGGATTCATCCCTTGAACAGCAAATCCCGCCATTACGGAAACCCGAGACCCCAGCGATTTACACGTGACCTGCATAAATCTGATTTCATAAATTCAGTAACTGATCGAGCTAGATGCTTCGCCATACTAACCGCCGAATGAATACTGCAATATTATCATTGCTTATTCAAAGGATGCTCCAAGCGTTCTCCCTCCGACAATACCCGAATTCATCTCTCCCAAACACACCTCCAGAAAAAGCAGGCCGTTCCAAGTCCGCGGGAGGCGTAACGCAATTACGTAACTTTGCAGGAACTTTCTTTCAATAAAGTCGAATGGAAGTCAGGCTGGCTTGGTTAAACTTGCATAATTCCCTGGATACAGATGGAACCAGGTTGAAGGGAGAGCATTGATATACACTTCTCCGGGTGCCCGGTATTTGCTTGGGAACGGCGAGCATTTCACTGGTCAGGTAAGGAAGTCTATTTTCACCGGATCGAACAATGCCGTCGCTGCAGCAGCCTCGACTCGAGGACTGTATAATATTATCGTAAAGTACCCGTTACCTATGTGCCCGGCTGACTACTACATTCATTAAATCCCAGTGGTATCGATCGCTCGACACACCGACGCATCGAGATATTGCCGTCGTATTTGTACCCATTTAGCAGTGAAAATTGCTTGTACCACACGAAACCCTCTACGACTTCTGCACCCGCCGTTCGATAATATAATATGTCTTTCACCAGCAATTGCACTTCCGATTTTATGGTAACACCGGCGCGGCGTCCTCTACTTATCGTGAATCATAAATTTCCTCATACATCGATTGATATCTCGTGGCGCCGAATCTCCGAAAATGTGGCGTAGCAGTCCCTTATCTATTAAATTCCCGCGATGCCTCATCAATTATCGGGCATGACATTTTACGTTTTGAGGCTTCAATGTTGGAGAGGTTGCGGGGATTTTGGAGTTATCGGAAAACTGTGCTTCTTCGGGAAAATCACAAAAAATCACTGTTTTGAATCATTGTATTTCAGGGTTTTCAATCGTAGTAGTATTAAAGCTTTCGTTTCAATGACACACTAAGATTATCATCTGCCAGTTAAGTTACTTTGAACGAGCCATTAATCCTCCAATTATAAAACAAAATTCCTTGAAACTACTTCAAGATTTACGTGTTTCGAAGACATTTGTCAAGTGTCATACCACTTCACTAAAGCATGGAACTTAGACAAGTTTATCTTAACGCGCTTTCTTCTTGGGGAGAAATTTCACGCAATAAATTTCCTTAAAAAGTATTAGAATACGTCTGGAGACTCTCTTGGGAATCAGTTGACACAGAAAAACGACTGGGAGAATTGTGTTTGCCAGTTGTGGGAGGTTTCCAGTGATTAGCTGAAGGCAGCACTCGGTTCTAGCAATTCCATGGAAGTGGTCTCGGGAACAGAGCCGATCTGAGAGCTGGTCCGAGGAGGCTTGGCAAGTTCATAGCGCGATAACGAGCCCGCCAGCACACACATACCCGAAGCGGGAGGGGGGCAAGGAGTAAGCGGGAGAGCAAGGAGTGTACACCAGATTCTAACAATAAGTCGAAGCACACTCGGCCGGAGGTGGTATCGATAAGTAGTACGATGGTGCCCCGGTACCAGAGAGCGATGAACGGTTCGCCTCTCGGTAGGAAAAGAGGCTGCGAGGCCGGCCGTAGTGGGTGAGTATAGAAGGTCGGGTTCATCGCATCGGCTCTCGGCCAAAGTAAAACGAGCGGGAGATGGGGGAGTAGATCTCAATAAGTAGGTGGAAAAAGGCGAAACCCATGCAATTACAGCATGTTACCGGGAGAGGAAGATCGCACGGGTTATCGGCCACGTGTGTGGCAATGGCCAAAGGCACTCCCGCTCCCTCACAATGTCTCCTATTCCCTTCCGAATTTTTTATAATCCATTCCTGGACCATCAAAACTCATCAGAATTACAAGGGGTCATTTCAAGTAATCCTGATGACTGCCAATGAAACAGCTACGTTGGCCTTCACTAAATAAAATATATTCATTTTCATTCACCCTGTTACGCAATGTCTCGACTTAACGTTCCATCTATTCTCACCGATTCATATGTGTTAGCATGTGTAGCGTGTGTACTTGCTGCTTTATGTAAGTTGGCTGGTGAATCTGATAACATTATTGGCAGTTCGTATGTGAGAATAATACGAACCACTTCTCATAATCGGAGATCTGGAAAATGTCCGATAGCCTTCTGATTCATCAAGGCTGAGCGCACTCGCAATCAGTTGAGACCGATGAGTAAAGAGTTAAGTCTATCGGGGTGCTTTTAATGATACGCGTCGTGAATTGTTTTTTATTGATATAATCGGTTGTTTTGATTTTCATATTAGAATGTTTTGTTAATTTCCATCACAGAGTCTGTTATTATAATAAATAAACTTTGTTAGAAATAGCACTTTGTTAAATACAAGTGTTTATTTAACATAACAGATATTATACAAAATCATTCGTTTGAACTATGCGGTCATCATTGTATATAGGTGTTTAATGCTGAGTGTTCATATTGTTTTCGACAATCATTATTAATAAAATAGTCTAGCTGATAGCTATACTTGTAGTTGGAGGTTTTCCTAGTGGGCGTAAATATAAAACAGTCTTTTAAGTTGCAATGTCTTTACTTAAGCACGCAGGCTTTTTCACATGCTTCAATTGTGCTAAATTGATTATGGTTGCCCAAGCATCCCCCGTAGATGAATTCCTCACAAGCGTTTGTTTCCGGATTATAACCGTACACATCGAAAGACCCCCGGCATGGACCTCCTTCGATTGGTTCAATGCAGTCTACAAGGCAAATTCAAACACCATAACAAACCAGAGCAATTGTCAATCTGACAGAATATGTGCGTGTTACAAAGATGTAGGAGACAATCAAAGAGTTAAAAGACACCACGTAACACCCCTTGTTGAGACTAAGTGATTGTTATTGTAAAAACACTTCAGATAGATCAAAGAGAGTACTTACAAGCGCGGGGGAATACGTCGGATGCTTGACACAAGTAAATGCAGGCAATGACGCCGAAGATGAGAGCGACGATTTTCGCGTTCATTTTGATAGACCTGGTTGCAGTTGGAACTTCTGTCCTCACGATTGCAATACGAATGATACCTTTTGACCATCACCTCAACCATTTATACTAATCTCGGGCGATACTGTAGAAAGTCGGCTAGCGCACGATAAAAAGTCAAATCACATTATCTCTACACACATTTGAACAGTTGGCGCGCTCGATGGTGAGTTCTTCATCGCTTGATTAGGCGAGGAACTTTTCATACGACCGTCAACCGAATCTTTTAACTATTTGCAGTGTGCATTTTAATTGCAATTAACTGCAAGCACGATCGTCTTTTCTATTTTAATTGCATGTTAGTCATTGGTACATTAATTAAGAGAAGTACAATGTGCACCTCTTCAATTGCCCTACTTTCTTATCCTTCACAGATGTATTTGCACTACACTTCGCTCCTTGTACATCATTGTC
This sequence comes from Ectemnius lituratus, assembly GCA_910593735.2. Taxonomy (NCBI): domain Eukaryota; kingdom Metazoa; phylum Arthropoda; class Insecta; order Hymenoptera; family Crabronidae; genus Ectemnius; species Ectemnius lituratus. The sequence goes on from OU343034.1 coordinate 17,024,021, forward strand.
TTACCCACATCATTATCTTGTGTATTATTCAAGTGATTGAATAGGTGGAAACGATGGTACTTGATGGCAGAATTTAATGATTTCTGGGACAGTCTGTTGCAAGACGTTGTCCTAAGTTCCAGATAAAGTGTCAACCATGTATACCGATTAAATACTATCGGCATGAATGTGCTAATCAACATTAACAAATATGTGCTCACGTACTCCGGTACAGCGGATATGCCATCTTTGCCGCTAAATGAATGCACATTATATTTAGATTACACACTGTCAATTATCAATGAAAAAAACCATTGATTCTGTAGACAAAGTTATATTTCTGCAGCACAGTATGCTAATAAGTCAATTCACCGATCTAAACCAACAGGTGTCGTTCAGATTATCAGTGTCAATTGAAAAACTATAAAAGAATAATTTTAGATAGGCTTTTACATTCGGATGCCCGCGTGTCTCACAGGTTAGTAGTTCCTATGAGTACATTGACAGTTAAGGCAATTGACGTCACTCATTGACGTAGTGTCTTCGTACTTCGTAGTACTTCGTACTTGTCTTTCGCTTCGTAGTACTTCGCTTAGATGAAGATGAACTTAACAAAATCCATTGATTTTAAATCGACAGAAATATTAAGGGGAAAGAACGATCAGGTGGAACTCAAAAGAAATCGCATCCACAGAGAATGACTGCATAATAATACTTCAGCATATTTTTATTTTCATTAGAAAATCAGAAATCACCATTACAATCGACAATCGACAGAGATACTTATGCTAATTAGACTGATCGAATACCATGATTCGTCCGATTACATAAAACCATTTGAGAATGCCTCTTTTATAAAAGCAAGTTGCATTATAATTGGACATTTCAACATGTCTGGTTCCACTTTCTATGTTGCAGCTCAACTACAAATTCGAAGCACGGCAGGCACTTTCGCATTCTTCCAGGGTCTTGAAATTGTTTGCATTTCCTTCGCAGCCGCCATAAATGAATGAGACGCAATTATGCTCTGTCGGATCGTATCCGAATCGTGAGATGCTGGCTCTGCATGGACCGGTGATCATTGGTTGACTGCACACTGTTGAAAATTGGAAATATAAAATATACTATTTGCTGCCTGACGTGTCTAAAAGCGTCTACTCGCTTAAATTATTTAATTTAAATATACAGTATTTAAATAAGTATAGGAATAGCAATTAGATGCTGTTATAAAAACTGCCCTGAATTCTGACTAATTTAGTCAAGAACTTTCTGGGGCGCACAGAAACTTTTAAAGAGCGTGGAACTTGATAAGTACCATGTAACTTTACAATTTTTGCAAGAATTTCGTGATGTTAGGTTCACATTTTTCTATGGGAAATAGACACGTACCAGCCAATGCATCTCCATCGGGATTTTGGTCTGCGATGGCCTGGTGCATCAGTGCACACCAGGCAATGCCCAGAAACAGCACAATCATACGGATGCTCATCTTTCTGGGTTTTTCCCAACTGACTAACTCGGCGCAAAGAAGATACTCTAGGCTAGTGCGATGCAGTCGCGCTATCACTGATGGACTTGAACAATCTCAACGTGCAATTTATATGGCCGCGCGGCCGATTGACCGATTGGAAGGGGATTTGAAAAATGCATTTGCCTGATATCGCATCTCCGACAAATTTATCGCGTCGATATTTGCGCAACTGCTGCCGCATAAGTGGTGAAGTTTCTGATCGATGCTTAGGTATTGGAACTGCCACAAATACTGCTGACGATGTATCGGCGCACTGTCGCGGAATCCCCTTTTGCATCTATTTCCTCGAAAGCCGACGGTTTATGTTTATTCGCAATGAATCGCGTGCATTTACTGGTGGTTCGTATGTATATTGACAATGACGTATCCTCGCATTCGTCAATTCCTCTAAATTTTTGTTTGATCTCTTCTTATTAACTCTTAAACATTGTTAATTTATAAGTGTGAGGATAGTGATGGATAAACCCAATTCCTATCCATGGAATTGTTTACTTAACAGAAATTATGAGATATAATTCGAAATGTTTTTAATTCTGGTGAATGCCATGATAAGTTTGCAGAGATTATGTGTGTTTGCTATTACAGTTCATTAGACGATGCCACAGACAGCTTCGCATTTTTCCAAGGACACAAAATTATTCCCGTTTCCTCGGCAACCTCCGTACTTGAACCGCACACATTTCTGCTGTTCCGAATCGAATCCATATCGCATTGTTAGTGCCTTGCATGGGCCAAAGACGAATGGCAAAGAGCAAACTGTTGGAAATCTCCAGATGACACACGCTCCTTGCAAAACAATTTAATTACCACAGTGTATTACACAATATATCGCAAACCTGAACCACCGCAGACTGCCTCGCACTCAGCCAACGTTGCAAAATTATTTGCATTTCCTTTACAGCCTCCATAATTGAATTGCACACACGTCTGCGAAGCCTTATCAAATCCATATCGCGTAGTCAAAGCTTTGTATGAACCAGGAACCAATGGCAGTTTGCAAACTGTCAAAAATTAACAAGCGCCATATTTGATTACACTAGGCAAACTGCAATGAATATCATTAACGCTTTAGAACTACTTGAATTAGTATAAACGTACCTCTACGGTCTTCATTAGATTCACTAGATTCACCAACAACAACCTGATGCATAAATGCACACCAAACAACACCCAGGAGCAGGAGAATATTGCGGCTGCTCATCTTTCTACGTTTTTATTGCAAGAGAATAATTCTGAGCGAAAGCACGTACTGTGCGGTTGCATTGACGCTGATGCACTTGAACAATCCGGACGTGCGATTCACACACGAACGTGCTCGATTGACCAATTGGAAGGGGCTTTGAGAAAGCACTGCATATATTCGACAACGATTCCGACGGATTCATCTGGTTGATATTTGCACAACTGTTGTGTAAATGGCGAAAGTCTTGCTCCATTGTTGGGTATCGCTGCCAGGAGTCGGAAATACTCTCGCGAACAGAATCGGGGAATTTCTTTGAAATTCACTTTGTTCAAGCTCAATGGATATATACATTTCTTAGCCGGAAATTCGTGAGCAGAATGTTGTGTTCCATAGTCGTGTTATCTTTGCTGGTCATCTTTCAATGATGCACCTGCCGTCAAGTGTGTACACTGTGACATATCGGGCTCCACATTGGTTCATGTGATCATGCAATCGTGGAACTATGTTAGAAATCGTCTAACAATACTAAGTAACACAGCAAACCGACATTGAACTAACATATAAGCTTCACCTTTGGGAATACAACTTTAATCAATTTTCAAGTGAATAGTTGATATGTAAACAGACGCTTCGGAAGATTCCCGATTTTCTGACTTGGAAGATTTTCCATATTTTAGCAAGCAGCCTCGAAATGTGCGAGAATATTCTCGGATAAACAGAAGGTATTTGCTTTTTCCCATAATGCAAGTGTTAAATATGCAAATGATAAAATGCTCTTTGTAAGGTAGCAATATCTGCAGATACTACTACCGGATGTACTTTTGACTTCCAGCTTCCTACTTTGTACGAGCTTTTCTATACTAATTATGTATCATAATAGTGATGGGAAATAGCATTATTTGGTGTATTCAGCTATAGCATTTTATTAATTAACAACAATCTGATTCACTTTCAGTACAAAGACTATTAGTATAAAAAACCCTCCTCCTCAACTTGGCAGTTAGTAAAATCCCACTCCAGCTTATCGCCTACTTGTTATCTCATTCTGAGATGAAAATTGTCATAGATATACTCCGTTTCATATGAATTTTGACTGTTGAATTAAACGTGAATTGTGATACGTTATCTGTAAATGTTTAAATTTGTAAGCAAAATTGCTCGCATTCGTTTTGCGACCCGAAATTGTTGGCATTTCCACCACATCCAGAATATATGAAAGACTGACAAGTTGAACTGGGTCCGTGGAACCACCACCTCGTCGTGTCTGACCCCTGACAGTTGCCATTGTTGCCATTGTTGCCATTGTGCAAGGGTAAAAGGCAAACTGCGAAGACAAACGATTATTAGATTATACTTAACCATAAGAATGAATTCAGTTAACGGAGAGAAAGTAACACCATAAATTCAAGGCCAAATTAGGTAGATAAAAGAATTATAAAGAAAGTACACAAATTCGTACGTCTAAGTAGTTGAGCCTCTGTTTCTATGACGAAGACGGAGCCCAGGATGACCAGGAAGAGTACGACGGTCTTGGCGTTCATTTCGATTGGGTTAATTGTGAAACTGTACTTCCAATGCCACTATTTTATAGCTTGCAATATCTTTACAGCACACATAACTTGCACTTCTGTGTGTTTATATTTACGTACTAACAAAAAAAACCGCCTCTCCTAATTGGTCATTCAGAATTACTATGCCATTAGCTGTGCACGCCCCCGATGAAGGAAGACGAAGTAATACCGTATTGAACTTGTGGAAAAGATGTGTACTCAAAGAAAATAAGACAATCATAGGCAGCCCCTTGTACAAATGTCTGACGTTGCGAGAGATAACACGCCATGAGGAATAATATTCTGATATTATTGCCGATGTCAGAAATAGGAACGTAATTATGATAAGACATAAGAGTCGACCCTTATTTTCAAACAAAAGAGCCTGCCAAAAAAAGTGCTTTCATTTGTTCAATTTATTTTTTCCGATACGGTCTCAGATATTAAAGACTGACAATGATCTGCAGATATTTTATAAAACATTTAGAAGGCATTCAGAAAATATTAAATGGTAGCAATATGCAATTTTTACGAACGCCCTCTTATTAAAAAATAAAAAATATATAAATATGTGTAAAATCCGTAAATTTGACGTACTTGAAAATAAAAAGCTGATGTAAGATTGGGTGCACATTTTATCCCCCTGATTCTTGCAACAGAAATATTTCTTATGGCGACGAATTCACAAACTATTTTCTTGTGCCTGGTTTGCCCATCAACTCAAGAGATAATTGTGAAAAGACATCGGAACGACGGGCAAGGCAGGTTTCCCGACTTCCGCCCCACGGAACAGCACTGCAGCGACATGTGTCCGACTCTAGGTAAGTCTTAGCCAGCCAAAACGACAGGAATCGACAGAGCCAAATGCTCAGAGAGAGTTACTGCTTTGAGTTTGGAAACTCGTTTAACCTGTTCATAGTGTCACAGTATATTTGAAGGTGCGATTACTGTCTTGAAGAAGTTCGTTTCGTTTCGTGCATGTTGAAATATCGTGCGGCAATGCGATCACACTAAGAGGTATCTTCCAATGGCCGCTTTCCCCGGTTTCACTCACATAAATCAACCTTGTTTATCTAGGATACATAACCTATCTACCGTAGCTGATACAATTCTTCGACGACTATTTCATCTAGAATGCTTTGCTTTTCTCCCACGGCTCTCTGTGAAATCCCACGAATTTTCTTGCACTAAATTTGCTTCACCGTTTACTCTCTGCGTGCGGTATTCGCCTTGGCGCTTTTATAACCTTCCTCTCAGCGATGTTTGTTTGGAAACTGATGTAAACTATAGGATGCTAGCCAAGCGCGCAGAAGTTAATGAATGCCTGAATTAAATTAGAGATTACTTGCTTACTGATTCTTATGAATTCCTGTTACTATCAAAAGATCTACAAATTGCCTTGTCTTAGATTGTCTGAAACACAACATCTACCAATATCTCTTAATTTTAGCCATTTCCTAAATTTCAGATTTGTAGTTGTTGTTTCCATAAAACTATTGATTTGTGTTTACATGTAAGAATACATTATACACAGAAATAATAGTGGTAGATCGTTGAACATATACAATAGGAGTGAGTGACTAAGTGTACGATGCTCATTTTTGTTATAGTGATATGAAGAAGGAAAGACCGTAATTGTGTCAGTCTGATGTAGATATAGCCCCAGGGATAAAAAGAATATTTAACCTTATGCCCTCCGCTACTGGTAAGTTCATTATATTACACAAAAAATCTATATATTGCAAGTAATGTTTTTGTTATATCTATGACTTTACTGCTGTATTATGTATTAATGTTTATGGTGTGGATGAAGGAAAGGTCAAATGCAATAGGGCTTGAGGAGTACTGGTTTTGGCAAGACAGTATGATAATATCCTTAGTGCCAGAAGAGCTAGCATTAATATAAATGTATTGGACATATATTACAGGGGCTAGAGAAATACTATAAGTAAGACATTCGGAGCTCTCCAGCTGAAATTCCAACATAACGAAGGGAAAGCAAAATTGAAGTCTCTTTTAAAAGTTATAAAATGTATTAGCAATGAAGCTGCTCAGAAATATTCAGTCACTGATGTTAGAAGAAAGGCTGTTCATGTTTGAAGAATTTGAGAAGAATGCACAAGTATTAGAAGGTCTCGCTATATGAAAGGCTTCAGTAACACAAAAAAAAAACAGTTACATGAGTTATTTTATTTTGCAAATATATATATATCTCAAGATCTCAAGAAACAAATAAAATTAATACAAATTTTAATTGAGTCCACAAAGTGTTTTAAATAGTTTGTTGTCTCCTAGATCGTCAGTGCCGATTTTGTGCATAAGTCAAATGTTTAATACAATAGTGTGTTAGTGGTTCATAGCACTTTGCTCCAAACATTTCTTTTTTAAGTGAGACCTAATACTTACTCAAGGCATTCGTAACTTTCTTCAGCAGACAAATTAACAAGTAGCTTAGTTATACAATGTAGGTGTAATTGTTTGGAATGGGAATTTTGCTAAGGTGGAAGCAACTCTGCAGGGCAGCAGAAGGGTGGGGCGACTATGCCCAGTAATGAAGAATGCGGGATTCGAGATGTTTGGGGTCATAATCTGGAAGAGGAATTCCGAACAATACGACAGGTTGTACAGCAATATCAGTACATTGCCATGGACACGGAATTTCCGGGTGTTGTAGCCAGACCAATCGGTATGTTGTTTGTTACAGCTTAGACATATTTAATCCATGAAATTCTCGGTGGCTAATCAAAATTATGCTTTTTCAGGCGAATTCAGAACAAGCGCAGACTACCAGTACCAATTATTACGTTGTAATGTAGATCTTCTCAGAATAATTCAACTTGGTCTTACATTTCTTGATGAATCGGGGAACACGCCTGGAGGTAGTTATACTACATGGCAGTTTAATTTCAAATTTAACTTACAGTAAGTTTTAAACATACGAATTACTTTTGATATTATCACGCAGACTACGCATTATTTGCTTTCGCATTGATAAGAAAGCCTGCGGTTAATCGAGTGATGATTTGTCACGCCTATTCCGATGCTTTTAGGGAAGATATGTATGCACAGGATAGTATAGATATGCTACAAAACAGTGGTATTCAATTTAAAAAGCACGAAGAAGAAGGCATAGATCCACTAGACTTTGCAGAACTTCTGATGACATCGGGGATCGTTCTAGTTGACGATATAAAATGGCTGTCCTTTCATTCCGGTTATGACTTCGGTTACCTCTTAAAGCTTCTCACAGATCAAAATTTGCCACAAGAAGAAAGTGAATTCTTTGAATTACTTAGGATATATTTTCCGACGATATACGATGTAAAAGTGAGTACGGCAATATCCGTTTACGCATCAACAGGCATTTTATTTCCTAACTAGTAGAGTGTAATATATTTATATTTCCTTTCACGCAGTACTTAATGAAATCGTGCAAGAATTTAAAAGGAGGCCTACAAGAAGTAGCGGAACAATTGGAAATTCAGCGGGTCGGACCACAACATCAGGCTGGATCTGATTCCCTTCTCACTGGCATGGTCTTTTTCAAAATGCGAGAAGTAAGTGTTCAGTATAGTGATACTTTTCTCTTGTTTTTTAATGAATTTAGAGCACTGATTTATATTTTTCTTTTCAGATGTTCTTCGAAGACAACATTGACGATGCAAAATACTGTGGCCACTTATATGGTTTAGGAACGTCATTTGTTGTGAATGGTTCGGGAGGTTATTTGGACAGTAATGGGGACAATTCTTCGTCATCGTAATGTTAACATTAATACAACACAGCCGCAACAGATGATTTCATTAAAAATAAAATGTTATAAAAAACCTTTTCACTTAATGGTCAAGCGTATAGTTCATATCCAATGTTACATTGAAGTCACCACCATAGATTCAGAGTGTGATCAAATCAGACCGATGTTAGGCATATTCTTTATACATAAGGATTTCTTGCACCCTTGAATGTAACAGATGCGTCGATCTTTTTGTTCTGTGATACATACTGTCTGTTGAACATATTCATATTCCAACGGAATACAAAAGGTGTGATATAGTTTCTTTACAAGTTTTTTATAAAAAATATTGGCGATCATTCAAGTGTGGCGGGGACAAAAAAAGAAATCAACTCGTATATTTTCAAATGGAAAACTTACAAAGGTGTTGGCTATTCGAAGTGGCGATGCACGGAAGAAAAAGCGCTTCCAAAATTTCGTACGGCCAGAGGCGACAACTAGGTTGCAATATTTAAGTACATTCTCGCAAGTGGCGTTACGCTATGCATTTATGAATCAGTTCGTTTTAAGCTGCAATTTGGCCGAATATTTTGGGTCAGCCGTTCGTTCAGTGCCCGGTAAAACTGTGCACTGCACGCAATTTCAATTGCAATAGATGAACTATTCAATTGAAATTTTCACGATTCTTCGTATTATACGTCTACAGTGTTTGCCGCAGCGGTAACACCTAAGAATCCCTGTAGAAAGTAACTTTAGAGAAGTTATTTTTTAATACTAGTTATCTTCCACGGCATACCGCGTATGTTCTATTGTAAGATCCTCCCTCCCCACCATGAGAATAAAGCGGAACTTTTGCAACACAACGGCATTAATCATGAGAGCAAAGCTTTTTTTGTAAATATCATGTCGTTCCAGAGGTCAAATAAACATCTGAATGATACAGAGTGATTTAAACTTATTAGCCAGCGTATCGCATCAGATCTCCTCATCCTCATAAAAGTAAGCGCGACGTTGAATTCTACGTTTCTGATATAGAGTGTAAGTGGTAACCGTTATATATAGGGCAGAGTCCCTTTACCCACGTTAGCCGTTCAGATTTCCACGTTACCTATCCACCTGTAGTAAGGAGATAAACGAGCGTTATCGTAGTATAACTGATACGAGTATCGTTATCACTTACTCGTTAACCGAATTCAAGCTCAGTTTCTTCGGGCGTACTAGACAAATCGGTTGAAACACCCTCTCTAAGCCAAAATGCGGGACAGGCCGCGTCCGGGCCGCATTTTCGGATTTCTACTACCGATCGTTTACCTTGCATGCCTATTACTTCAAACTACGCAAGTTTCGGGCCAAACTGAAGAAGAAACTTTTGAAAGTGCCTTCGGGTTAAATGTACCTGACAACACGGAGCGCCAGGTTGTTCAAGGGGGTGAAGAAAAGGCAGAAGTACCCGTGGAGAAACCGCCGAAAACTCACTCTGAAGTTGAAGACCTCGTTGAGGGTGTGAGCAATCATGGTCAATCAGAGGTAACGCACGATCAAAAAGAGGAGGGTCCGACGAACACGGAGGAATCCCAAGCCGCCGGTAATGAAAATCAAGAAAGTTTGAAACCACAGACTTTCTCCAGTCAAATGACTGGGGCAAAAAATGGAAAGTATGTGAGATACGGTGAGTAATTCCATATCACTGGGCGTGACCATTATTTTACCGCCGAATCACCTTCTCCAGCGTACATCAGTCATTCGAATTCATCGTTCATCGATCCATATATTTTTGTTGATGGCCAATGGTTTTCCACATTCTTAAAATATATCGAATCTGTGTGAACATCGTGGAGCAGCTCCATTTTTTACACCGTCCCGTTGATCGTATCAGATCTTATCTCCCGTGTTATCAGTTACTCACTCTAACGTGAATCGAGGATGAATCACAGGATACAAGTTGCTCGAGCTTTCGTAATGAGACGCACCACGCGCATGAATGTGGATTTATTTTTAAATCCTGCTAGTGCAGCACTAATAAAAAATGTGACGCAATAGGAAGAATTTAGACACTCATGAAAGCCTTAATGAGCAAAAAGATTTGTGGTAAAGACAGAGCCTTATCCTTGCAGACTCAAATTTACCAGAATCACATAGATATGCACCGCGCCCCGATGACTCCGGACCGAATTACGATCTGACGGAAACGAGATTGAAAGAGATCCGTTCACAATTTATGTACTGGTACTTCGACAAAGGCGGAAACGATAATAATGGAGATTACCAGACAAACATACATTGGTCGACACCCCAAGTTCACAAGAACTTCAATTTCCAATTGCCCTTCTTTGGCTTTAGATTCAATTACACAAGGGTACGTTTTTAACATTGGGTCAAAATCAGCCTTTTCTCTCTTCTACTTCCTATGCTGGCTAATACAACAATGATCTTGTCGAACAGGTATCAATGAACGGTTTCCTAGAGTTTAGCGATCCGCCCCCTCGCTACACCTACCCCTTGGTTTTCCCAGTAAAAGACTGGCCGAAGATGAACGATCCCAGTTTCATCGGGATATTTTTCAGTAAATGTCGGATAGGCGACATTAGGCCGACCGATATCGATCAGAGAAGGCCAGGTGTATACTTCAGGTGAGACAGAGCTCAAAGCCCCTACTCGTGCTAGAAACAAGAACGATTGTCAACGTCGACAATTCCTCTCATTTAAGGCTCGAGCGGGACTTGCAAACGAGGACCGATCAATTCGGAGTGGAGATGCGAGAACGTGTCAAGTGGGATATCCGCGAGGGTGTTGTCGGCTCGGACACCTTCGACCCGAAGCACGCCGTTATAGTTACCTGGAAAAACATGACTTTCGCCGGCGGTATCGACACTTCCTTCTACAAAACCAATACTTTCCAAATGGTCCTGGCCACTGATGAGGTCTACACTTACGCGATCTTCAATTATCTCGACATTCAATGGACCAGTCACACTGAAGCCGGGGGTGACACCACTCTCGGTGAAGGTGGTGTTCCCGCTTACGTATGTTTAATGATAATGACGCTCCCAAAGATATGACACTCATTTACACTTTGACACTATAATATTGAATAATTCGCTTTCGCATTTAGATCGGATTTAATGCAGGCAATGGCACACAAAGCTACGAGTACAAGCCTTACTCGCAAATGTCAACGTTGCGTGATTTGTCGGGCAGGGGTTGGGCGAACGGCTTTCCGGGTCGGCACATTTTCCGAATTGATGAGAAAATAATGCTGGGAACTTGCAACAAGGATATCGGTAAGGGAGGACAATATGTCTTAGATCTGCCGGTAAGGTCAATGGTTGCCTATAAGTTCAAATGCGCTCATTTTGAATGCTGCAGCTGGAGCTCATTTGCCGCTGGTTTTCGCACCCGAAAGTGGCAATATGTTGGGTGGAACTGTAGTGAACATTACCGGTCCTTGTTTCAATCAGACTGAGAAAATTAGATGTAGGTTCGAGACTGAATGGGTTACGGGAACTGTGATAGACAAGAATCGAGCGATCTGCGTGCAACCCTTTGTCAAGGCACAGGGTTACATTCGTTTTGGAATCACCATTGGACATGGGAATTATGACTGGAAGGGGAAATACTTCATTGGTAAGCACCTGCCAAGAGCAGGGCTAATGCCCAACACTTATTAAGTAGATAAAGTTAATGCAACTATAATGACACTGTAGAAACACCGGCTACTGCGACCGAGAGAGTCTTTATGCCCCAATCGGTTCACGAGCGTTCTCCGGCTGAGATTAAGATCACGTGGGACCAATTCAATTTAACTAACAACATCAATGCGGGTGTCCAAATATCTCTATGGGGATACCGTGAAGTGAAGACCACGCCGGAATTTGAGTTCATTACCACTCTAGAGGTTCGTCGCTTGGCCAACTGCGCGCCAATGGAAAGAACCTTAAAGGTCATTTAAAGTACAAATGGATGTAATTTCATTTTAGCCGGCGCACCAGAATAGCGGGGAATACATTATCAGACCGGCCAAGTACAGGGATCAGTACAATCCCTATCATCAAGACATGACTTTTGGCTTCATACAAATCAATTTGACTGAGCCACGCCAGCACTCTGGACTCAACATTACTCCGTAAGTTCTTGGGGCTAATTGTTCGAAAGTGGCGTGCATAATGATTCCGATAACAACTTGGGAAATCTATTCAGGAGTTTGTGGAGTCGACCAATCCCACTCGCCTGGTACTTCGGCCCACAATGGGAGAGAATGCATGGCTCAAAGTGGCCACAGCGGCTTTGCGACAAGTGGATTATGAACGACAGGTACTTGAAGAACTTCGCCGCCGAGATATCACTTTGCCCTTGCACGCTGAAACACGCCCTGACGGACAAGGGCCGTTTCCTACCCGACTTCGATTGCGACAAGGACTCCAACTTCGACTGCTTCTACAATGAAAATGCTGTCCATTGCGTGAGAACCGGCGCACCTAAGTATGTGATTCTTGAAAAATATCTTAAATCTTTCCATTGAACTTGCCAGTAATCAAATTCGAAAATCTGTAACTTGGCGGAAACTTGATGCTTGCAGTTTGGACGGCTCCGAGCAGCAGTGCTGTTACGACAGGAACGGGTACTTAATGCTCACTTACGACCAGAAATGGGGCTCGCGTCCACACCGATCGCATAATTTGGGTTACTATCCGTGGAACGAGGCTAACAAAGTACCAACCCTTTCCCACTGGTATCATGACATGATACCGTTCTACATGTGCTGCCTGTGGCAAGAGGAACACTCGGTCGGATGCGAGACCTTCCGATTCGAGCGACGACCCAGCCAGGATTGCATAGCTTATCAGTCACCGGGCGTAGCTACAGTATTTGGAGACCCCCACGTTATCACTTTCGATGGTGTGGAGTACACCTTTAATGGGAAAGGAGAGTTTGTTTTATTGCGGGTGAATCACGAGAAAGATAAGCTCGATGTGCAGGGCAGATTCGAGCAAATGCCGAACAACGCCTACGGAGAAGTAAGGGCAACCCAGTTAACTTCTGTCGCAGGTAATTGAATGGAAGAGTGGAGGTTTTGATACCATCGCCTAATGCGAACATCAATTATCGAGCGCCAATGTTCCTTGTAATTTTATTCCAGCGAGAGGTAACAATTCCGCGACGATAGAAGTGCGACTGCGGCCGAAACACGCGCAATGGAGATATCGGCTTGACGTCTTTGCCGATGGCCGCCGAGTGTATTTTGATCGACAGTCCCTTAAGTTTCAGCATTTCACCGGCGTGGTGGTCTACACGCCGACCTACATTCTAAATCAGAGCGAAGTGATCATAATGTTTGATACCGGTGCGGGTGTCGAGGTCGTGGAAAACGAAGGCTTTATGACCACCAGGGTCTACCTACCTTGGACGTATCTGGTATTAAATCTTCATTCTAGTCTCTCCTGACCTGCACTACTCTCACATTTCTTACAAGTAACACAAAAATAACTAGCTACCGGCGAATCGGTTTTAGAATAAGACAAAAGGCTTATTCGGCAAATGGAACTTTGATGACTCCGACGATTTCACGAATCCCGAGGGCGGAGGGCAAGTGCCCGTAACGAATTTGAACCACTTCGAGACGGTTCACAAAGACTTTGCGATACGCTGGATGCTAGAGGATAAAGAGGACCCATACAAAGGAGTCGCTTTATTCACAAGAGAATTTGGTAGAACCGCCAGCTATTACGCCAATCGAACCTTTGAGCCGGAGTGGAGACGAAAACCTAGAGATATATTGCCCCCGAATCGGTAATCCTTGAGAAATATGGTGAAAACGACAAAACGTATTAAGAAAATTTTGTAACGATATTTATTCTCTCTTTTCTATGATAGAACCGACGATATTCAGAGAGCCGCGGATCTCTGTGGTGACTCGTATCAATGTCAATATGATTACGCCTTAACACTGAATCGAGACTTAGCACATTTCACCAGGAATTACTACGACACGTATACTCAAATTCGAGGAATAAACAATGATAGAGGTAAGTTGAGAAATTGATTTCACTTATTCCAGTTGTTATGCTCTATGTAATTCTAGTGGTATCTTGCGGCGTGTTGGAAACTCCTCGGTTCGGTCGAAAGACCAATTTCTTCTTTGTCCCGGGGACAAAGGTGTCCTTTGAATGCAATCAAGACTTTATACTCATCGGAGACCAGCGGAGAGTTTGTACACCCGATGGTCGATGGAACGTGCCTGAATACGGCTATACCGAATGCCTGCGTGAGTACATAATCAATATATCATAAAAAAGCTTCGCAATTGAAATTCAAACTCCCCGAAACCCAACTTGAATTCAAATTTCTTTTCGATTCTCTTGCAAATATGCTTTTTGTGCTTTGGATGAATATCCTTTTACTCCTCTATTTTCGAGTAGCCAATATCCAGAAGGAGAATAACCCATCCTTTAAGTGTTAATCCACCCTCTCCTGGCTAATTCTTTTTCCGGCCTCGATGGTAATTCCACTTGGTTCCCGATGCTTACTTACTTTCTGGCATAGAACAATAGCAGTCGCTAATAATGTCAGTGCGCTGGCAGCGCGAAGTTTGCGTCACGGCGCGATATCGGCCGAGCAGAATAAAAACCACTTGCTATTATATAAATATAGGTCACGTCGAGTATGCCCAGCGTACAGCATGGACAACTATGGGCATTATTTGTGCCGTGTTAATTCCCCTGGTAGCCTTAATCGCCGGTGCCTTTGTTTTCATAAGAAAGAATCAGTCGAGAGGCGGCTCGGTGAGATCGTGGCGGTTTACCGATCCCGGGCCCGGCAGTGACGATTCGACACTGCTCAAAGTTAAACCGAGTCCGGAATTGAAGGCGGACGACAGAGCGATCTCGCCTGTGAGCGATGACAGTGCGACTGACAGTAGTGGTACTAGAAAACGACGCACTTATGACGGGGTTTATCGGACTCACGAACCATTGCCGAATAAACCTGACATTGAATTCGAGGAGAAAGAGTGGGACCTGAAAGAGCCCACTTCGCCGACGGATTCGGAAAAGAGCGCGACGGACTCAATGGGAAAGAGCCCAACGAGCCCAACGAGTCGAATGAGCTTTACTAAAGAGAGCGACGTGTGAACTCGGGTCGAGTGAATAAAACTTTATCCAGTTTTCGACACGAGAGATAATTCTCGGTTGCATTGCCGAATTAAAGAAGTTTCTAAACTTTTAGACTGTGCGAATAGGTTGTATAATATATAGGATACAATAGTTCATGTCCGAGACATAGTTCACAAGCAAAAAACGCATCCGCTCATCGCAAGCTCTCATAATACAAGCCTCATAAATTTGTATCGCTCATTACTCGTCGTCCGGATTGTATTTACACAGTGGCGAGTACCCATCCTTAATGAAAGCATGAAATCATAATTTCCCAGATGGATTATGTATTTTCATTTTGTCGCGGATGATTACGCGCGACTCGGTAATTAATATGAATGACAAGATTAAACAGCTACTCCTACTGCCAAGTAATCCGCAATGAGGATACTCTGTTTTTGCTGTGGAATAGAAACTTCATCGGCTTATTGATCATTTGTATAACATTGATAGTGCCCAATATGACGGATAGCAATCGCGCGTTATTACTCTAACGATAGGTTTTCTATGTTTTCACTACACAATACTGCACGCTATTGATTAACCGCTAGTTGACGAGGTTTTTAAACGCATTACGAATGTAAAGCTATTGTAAGATTGCAGTCTAATAAACCCTTTTTTTACACCTTCAAACGAGCTAGGAAATTTCTATTCCACAAGCATTCACGGAACTCTCGCAACCGCACTTCAAAAAGTTCACCAAGTGACTGAAGTGGAATGGAAATTTCCACCGAAAGTGTTGCGATTCTTTTTCGCTGATTCCCTCTCCTTTTCCATTCGTTCTCCGACTTTCCAAGGGACTCCTAACTTTCTCACTTGCAACTTCGATGATCCAGACTAATTTAACTCTACTACTTTCCTTGTGAATCACAGGTACACAAGAATACAGTTCACGTCAAGCAGGTATCACGACGGGCATAGTCCTTTCCTGCCTCGTGCCGATATTGTTACTAGTAGTTTGTCTCGGCTTCAGAGTCCTCAGAAGCCGAAAGCAAGAACGCGAGCAGGAGGAATCACTGGCCAGGTAGCTTGATAAGGCTTATCATTTGTTTTGAATTTTGAAAAAAATCTACTGTTATTATTCACCCTTGCTTTTTTTAAGAACGAGGCACGCCGAACTTCAGCGATTGAAAAGGCTGAATGAAAATGAGGAGCATAATCCGTATTCCAGTAAAGCGACGGAAATAAATTAAGCATCCTCCCTTACAGTAGTTAGATCATACTTAGTTTTAAATATTCGCGCTAACCCATTTATTTACTCATCACCTGCTCACTTGTATGCATAAAAGACCATCTTCATGAGAACTTAGTAATATGGATTTCAGAGAAGTATATGCGCCACATATGTAGAGTTGTCTAGACAAGCATTTATCTAGTAATATAAAGGTCAATTTTTTAAAGAGCACGTGTCACTCAAGTGTCACGACAGGTTTTACTTATTTATTATAAAAATCATGAAGTTTTCTACCAACATAAGCGCATGCGGAAACTTTATTACTGTCTTAAAGCGTAACAGCTTATATAAACGAAAACTTTTGTACTTGTAAAAATACTAATACTAAATATATATTTAAACGTAAAAATGGTCGGTGAATTTTAATAATGCTGTTTTAGTACCCACAAGTCACGAAATGGCTTACCTCAAAAGCTGATAAAATAAAAGTATTAATAGCATTTCTAATGCAATTAACCTCGAAATCTCATGATAGAAAGTGATATCAACAGTACTTCATATTTCTTATCACTGCTATTAATGATAACGTCGCGATTCCAAGAAATCACTCTATACTTTATACTTTCAAAATCGATTGCTGTTACAAATTTATATTACGATCATAGAATTGTGTTTACAACATCGACATGCCACAAAGTGTTAATGAACTTACCTTGAAAGCACCGCGCCGGTGATATTCTTTCTTAACCTGTTACGTTTAATACAGTGAATCTGCCAACTCTCTAGCACAACTACAGCACTCTTTGCAGCTGTAAAACTATTATGCACGGCATTCTATGACTAGCAGTGCAAAAAACTTAAAAAGAACTTGTTGCGGTTCGAATGACGTTGGTTCTTAGCGGGAAAGAGCGAACACTTGTTCAGCTGGGTGGTAGCAGACAGGAGTTGCCCCCGTGCGGCGAAAGTGAAGCAATTGCGCTAGAGAGAAAAGCTTTACCGACCGGTCGTTCCATAGCCTCTCGCCGAGGGAGTAGTGATTCTAGCAGTGCGTTCTCCAGTGACTTGAATTATTTACATTGCTACTTCCTGCCCCAAGTTTGCGGGATGCGTGTTGTTCCTGGTCGCCGAGTGACGCTGTCTACGTGTTTCTGATTTGTACGGGTTGAAAAAGCACATCCGATGGATTTCTCCGGGTGCGAGAGCAGCGGCGAAAGGCTAAAATAGCTCTGGTGCGCCGGAACGTCGCGTAAACACGCACGCTCATGTTCAATTAACCAGCTACGCGTCAATACGAAAAACTCTCGGCATCGAAAACGTGTGGGAGCACATGACGTTGCTGATGGATTCAATCGAGTGAACGAAGAAGGAAAATAGCTGAAGCAGGTCAGTGCGATGATATATCTATTTCGATATCCTGAAACAATATCAGAGTGACAATACGTAAGAATGAATGTGTGAACACACGTCAGAGTTTCGGCAGTAAACGAATCATATGTCGATCGGATATAATAGACAGTGAACATTCGACGATGGTAGATTATGTTGCCGATATTATTACGCCGGAGAATCGCGCTGTATCCAGGCTGTATACTTTGTTCGGAATCGCGCTTTAGCCGGCACGGTATAATTTGATTGCTCTAATTAGCTGTGTTTACGTGGAACGCGATCACTCACTGTGTCGCAATCCTTCAGAAGCCCGTGCGAATGCAGTTTCCCCGAATGATAATTGTCCGTTGCTCGTAATTCGACGGCAACTTTAGTTGGACTAGTTAAATGTATTTAAAGCGTCCGGCAAGGCACATGGATAGGATAATACTTTATACGCCGTTTACATGCTAGTGTTATAATCCCGTAGAGTCGTTTGCCGTATGTGTGCGGCGCTTTAATTACACGCTGACCTTAATACATTTTCGTGTTTAACGTTCGAGCGGAAATGTACCGATAATAGGAAAAATCGTATCCCAATATTTATTCAGGATACGCCGAAGTGATTGAACGTTCCTACATCCGTGTGTATTCGGTCTCAATAGGAGAGGCATTTTATTTCTCAATGTTTCCTCGACTTCTCTGGCGACCAGATCGACTTTTCACATATAATAATAATATTTGAGCCGGGGATTTACTTCTATTTAATCGAGAATTCGTTTCCTGTCTCGCTTACGTATCCGGAGAAGTCATAACTGTGTTGAACCCGGTGTTGAAGTTTAAATTGCATTCGAGAACCTTCAACTTGTTTCCCGAGTGGCGAGTTGGTGTTTCTTGCAAAGTCGGGGCCGCCTACACCGAAATTCGATTGGGAACTCGCGACTGCGATACACGCTGATTTCTTATAATTAAAACAGCGCTTTTAATGGGAACCTCTGGTTCCTCTTGATAATTGTAAATTTTTTAGGTTTATTCTTAATAAATTGATATTTGTTCAGCTGTTTTGCGAAGCCGGAATTATACCTTATTTCCGTTTATAACCAATCACACCCGAATAAATAATAATTATAGGATTAATTACAAATTTTTCTTTTAGATTTGGCGATAGGTACAGCAAAGTTCCTTCTATAAACATCATACCGCGTTTTGGAAAATATGTTTACCATATTACAATGGCTCGATCATGGCTAGGATGTTTTTTGGGGATTTTAGTACCGTTCGCCGTCTTTTACCTCTATTTATTACTAAATGGTAATAACGATTACCTTCGACAAGTACTCCGCAATGCTACTGACAAATTTGTTATTGTAGTTCCTTCCATCCATATCAATTCTATTAAATCTGGTGGGAAATTGGATTCCTTGTCCGAGGATATGCCAATATTGGGCTTGCGAACACCTTCGCCTACTAAATCATCCGGCGAAAATAATCATGTCGAGGTAAAACATTGCAGTGATACTTTGTATCATTCTGCGTTTAAGTTCACAAAGTTTAAGATAAGACACTCATAATCTGACTCGATTCTTCTGAGAAAAAGGTGTGGCGTCATCAATTAGACACTTGTAGCAGGCAGATAGTAGTCTAAAGAATCTAAAAAATGTTTAAGACTATATGCTTCGAGTTCCTGCAAGTTCCTCTTCACTCTAATGATAGTAATGGTGTCAATGAGGTTTAGAGTGACTGCAAGGGAATTCTCGCTTAACGCAAGGCCTTTCAGAATGAAGGGGTGAAGGGTTACCGCTCGCCAGTTCTTTCTAATTTGTTTCAAGGCCAAATGCGAGCCCGTTCATATTGCCATGGTATGCGCTGGATATAATTCGACGTTCGCTTTGGTGACTACAGTAAAGTCGGTCCTTTTCTACCGCACTAGACCTTTGCACTTTCACTTGCTCGTCGACGAGATCGCCAAACGAACTCTCGCAACTTTGTTCCGAACGTGGGATCTGCCACATGGTTAGTAAGACTCTTACTGGGATTAGCATGAACTAGCATGATTGGCTACCCATAACAACATTTCTCAAACTGACTTCACCATGCGATGCACGGGTACATAGTTTCTGTTTTACTAAATGCTTGTAGATTGAATTCCGATATTTAATGTGATGCGGAGCCCAACTGTCCGTAAATTCTTTAATTAATGCTAGAATAATTGAACGTTTCCTAGTAACCGACTTGAACTATTGCCTGTGGATATAATGGATAACGAGATTTATTATTAGATTATGAAACATTAAGCAAAATATTATACGTCTGGCTTTAGCAGTGAATTGACCAGGAACATTCGATTCAATTGCAATTTAGACTTTCATGAATATTTTTTCCGAGAATTAATAATATTTTCTTTCGATTATTCGCTTTGGGAAATGCGACTGCTGACTTGTAAGACTTTTTCCGTCCAGTGCGGCACTCAGTGCTGCTTAAAAGCACACATTTTTCCATTTCAGTGAAAGTCAATTATTACGGAGTGGAGGAGTGGATACCGAAAGTCTCGTGGATACCAAATAAGCATTACTCCGGCGTGTACGGTCTCTTGAAACTAATTTTGCCGGACGCGATTCGCGAGCAAAAAGTTTTGGTGCTCGACACGGACGTGACCGTTCTGAACGACATCAGTTTACTCTGGCGGATGTTCGAGAAGTTTTCGAGCAGACAGAGTTTGGGGCTGATCGAGAATCAGAGTCACTGGTACATAAAGTCGTTGTCGTATGGCCAGCGGCCATGGCCGGCACTCGGGAGGGGCTTTAATACCGGCGTGATGCTAATGCACTTACAACAACTGCGCGACAGAAAATTTATGACCCTGTGGGAAACTGTTACCAAGCGTGTTCTGGTGCATATATCGGAAACAAGCTTAGCCGATCAGGATGTAATAAATGCACTCATTAAGGAGCATCCTTATATTGTATATAAAATAGATTGCACCTGGAACATCCAGCTCAGCGACCACACCATCAGCGATCTCTGTTATCGCGACACCAATCACATAAATGTATGTAATGCAAATCCAAATTGCCAACGAATCACTTGCTTGAATTTCCCCCGACGCCAATAATACAATGTATCTTTCAATTCAGATTATTCATTGGAACTCGCCTCGCAAGCAGGACGTGCAGAATAAGCATGTCAGCGAGTTCCACAAAATGCACAAAGTCTTCCTTGACGTCGATGGCAATTTGTTGCGCAGACGTTTATTCGGCTGCGATAAACACGTTGACGTGTTACCTGTAAGTGTGCAGTTTAGCTTTAAATAACCGCGCAAACTTTTGCTCGTCGCTCTATGTCGTCGTTAGTATGTCGAGAAACTGTGCGTTAATTAGCCCGCACATAATATCAAGTTCCAAACGCTAGCTTTAATCAGAGTACGTACGAAGTCGTTGGGAAAAAGATACAAGCACCAGGTAGTTTAAGCTGGAAGCACATGCAAATGCAGGATTTGGGTTTTAAACTATGTTTGAACTTTCCTACAGAAAACTTGCCTAAATTCGTCTAGTTACTTTACCGCCGGTTATTAAATACCTCCGCATGTCTGTATACGAATCCACGTGGCGCTACTCTACTTACGGAATGCGCCTGCTGCTAATTACAAGGCAGAGCGACTTATGAATGCGAGTTGCGCTTCAGTGTCAAGGCTTGCTCGCTCTTAGTTTTGCGCATACAACTCTTTGCGAGAGCGCATAATGGCAGAGGGAATTTTTAGTACAACGAATCAAACCCGTGTCGGGAATTCGCACGCGCGTCGAGCATGCAGTACCGCACGCATCCTTTCATCCTGGAATATGAGTACAATGTTTATGCGCCGACGGACGTGGCTTTGGTGACTCAGTGCAGCGTGGAGAGGATTCCGCTGTTGGAGGAATTATCGAAGCATTGGCCGGGTACGATAAGTGTCGCCCTCTACCTCACCGATGCGGAAGTGCAGAATTTCCTGGAATTCGTGCGGGGCTCGCTAGAGCTGCGTACGAGAAGGAACATCGCCTATCACGTCGTATACAAAGAGGGGGTGGGTGTTACTGAACCATCTCAGCGAGTGCAACTTTCGCATTTCGCCCCGCGAATGCGTTTGTCCAGGCTCTTTATTACATTAGTGTCTCCTTTTATTCAGGAACTTTATCCCATAAATTATTTAAGGAACACTGCGATGTCCTATGTCGGCTCGCCGTACATTTTCCAGCTGGACGTCGACTTTCTGCCGCAGTTCGGCCTCCACGACAATCTAATGAGCTACATTATGAGGCTTAATGTCAGCGAGACCGACAAAGTCGCCCTCATCGTGCCTGCATTCGAGACCGAGCGCTATAGGTATCCTATTTGTGGCGAAACAGAGCATACGGATCCTTAATGTCCGGGGCATATTAGTTAAATCATTTTGCAGGTTCACCTTCCCAGCTGACAAAGAGGAGCTCTTGAGATTCCTCAAGCGCGGCGTTTTATATACTTTTCGATATCACGTCTGGACGCAGGGACACGCAGCCACTAATTATAGTTACTGGCGGAACACCATGGAACCGTATGAGGTAGGCCCTGTTCTCAAGCTTTGGGGAATTCATGCTGCTGATGGATTATTAATCTAATACTCCCACAGGTCACCTGGGAGCCAGACTTCGAGCCTTATATTATAGTTTCGAAATTAGCACCACGCTACGACACGAGATTCATTGGTTTCGGCTGGAACAAAGTTTCCTACTTAACACACCTAACAGTATTAGGATACAAGTAAGAGCGGACCTTTTCCTCATATTTTTATACCTACCGGTTCGCGTGCTGGATCGTAAATTGGTAATTTGTGCAGGTACATCGTCTTGCCGGACACGTTCATTATCCACCGGCCGCACGCTCCTAGTCTGGACATTGGCAAGTTCCGAACGAACTCCATCTATAGAAGGTAAAGTATGTCGCCGCTCGCAAAATGAATTAAAGGACGACATCAAGAATTACTTGCTCCTCCCGACGGCGCTGTTCTACCGGAATTAAAAGCAGTGCCGCCTCGTCCGTGGGGCGGAAAAGACTTCTCCCATCCCCTTTTGTCGCGAAGGCCAGCCAGTAATTCGCTTTGCCGCGACGGCGGAGCTACTAATCCGATCCTTCGTTTACCACTTTAAATTCCAGATGCCTCAAAATGCTAAAAGACGGCTTCGTCGAGGAGCTCGTGGCGAAGTATGGCGAGGCTGCTCTCTCCAAGTTAAGGAAAGTACCCAAAGACGAGAAAATACCGGGATCAGTCCGATCCAGATGACGACTCCCCGAGGTTCCAGAGATATCTATTATTTTGCTATAACTACAAATATTCGACTGTCACAATTATTTTGAAAATAAAGTCTCTATACTATTATTAATCTTTATCTATCCTTTGTCGGAGTTTTAATGGCTCAGAGAATAATAAGAATCATCGTTGGGGTTGGGAAATATTTATTAAAATGTAACCCATGTAGTGGAGTGTACAGAGCAGTGCTTTCAGTACATTACTATAACATTACAATCACGCTAAACATCTCATTTATAAAATATGTATAATATTTACAGTGGTAGTTAGTACATCGATACACGTTACAGTGTACGAAATCATACGCGGCCGAGAAACGCTGTGTACTCAATGATCGAATTGAAAGTTACGGGATGGCAAGTCACACATCGCCCTCCAAATCTCGTCATAAATAATCACTGTGACGAAACCATGATGATGACGATAATAATAATAATAATAGCGCATGAAAATAGCGTAACGTAACGATATAAACTTAATGGTTAACAGCCGCGTCCAATATTACGTAATAGTGTGAATATTCCATATTAATTATACGTCAACGGCAGTACAAAGGAAGGATGCCGGCAGAGTCATTCGGTAAATCCGTGCCGCTTAACGCTCTTAGTTCACGCAGAGTCTAATGAAAGGAAATGCGAAATAGTACATTCTCTCCGGCGAATTTTCCCTTCCGTCGATTCTCCGGTTCTTCATCTACATCTTGACACGTAAATAGACATCTTTTACACTCATTAATATTCATTTCGTCGTCGACAGAGGAGCTACGCCGCGGCGGCCTTGCGCCCTCTGCGCAAACAGGAGTCTGTGCGTCATACGAAAATATGTTAATGAAACACCAGTCACTTACTTGTGAGCCTCTCATTACCTCGCGCAGATCTACGTACACTATTTATCGGGCGCAGGCGAGAGACAGAGAGGTGGGAGAAGGAAAGATAAAGGGAGAAAGTGTGTGGGAGAGGAAACGCAAACGCGACTGATCCACAGACAAACGCGCGTCTCTTTCCCTTGTGTCCTTTGCTTCGTCCTCGTCGCGCTGGCGCAACAATTCTGTTTTTTCTCTTGGTTTTACATCAGGAACACATTTCACGCCCTACGCAAGTAGTACCTACTATTCTTTTGCGCTTACAGTGTTAGTATACATTATGTAAAGTTAGAACTCCCGTCGTCATTGCCATAGTCCGCGGACGCACATTAATCATCGCGCACGCGCGCCCGTCGTCTGTACAACTGGCAATGAGATCAATTAGGCAGCATCAACAATGATTAGGACACGACGAAAGCGCTCGTTAATGAAAGTACGGCAGCTTTTAGAGATGCTTTGGCGGAGTTGTCGTTCGTAAAGTACTTAACATCATTGGGTGACACACTCAGTAAAGGAATACAGTAGTGGTGCATCGTCGCACGTATGCGGATTGCAGGATCGATCTGGGGGATACATTTATTATAGGATACTGAGGCCTCCAAATGATGAGGTCTGGGCCGAGGAATGCGGCCGTGCGTAAAGCGATCTTTCAACCGAGCGCTCTAATTTCGACACAAGTAGCGTGTACAATAGATCGCTCTTCTCGCGGGTGCGCATCTAATCAGTTGCACAAGATGTTCTCTTCGCTATAGTCGCAACGCTCTCCCTTCCTAACTGCAATTCCTCGTGGTCAATACTCGTGCAAGCGAGAATGGAATTCCATTACGGCGAAACGTCGTCAGTCTTTCAATGGGGATTATTAGTTGCTTTCCAGCTTCTCTACAGTATAACTTTATGTAGAAAACGTAGCGCGTAACGGAAACAATTGTAACGAGTTGTAGTTGGCAGTACTTCTACTAAATGAACAACTAATGAAATAAAAAAACTGCTAAAAAAATATACAAAAGGTAAATTGGAATGTGATGTGAGGCGATGTGTTCTAAAGCGCTGTTGGCATTCGTCAGAAGTCGGTATATCAGAAGTACGGTATATTCAGGTAAAGCGAGCCAACTGTCCAACTGTTCGCAGATCATTGCTGGCAAACCGTTACAGTTCTGAAATGCTGTGATTATCGGCGAATAGTCAGGGCTTCCGACCCATTCCATTTGCATTAAACTGCACTAATTAAACGCATCCAGATGTTTGTGAATTGGAATAGCGCATTGGACGGTACTTTCGCCTGTAGGCGTCCAGGCTTTATGCTACTGTGTACGTCTCAATTGTCAGAATGTGAAGATCCGAGGTAAAATACTATCGGCCTGCCACAAGAGGAAAAACACCTATGGAAAATCCTAATGCGTAAAATAAGTTACTTTATATGATGGGAGGGTAATTTTAAAAAATAGTCTGCAAAGATATTATCAAAAAAGATGTTTTCAATGTAAAAGTAACGAGCTACGATGATTCATAAATTGGCATAGAGGCAGTTCATTAGTGATAACAAGCATCACGAAAAACATGAATAATTGAAATGCAATAGACCGGGCTTTTAAGTGGCCCTAACGCGGCCCGGTGTTCCATGTATCAAGCCATACAAACGACGCAACGTAACTCTAAGGTACAATGAAGGTAAAGCTTTTAAGCCGCGTAAACTCAAAGGCTCTCGGCGAATTATGGCGCGCGGGTCGCAGCCAACCATAAAGAAGTTAAGCGCACTCGCCACGGAATCTGAAAAGTAACATGTTACGTAAATTGGCCCTCCTCGCGACAGCTTGCGTAGGTCGCAAGCCCTGGAGAACCTCCTTTTCAGCATACGGCTGTTGTGTGACAAGAAAAGATCGCATTTATGCATTCTTTCGCCGGAAACGACATCCTTCCACCACTAGCTCTCCCGTCGCTCTCAGATGGGGATTACGCCTTCGATTGGTGCACGCGCCTCATTAAAAATACGACGGCGAGCATGTTGAATGCGCGACCCACCCACCCGACACCCGCAATTACGAGAGCCCTTCTAGCAGGGGATGTACAATATTGCATAGCCGGTGGGAAGGTCGTAGAACGGTATCATTAGAGAGAGAGAGAGAGAGAATTTGTCTTGACGGATCGAAGGTATCGCGTGGTACCGCTCATCGATTGCAAACGACCATTCGATGAGGTTCCAAGGGAGTGGAAGAACCCGGCAAACTATTATTGTGGCGTCGGGATGTCAATAAGCCCCATTAAAGCGACGCCTAATAGTTTAACCGTACACAAAGTATCTGGCGACGTAATTGCGCTCACCGACTATTCACCACCTTATTCTCACTACTTGGCTCTTCTTCTCCCAGTAAACAGACCATGGCTATTAGTGTTTCGAGATATAGGTCGATCCGGTGTAATCGTCTTACGCGGCAACCTAGAACGCGCGCCCTATTTCCTGATACACGAGACTCCACTTACGTACGGAGACGCCAGGAATCATAACGATTTGGAATGTAGCAGTGTCTTGAACTGGTGATGCGGCAATTTTGTTATTAGCAGGTAGAGTTTCGGCGAACGCTTCTACAATTTATGATTACTTGGAAATATAGTGCTATTTTATAACCAGACTTGTAATGTCATGTTCGATACTTCGCTTTTCAGTTTGCTCGTCTTTCCCTCTGCAATTCCACGCGGCACGCTGTTAACATGCATCGAACTGTCGCGGCTAAATCATCGGCCACTTTGCCGGAATGTCAAAGGAGTTCCGGTGCACGTATCTACGAACTTCATATCACCCTCGAGTCGCATTCGAAATGTATCACGAGCAAAAATAAGGTCAGGGACAACGTACGCGAGAGTAATCCTTTGTTCCGTGTGGGACGGCCCTGGAGAGTTGTCAAAATACAAAATTACAAAAATATACTCGTGGCGCCGTGTTACACCAATCGTTCATGCCGCGCTGCAGTCGAGGTGCCCGGATTTACATATAAACAATGCATGAGTAGTGTGCAATTAGATATATCTGTGTGTGTATTTACAGGGCGCAGCAGGACGATTGGCCCGTGGTCGAACCGCGACTTTGCTAGGCCGCTTAAAATATTCCGCGACGATATCCGCTGGTGCAAACCTCGGTTTTTATTCTTTTGAAACACTGTGACAAGGCTTTGTTTTCTATTTCTTTTTTCAAGCATATTTTATGCGGCAGAAACCACGAGGAAGCTTTGTAATTGGCACCAGATCGACAGATCTAACTTTTTTTCTCCTCGGAAACTTTGCTATTATTTAGTTTTTGCAAGCTTTTAGAGAACAAACATTTGTAATCTGGAATCAGAATATTATCCTCGTGTGTATTCTTTTTCTCAACATAACTTCGAGAATTAATAATTAAAATACGATAATCCATGGATATTCACATAAAAGCTGTTTAACAGAAATTTGTTAAAGGAATTCTGTACACACGAGGATAAGTCTATGTTTTCTCGGAGTCTTCCATTGTAAGTGCTAACTCGAGATGCGGAGAGCTATTCGTGCTTAAAACCGAAGTTGCACAGTGGCGTCGCACTATTCTCCAAGTCGTCCCATCTGAGCTACATTCGTTTCAAATACTGCAATCTTCCACTTCATCAATACGACACGTAGGAAGGATTATCTCTGTCCGTGTCTCGACTCGATTCAGCTCGCTCTGATAGATCGGAAATAACGATAACAAACAGCTATTCTCTTAAACTTTGTGGAAGTTGCGACTCTTTAGCTATTGAAGTTCTGCACCAAGGCTTCCGTTCCTTGTGCTCTTGAGTATGTGTAAGTAGTTTAACTATTTGGCAGAGGAAATTCGTGCGAACAACGTGGCATTACGATTTGGTCCAATTCCTGTCTCTACCATTAACAGTGTACTAATCCCCCTTTTTGTTAGCTCTGTTATTTCAGACACTTTAAGTAATTAAGCGAGCTTTGAAAAAGTGCCGACAGCCCGTAAAAATTCCCGCCGAACTGGTCCTCCATTGAGATAAAACCAATTAAAATTTTACACCTTTCAGTGGCGAGTGGCCACGTAACAGAAGCGAAGTAAAATAGAATGGCAAACCACACGAAATAAATAAGCCTATTCCCTGAAGTTTCGGTACCGAACGGGGGAAATCGTTTCGCAACAAGTTGTAGCCAATCGATCTCTGGATTGCCGGAAAGCTGGGAGAATAAAACACTAAGCGCCGAATAAAGTGTATCAAACGTGTAACGGCCTTGTGGTTCAAAGACAATCAATTTACTGGGAAATAATAATTCCTTGGACCGTTAGAATTTATGGTGCAAGATAACTCGACGTAATAGAAAGATGCTATTAGCCACCAAATCTTTCTTCTGCCTATGTTTTATTATCCTTGACAAAATTGTATAACGAAAACCGTTATTAATCCCGGTGATTTTGATCAGGATGTGACTTTCGAAATTTTCAAGCAATGTCCTCATTTCACCCCTATATAAAGAAATGCAACATTAATGTCTCTGACTTTATTAGTATTCTGCCTGTTACCAGAAAATCACACTGATGTTGTTACAAAGGAGCTCGATCCAGTGAAATTATCAAAAGATAGATAAACGAATTCTTAAGTGTAACAAGTAATTCATACACGCCCTCATACCTTTTCGTATCACAAATCTGGCAAAGTTCATGTAAATATTTGCCTAGGAAGAAAAATTAGTCAACTCCGTTATAAAATTCCGCTAGAGCTAAAATATTTTTACATCTGACGGGGCAGGAAACTTATAGCGAAGTGTACATAGAATAGGTCGTTATAGATATATACAGGCAGCCATAGTCACACGATTCTAACGATAAAAACGAAGAACCATTAAAGATACTGGTCACGAGAGAAGTCCAAAATACATCCTGATATTCCTCTGTATCGCATATCGCGTTGAGTTTGATTCTCGGGATCCAACATGAACATGTCTGTCTGCACTACTGTCGTTGCGAATCAATGCGCAGCGACAATGTATTCTTACACGTGTCCTTAGTACGTATTACGAGAAATGATTATCCTAACGTGTCTGCCATTAAATAATGCGCTTGCTCATACACATTGTATGCAGTTGCGAAACTCGCTTACATCTAATCCCCATTTATACATTATTATAACAAGTGTATTATTTACTCCTCAAAGGTCGGTAGTACGTACCGATGAGATATAACCGCTATCAATAAAAAAAAAAGGGAACACGATCTTAAAACAAAAAGTTTACGAAGGATAAAACGAAGTTCACGTCCTCCCGCATCGAAGCAGTGCGCACGACTTTAGAATACCTCATAAAAAATATGCTCGTTTAATGCTAACAATAAGTCTGTAAGAATGAATTCCGAGAATAACATGATCATCATTACGTGTGTTATTGTGTTAAAGCTCGTACGAACATCGTACAGAATCATGGCAAGTACAACCACTGTTACCAATGTCTCTTCCTCCTTAGGTTCTCGCTAGGTAAGTGTGTAAGATTAACATCTAGCATTCTCTCTCTATCTTCAACACGATCCGTCGATAGTCTCGCTAACGGCACGAAACGCGTCAAGTATGTCCACTGAGAGAACAGCGTCGCTTAGGTGTAACACCGTGTATTATAGTAACTACCCTACCGAATTTGCCAAATAACACAGGGAGAAAGTAAAGAAAGAAACGAACTAAAAAGGATAATTTCAATAGTCCTTCAAACACGATAGAGCCACCAAGCGGTCCTACATAGTACAACCGGCCTGTCTACACCTCACGGTCCACAGCACGTAATAAATAAATTATCAAACGTAAGAAAAAGTGATAGAAACGGAGGTAACAAAGAATTATTAGCAGAGGCGTCGCACCTAGACGTGTTTCTTCGCCAGTCCCAGCTAGCCCACGCTTACCCGGTGCTCCTTCCCGGCACCGGATGTGGAAGCTCCACGTTAATCACCTCACACGGCTTCTGCCGAACTCTCACACGTGCCTATCGGAAAATGGGCCCGCGTCCATGAGTCGCCTCGTCCTGGAAGGCACTACCGGTTTATTGTGACTGCGGTCATGCGTCTCTCATCCTGAAAGACAACGACCACGCGGTCTCAGCGGGGCGAGTACCTGCGGGATCATACTTCCGTGCCGTCCTCACCCTCGTCCTCATAGAGTGGTCCATTGGTTGACTTCTTCTTCGGCTTGGGTGGGGGCCTGGGCGGTATCTTCTTACCAAGGGTGTTACTCGAAGATTGCGACTGTTGGGGCGACTGTGGGTGGCTGTTGTCCTTGGCCTCGTCCGACAGTTTTGACGGCCATTCGGCCGCGCCCTCGGGAGCAGATCTATCCAGCGGGCTGCTGGTCAGTATGTTGGGAGTGCTTCGTTGTATGGTACCGTAATGAGAACTCGGTGTGCCTGGGAGCGGCCTGCCCCTCATGGATGGTATCGGCTCGGGACTCTTGTTCAGCGAGAGTACCGAGCTGCCGTCGGCGGTGGTGCGCAACCCCAAATTATCGTAGACTGGCTCGGGGCCGTCGGTGGGCGATGTTGGTGGGCCACTGCTCCAGCTCGGCGCCCGTGGGCGCCGAGGTATCGTCACATAGCCGTGTCGAGGCATCACCGGTGCGATCGTTGAACTTGTGACACCATAAGGAGTAACACTTCGATTGTGCGGCAGGGTCTTAAAGGCGGCTGGGTAGCCGGCCGATGGTGAGGCGAAACTTGTGCTGGTGGGCGTCCCATGTTGATTTGGGAGACGCGTACTGTCAGGTGCCGTCGAGGCCTGGCTGGTCGGCGATGCGCCTCGACCGCCCGAGAAGGCCAAAAGGTCTGGTGGATACTGGCGATAACCTCCAGGACCTCCGCGCGGCAATGTCCCGGTGCCCCCGTCGAGCTCCGGCGTCACTCGCTCTTCCTTCTCGTCGTCGCCGACACCTCCGATCACTCCGCCGACGATACCCCCGCCGACGCCGTCAGCTGTCAGAACATAAACAAAAAAGAAGGGCGAACGTTAAAAACGAAAATAGAAGAAGAAGGAAAAAAATGGCTGCGCACCCGCCGACTAACTAAGCTCGCGACCGCCCTGCGTTCGTCCCATAACGCGTCGCGTCTCCCCGGATTGCTTTTGCTCGTTTGCGCCGTGTCACCGCCTCACATCCTCGGTTACCATCAGCTCAAGGGCTGGCACGTACTATATATGCCTGTATGTGCGTGTAGCTGTGACAACCTGAAGCGAATCGAGCCGATATCGCGCTGAGTCGACATTTCCTGCGTTCCGTATGTAAGCACAATTCCCATTTAGGCATGCAACGATGTACCAGTCTACAACAAGCTCAATATATCGCCCACCGAATATCGGCAGTTTATCGATATGTTTATGCTCGATATATCGTTGCATCCCTATTTCTATTTAATGAAACAACTGATCGTATGGAGAGCTTGGATTTTCACTAAGAACCTTTCACCGAAAATATTATAAAGCGTGCCGATTCCGTTCTTGTTTACGGCACGGAAGGTTGTAGATGGATCGTATTTTTGCCAATACAGTTTATCGAACGATGAAACCGGGAAATGTTTTGCGAATTTAATAAATCCCACGCAGACAATTTAGTCCGTTTGTTAATAATTTCCAACCAGAAATTGAGCCGACATGAGAGAAACTGGATCAGCGCTTTCTTTATCGTAGGAGAATCGCTTCGATTCTAACCCGCAGCACGTAAATGTTTTTACGATCTCGTACGTGGCAATAGCGATGCAAACATCCGCGTTCCTACCTCACCAATACAAATCTTTAGAAAGCATCGGTCGGTTGGTAGTAAATGAAACCTGGCAATTGGGGGACTTATCGCGTGACCCGTTTTCGATATTCGGACTTGGCTGAATAGCGAACCGAGGTCGAAAAAGTAGGACGCGTAGAGCACACATTTTATTTGCCGTCCGCGGGAGACAAAAAGGAGAGCAGTAAGCAGAAGCAACTAAGATACTCCGAGAGATAAAACGCTTGGGCCCGAGAGATACGTGAACGATTCTATTTATGATGGTGCGCTAAAAACTGCATAGACTAGGAACCCGAAACGACGTGCTCGCACGCAAAACGTGACGGAACTTTATCGCACTTACATCACACGCGATCCCGAGATGGTCCAATTTACTAATCTGTGGGAGAGCGCTGCAATGATTGCGCTTTGCGTTTCCGCCCACAGTAATGGGCAGCACTAAGTCCATCTCTCCGGTTTCGTTTTAAGTAAAGCACCACTTCATTCTATTCACGTGCCTATTAAGTGGTCGCTTGTTCTCATTTGCCTAGCCCCTTTTTATCTAGGGTGAAAAGCACACCCCGTTCAATTAAAAACGTTTTCGCCCTTTATTTCGCATTGCCGCCCATTACGCTTGCCCGAACCGTATCCCTTCCACTGCCCTTTTTTCCTTTAACGCGCTGTACTTTGTAAACCGTTCGCTTTCACCGTTCATTATTTACCATCATCGTAGCTGCCGTTTGGTCGAGTGAGTCTATCAAAATCTCTTATGTACAATTAGAGCACCAGCAGCGATATCACGAGAACCTCCATACAAGACAAAAATATATATTGTATATTTATATTAATTTACGATCGTGCGCAGTCGGCGTATAATTCACTCTATCCTCGCACTTCTCTTATGTACAATCCTTGAAAAGAAACGACGGAGATGGCGACAAAATTACTAGTCGACAGAGTAGACAACTATGCAAGTAGAAGCGAGCATGATCTTATTTACAAGAATGCGATGCCTACACGAGGAGAAGAGAATGAGAGATGGTCTCGGAGTCAGGAGAGACAAATGACGGATGACTCTCTCATCTCTATCGTAATGCGCCGTGCCCTCTCATTTATCTTGCGCTAGTTTTGATCGATTCTCATTACTCCGGCGATCGATGCCGGCCCATTTGTCGCCCGGTGGGATTACCGTGCCGCGTCTGAGACAGATCAGGCCTGTGCCATGCATGGCAATCTGAGGATGTTGCGCGCGTCAGCTACACGTTCGCCCAGCGCTACCGCTCTATTTCCTAATTACAAATAACAATGCCGGCCCATCAGGTTAATGTCTCACAGGCGGCTTCGGCACCCTTCACATTCAGCGCGTGAAGGTCGGAGGGAGCGCGAGCTGCCTCCCTACTGTCAATAGCAGTCGATCGCAACGGTAGAGGATGAGCGCACGGCGTGAATGCTGGATCTTCGATAGCTAGCACCTCGCGACACACTGTTTTGTAATGTAGGCTGTGTACTGACCGAACACGGAGTCGTTGTCGAGGAGTGTACGATTCAGCTCGGTCATCTCAGTGCCATGGGAAGTGACGGACGGTGCCTCGTAGCGTCTTGGTGGCTTCACCACCGGATTGATCGTCGTGATGAGAGATTTCTCCTGTTCACCTAGGCCGTGATGCTCCAGGGGCGCTGCCTCCAGGCTCTTCTCGTCGTGTCTCAACCTGCGCCGCCGGCAGTAACAGGCGCACAGGCTTCCCGTGAGGACAAGAAGCAGTAGGGCTGCCACTCCGAGGCCAAGGGCCAATGGAAGGCTGATTATACTGTCTCTGCCACCTATTGCGTCGCCGACTATCGTCAGAGTCACATTCCTCTCCACGTTTCCGCCAGCGTTCTTCGCCAAGCAGACGTAGTCACCCTTGTCCGACGGTGCCACTTCTGGTATCGTCAGGTTCAGCCAGTCCTGGTTTGATCTCAAGATGTAAGCTCTCTCGCCGTTGTGTCGCCTCGTCAGATTGTTCAGGACCCTCGACCGGTGCACCCAGGACAACTGGAATTAAGAGAGGACCGGCGATGATAGGACTTCAAATTAAAAAAGTTACTTTAATTCGGTCACACTGCGACAGCCGCCCGACTTGAGACTCTGCCGCGTATCTCGGCTGAAGCATGCTTGCGGGTGGTAAAAATGATTAAAAGGGCATCCTTAATTTCTTGAATTTTATGCCTGGAAGAATCACGGGGAGTTTTTTCATTATTTCGCCAGACAGCGCTTATTACTTTGTCCTCGATTCCTGGGAAGATGTGGATGGTAGAGCGCCTACACGTTATAGAATCATTAAATACAATTTCATAGAATGGAAAAAGCTGTCTACTTGAAGCAGTAGCCGCAAGCTGTGTGTGTACTCATTAATCCAGTTATTGGCAGAATAAATGGGTTGCAGTCAGACACAAAGTAAAGAGTCGGAAAAAACGGTGTGGCAAATATTAGATATTCTAGAGAGACTCTGTGTATGCATGTTGATTGTTCTGATAAGCAGGAGTATAGTTGAGAGTTAACGATGCTTACCTCTGGGCGGGGAATTCCCGACGCCCTACACCAAAGAGTGACGTCTCCTGCGCCGACCTCGATTCTGACGGCCGGGCCGATCGAGAAGATCTCCGGCCTACAAGCAAACTCGTCGCTGCTGATCTCGTCCCACATTTTCCCGGCGAGGCTGGACGGCTGCTGGCAAGTGGTGGGTTTCGTGTAAAGCTTACGCTCGATCGTCCAATCGCGAAATCTCTTGAGACGGCAGTTGCAGTTCCAGGGATTATTGTGAAGCTCGAGGCTGCCGAGCTTCGGCAAGGACTCGAAGCTCTGTAGTTCCAGGGTGCTCAGGTTATTGCCGTCTAAGGTCAGCGACTGCAACCCCGATAGATTGCGAAACGTCTTCTCCTCGATTCGTTCCAATTCGTTCTCTGACAGGACGACTTTTTGCAGGTAAACCAGGTCACGGAACAATCCGTTCTCCAGGACCTTCAGCTTATTCTCGTTGAGTAGCAACACCCTCAGTCGCTGAGTTTCCTCGAAGGTGCCGGGGTAAAGGGTACCAATATTGTTCCCCGAGAGATCGATCTCGATCACGATCCTCAACCCGTTGAACGCATCTGTATGCACGTTCTCGATGGAGCATTTCCGCAAGACCAACTTATGCAGATTCACGAGGTGCACCCGGCTGAACACGTTATGAGTCAGCTGTCTTATATGGTTGCCCGATAAATCCAGGTTCTGTATCTCCGAGGACAAGGTCGCCGGCACTTGCGTCAGATTTTGCTTTATGCACTCGGCAGTCTTCTTTCCGGAGACCCATTTGCACTTGCAGGCGCACTGCATCCAGTCTTCCTCGCTACGGCATACCGCTACCAGCAGTGCCAAGTACAGCAGTAACTTTGCCGCTCTTAACTCCATCCTGTGGCTTTCTGTTAACAGGAGAAACACGGCCATGAATTAGAATATCCCTCAAACAAGCTGGCGGAATACTGTATTTCACCCAGAGCTATCGGCGCACATTATATTTGATTAAATAAACGTGTTAAGTCGATCCTAGGAATATACTGGCTCTTCTCCGAGCTCAGATGTAATACCCGGGAGGCATCGTAACCGATGTAATAGGAATACGCGGTATCATTGTGAAGTTGCAGCAAATATATCGAAGGAGAGAATAAAGAAGGCGTTTTTATGTACTATAAAATTGCGTTGTAAAGCCGCCTTAGCGCGGTCGTCCCAATACGAATTTCACCATTCCATTTCCCGGCGGCATAAAGATTTCCTATAATCCGCTGGATGGGACTGCGCGCCGTTATTACAGGTGAGAGGCGGGGGGACCAAGCTTTAATTAAAAACATTTTTAACCACAAAGTTTTACGGGGAGCTCTCCTCATCGCGGGCGAGGTGTGTTTCCTGGTGAGGTCAAGGCATGCCAGGGAACATCGTAACAAGAGGCAACTCGACTTTCCCTGTTATCAGGGAAGTCGGGCTTGTAGTGCGATACTTGAGAGTTGTCGGCATCAGCGGCACTCCTCTTTCTCTCTCGCACCTTCACCGTCTTTTATTTTCAGCGCTCCTTCGCTCCTGTTGTTTTTTTTTATTCTTGGCGGGGATCTTTCGTTAATCTCAGAGAGCCGGGGTCAGTCCAGCAAGGGGTTGCCTTCGCCGGGTATAATTTAGTTTAATACCATTTCGGTCTCGGGATCCCCACCGACATGTTGCTAAAGTTAAATTAATACAACGGGACGGCTAGGCGCGCACTTTATCCCTTTTATTATTGCAGCCGGGAGCTCTGGCGCGGAGTCTGCGGGCTTGTGCATCAAATTACTCTTTGCGCCGGGAGGCACCCGAGCACAATTCATTTCGTGACTCTCGCTGGGATCGGGGCACCCAAGGAGAACGGGAAGAAAGCGGGTACCGAGAGTGCCGACGACAACGACAGTTTACTATATGAATTTATTCCAGATCGTCTTGCTGAATGGAAAGAGAGGGGGAGGCAGTGCCCGGCTGTGTTTGCCTCTGCTTTGCATTAGGCAATGACGAGAGACAAACGATAGAGAAATGAGAGTTGCAAGGAAATTGTTATTGCGTGCTGCAAGCACGACAGTCACCGCAGTAGCAAACTAGGCTACTATGTCCTTCACCAGAACTTCGCTTCGAATTCAGAGGACTATGTCTTCAGTCAATTGCAACGTTTCAACTTCGTTCTTGGAAATTCCAAGGATTCATGTATACTTCTAAGATTGAAAGCATTGCTATACACGAATTCAAGCATTTGCCCATCAAGGGAACGCGTGATTGTAGACAACACAATGATGGCAGTGGTTTCCTCGGCGGCAGCCAACTCGTTAAAGGAGTCAATTAAAATTTCACAGTACCGCAGTCAAACATGAGGCTCGGTGGAGAATGCGCGCGGGATAAAGGCCATGAGACAGAGGGGGAGGATTCATTTCAGAGGCGGAGAGAGTGAGGTGTGCTGCTCAACCGCCGTAGATTACACGAACTTTCCGCATGCATGACTTGACCTTTCCCTTCAGGCCAGAAACTTTTGAAGTTCGCCGAGGCATCCGTTGACGTACTTGACTGGCCGACCGGATTTTACCAACAGTTGCCTAATGATTCTTTTGAGTCGAGTATACAGTTTTTCTCGTTATACAATGGTTCTCTTATTTTCTTGTCTGTGAGATGTTTCTTGACTGGGCTAGTTAGTGCGACTCTTTCCACTTCTTGCGGCTCAACTCTTAATAGCCGACGGTGAACGAGCGCACTATTACCAAAGGCTGATGTCGATTTTGCCGAATTGTCCTAACGTCCATCGATCGCTCGGATTTGACTTGTAAATATTCCAGGGAACGAGGGCATTAGATATGCGCATGGTGAAAGTAAAGAGTTTATATAGCGGTTCTCGATCCCAGAAGGGGAGTCTTTTAGAGCAGAAAGCCAGATCGCGTGGAAGGGATTGTGGCGCAGCCGGCTCTAGTGGCTCTAGAGAGCGAGTCGGTGTCCTGAAACCGACAGGAACTTTCTGTTGCCTGGCTTGTTTCAGTAGATGTGCCGAGCCCTGAAAGTACTTTCACGCAGACGTACATCTTTACATGTATATCGGCGAGTCCGCATAGTGAAAAAGGCGTTGGTAGTGGAGAGACGGATGTCCATCGGACGAAATCCCGAATTCGGGCACTCTCGATCAATCAAAAGTGCTGCTCCCTTGGATGGCACTCGGTCGCTCCGGTTGTTTTTATAAAAACTTCATCGATCATACCTGGACCACCGAAAGCATCTCCTCTTCACTCGTGTTTCCACTCGTTTTATTGAAGTTTGTCATTTCACCTGTTTCCTAGCAGAGCCAAGAGAAACACGCGCTCATCGAAATATCAGTGACTCTGAGACTGCCATTGAAATATAGGTAACTATTTTTACGTGTGGAATTGTGCAGGAAAGTCTGACAGTGAAGAATGATGTCACTGCAATTATAAAACTACAGATCTCCACCCTTTCCAAATAATTCATTTGAAAATGCTATACTATTTCCGTTAGAGGCATATCAGTGAGATTTTATCGAATGTTTCGGTGATTAGAACTCCGAGTTATACTTATATCACAATATTTTGCTATCTCTCCATTTGCAGAGTAAGCTCAAATTGACTTCTAGGATGCCAAATCCTGAGAATCGGAAGTGGCAGAGGCAAATAGAGTTTTCCGTACATCTCCATCTGAGCGCCTATTCATAAAGCCGTAGCGTAGTCCACGGATTCTTCGTTATTTTTATTCGACTCTGTGCCTGTGAGGCCTTATCGCTTCTTTGCACAGCCGCTTTCATCTGTTACGCGTTTAATTGTTCGCATAACGCGTGAATAGCCCTTCTATCTTCCGCCAGACATCTCTTTCTTTCCATGGTTTACGCGCTTCTGCTCCACAGATTTTTCATGCCTGAGCTGTGTGTGAGAGAATTTTTTCCATTTTCACTCATATCACGCCGAGCAATTCTTCCAACGAATATCAACGCACATTCTTTTGAGCCAATTAAAATATATCACAGTTTTCATACAGACCGTATTTAATTAATTTTTGTAGCACTTGACAGATTGTGCAAGGGACGAGTCACTAATTGGCTATTCAAGGTCCCATCGCATTTGATGAAGCATCCAATGCATTTTTTCCAAGTATGCACGCTATGCGGGACTATCGCGGAGGAAGTCAAAGGGGCTCCTAGTAGATACGGGATGTCCTGTGTGGCGCTGGCGAAATCGAATAGCTTATCGATCGTCAGCTGTTTCTGGCATATATTATGCTTCAGATCCTTTACTAATTGCAGCAGCGGGATACCATTCCATAAACTTCGCTGTCCTATCAATATAACGTTCCGTCTTTCTTCAGTTTTTCTAGCTATACCTTATTCTATTTAAAAAAATAAAGATCGTCCGCTTTCTGTTTCCAAGTGATAATTATCACTTCAATTTCCGGTTGCTATTTCATCGGGGTTGCTTATTTTAACTTCGCTTGCTGGTCTTGGTGAAATACGATATACTCGCTTTCGAGGAGATGTAAATGTTCCTTCGTTAGTACATTAAGCTTCATTGGCAAATTGACTATGTTTTTCCACGGCAAGCTAGCAATTCTAAGAGTGGGCACTCGCCGATGCCCGCGGGAAGTCGATATAATTATTCCTTTCCCCGGGAGTGTTTCGGGGAGGGAAGATCGATTCGCGAAATAAAATCAGAGAGTTGGATCGCCGGTCCTGAGGGAGTAGGAGAGTCCTGTAACTTCCGGTGCCTGCCACGGCGTATCTATATTACAGTAGAGTTGCGGGCGAACTTTGCGAAGATTCAGTTTCGAAATGGAGCGAACGTAATAATGAAAGTACGCGCGCAAACTTTCGCCCTCTCCCCCCCGAATTGGTCCCGCGAAATATAGATTGGACCCCGGTGCACCCGGCTGCAACTTTCTACAGGATACTTTTTGTTCCTTCGCTAATTATCTTACCCCCGTAGATATTCATTGTACTTTCGAGTGCTGTTTACTCTCAACCGGCACAACGACATGCATTCCTCGAGTGTAACTTTCAATCGCTATTCCATGCGATATTGATAAACAGTTGTGAATAATCCGTGTCACTGGATGATGAGTTTTTTTTCATTAAATTCGCGCAGAACGTCGCTGTGTGCGGGATAAAGCATGTACACATCCCTTTGTGCTTCGCTGAATGAAATGAGTTGGCACATTGACAAACAGTTTTTTTCTATTAACTTCGTTCCTGAAAGACTGATCGATATACATCCATATGTGTACAGTACAGTATAGCGGCTCTTCATTTTCGCTACATTTTTAGTCCCTTCGGGTTCTTGAAATTACTCGGATTTTCTGCTGCTTTTCAACTCTGCGCTTAAAACTGTACACGACTGGAAAAAGGGTTGTCATTAAAGCCTCAATTAAAAGGGACTCGACCCTCGATTGATTCCTCATCGCTGCAACTTTTTCATTCCGATTGAAGAAACACAGGACTAGTATTATACAAAAGACGTATTAAAGTACAATTGTCTCCGGTTACTGGATCGATCACAATGCAATCATATTTACACTGCAGACCATTCTTCCTCGCATCAAAGCCGGGAAGAAACCCTTTGCTCGTAGAGTGGCATTACATATGTCTAAAAAACGAAGCAAAAGTAGAGTAATTAATCGAACGCACACCTCAGTTCATTCGCGAGGAGAGACTTTCATAAAGTTATCAAAGGCGGCCTTTTTTTCCTATTGGTGCCGACAGCGAGGAGGCGATGGGAAAGTTGGTAGCGATCGACTTCTAATTATAAATGCAAAACAGGAGATAAGTACAGGAAAAAATTGGAGCTCGTGACCAGAGTAGGGTTACTCGATGCGAGTAAGTCATTCGTATTAAATTACCGATGACCGGCTCCGTCACGAGTTTCCCGAACAGTCCTCGAGATAGGATCGCCCGGAGCTACGACAGCATCGCTCCGATTTTCTATCGCAAATATTTCGGTTTCGATATTTCGTTTGATAAGGCCGCCGAATGTATTGCGGGACACTCAAAAAATGAGAGGTTGTCAGTCAGGGGCTTAATGGAATTGGCCGTTACATTGTTTTGTGTTCAAGTCGACTGCGCGCGACATCGAGTTCAGGTGGTACAAAAGCTTTAGCTTTACCGGTTAATGGACCGATACGTGAGATGTTTCGATTCGGGGGACAACGGTCCTCGCCCGACGCTATACTATTTCGTAGGTATAGCTGGAAAAGCAATTCAAGCGGGGCGTAGAAAAAGGAAGCGTGGATACTCGGAGGGTCTAAAAAATATTGTGAAATCCAAGGCATCTCGGTGACAATCGGGTGGAAAAGTAGGGCAGCCAGTGTCTGCTGCTTCTCTTAAACACGCCAGTACATTTCTTTCCTAGTTTTTGCCCTAACAAGGGATAAAGGAGTCGCGACGAGAGAAGCAAGTTACACCGTGCGGCCCGAGAAGGGCGTCGGTGTTCCATTATTGCGTTAATTAAAATTTTTTAACGACCTTCACAATGATTACATTACTCTAATAAGCTCACTACTTCGCGGTTGGAAGAGGACTCTGCGGGCGAGAATTCGTCCCGGTAAGCTCTCGTGCGCGCCACTGGAGATCCGGCGGCGAAAAACACCTGGTACTTAAGTAAAATTTAAAAAACTCCGCGGGATTTCTCCTCAAAG
This sequence comes from Ectemnius lituratus, assembly GCA_910593735.2. Lineage (NCBI taxonomy): Eukaryota > Metazoa > Arthropoda > Insecta > Hymenoptera > Crabronidae > Ectemnius > Ectemnius lituratus. The sequence continues at coordinate 17,064,801 of OU343034.1, forward strand.
GCTGTAACAGCTTTCAGAAATGTGTGTTGGAGTCTGTTGTAGCTACGCATTTTAAAAAGGATGGAAAGCGCGCCGACCCACGCGTGTGCACATGTGCGGTCGCAGGCGCAGGCCTCAGCCACATTTCCATTTGGCTCCCACCACCTCCTTTCATCGGGCTACTGCCGTGTTTACCACATTTTATTTGCAAAACGCGTACCCTTCAGCCTGCGTGTGTTATGCCTGCCAGTCTTTGCCGAGATATTTCAAATAGGGGTATCCAACATTTAGCTCTACGCCCTCAGCCCACCCACATTTCAGCTTGCCAACTGCAAAGTTCATTAACTCCGAGCTAGTCTCATGCAAGTCCCGTGGAATCCAGTCCCGGTAAATACGGAAGTTCAGAAAACGTGAAAGGCTAGGGTTTACCCATCCAGGATTCTCTTGCTTCCTGTCCCGTAGGAGAAGACTCGGATCAGGAAAAAGTGTTCCCCAGCAGCCGTTAGTAGCATGGCTGGCTTTAGTGGCTCCTTTATTGTAGTGGTTTGTGGTTACGGGGGCCGGTAGTGTATCGTAACATGGTAACGCGAAGGCAGAGCCGATACCTTAGAAGATCTAACCAGTCATGGATATTAATACGGCTGCCGTGTGCCGTCTACTTGATATGCACTTGCTACTTTACTCTTACGAGGAGCGGCAGCACACATAGAGTCCTCCTTAGTGTAACTGAGCCAAGCAGTCACGTGCTCCGATCCTCTATACCCGGTGTCTTGTGTTGGTAGCCAATGGTACCCACGTGCACATATGTATGTACGTCAGAATACTCCGGTTATGCACTACCTATAATTACCCGGGATATACTGGCAGACGAGAGGGAGAGCGACCGGGAAAGTGAGCGGGTAAGCAGAAACTGTCACAACGAGGGTAGAAGAGCTCCTATAGTATCCTCGCCTGCCTCTGGCAGGTGGAACCACTGTTTTGTCGCATTTTAATGATCCCTATCAAAACGGACGTTTGACTGACACGGTGATGATACTTCAGACATCGCAGCCTGTAAATCTAAATGCTAGTTAATGCATCGGTGATCTATTCTTCTGCCAACAAAGCCGAACCATTCTGATGCGCTCGATGCGAATTGCCGTTGTCCATCATATGCGCTGTCATTACGAACAAACCATTTTTCTAAGTGTAATTACGCTCGCAGACTGCCAGTTGAAATAAAGGTTCTGTACTTTTCAAGGTTTACAAAAATAACTATTAACATAAGTTTATAATTTTGATTTTAGATATTGTGTTGTATGTTATAAAGTATCTTGTTAGTTTGCAATGCTCGACATTGTTGATATACCGCATAAACTGGAATTTGCTAATAAATCAAGAAAATAGACACGTAAAAGTTAAATCCATGTCTTTTTGAAAGATCAATGTGCCCCTTACTGATTACAAAAGTATTTTGCGATGTGTCGAAGTGTTGTCAACGTCACTGTAATCTACGTATTTCCCTCATCGGCCGGTACGTACGGAAATGAACAAATCTCAATTAATGCCCTGTACAATCGACGAATACCATCTGGCGGGAGTATGTAATCAGGTTAGAGTGCGGCAGCGTTGGAAAACTCACCCTCAATTACTTTCCCTGGCGTTGAAGTAACATTGGAATTCGTTAGCGATACATGTTTCAGACTTCGTCGGCAGAAGATGGAAAGAGCGTCGCTCACCATAATAGCGAATGGAATAATTGTCGCCGGCCGAAAAAGCTTTTTTCGCACATTCGGTCCTTTCGACAGTCGATGAATGAGGGAAATATCGACACAGGAAATATTTCGCGGTGCTATCCGTCCTATACACACAGAGAGCTCGGTGTAGATGCGTCTGAGAGTGTGGTGCGGACTCTCGCTGGAATGAACTGCCGCGGGAATGTATCAGATGCAAGCATATCCGTGCCGTTTACGTCGATATTGAAATCCGCCTAATGGCAACACGCTCCCTTTTCTCCATCACTCCTGCCGCCCTGAATGTCTCCGCCATCCTTCACCAGCCACCCTTCACCAGCCACCCTCCACCCTCCACCCTCCACCCTCCACCCTCCACCCTCGCCACTCCTCTCCCATTATTTCCCAAGTTTTGAATTTCCGCTTATTTACAGACGCCGCACGAGCTGTTCGCGCAACTGGATAAGCCGTTCCGATTGATTTGGAATGCTCCGCGGTAACCGTGTGCGCAGAAAAGTTCTCAATGTTTTCGAAAGCATGCCAATTCTTCGCTGAGAGATTTCAGGGGGATTGGACCGTTCGAAAAGGTGAAAAAACTTGATCGAATTGGGTTGACTTCATTAAAGCTTGTTGCTTTTACTTCGACAATTTCAGTGAGTGTCATATCACTGTCAGTGTGCGCAGGATTAAATTCGACATTAATGATTCGGAGCGTCGATAATGAGTTTCCAGTGGAAGTTCACAGTGTGACATGCAATTTTCCCAAATAAATGTACGCTCTCGACGTCGATGGTCGAAGATATTTTTCGGCAACTGCTGCAGTGATACTGCATCGACTTACGAATGTATTTGGGGCACAAATTGAATAGTATATATAATCGATTACGTAGATTCAATATTTAAACACTTATGCAGTCACGTTTCTTTTCTCTTTCATCCTACTTTTTGAATGCAGCTTCACTGCTGCAAGTATATTACTAAAAGAATATATCATACAGCTTGGACCACAAAGATTTAACAAAAGGGACTCTGCGTATGGGAATTACGGTACTGCAACGACTCCAAAGTCACCATCCGGCCATTTTGTTTATTCCGTCGTTTTCCTGTCTCTAGGACTTGACTCGCATCTTGAACTAAGAATGCGAGCTACTTCCAGTGATGAGGAACCGGAAAGAGAAGTACCGCTTCAAAGAGCGCGCCGAGAGAGAAGCTATCTCTCTTGCATCGAAGCTTTGATCTTGCGATCTCAGGATTCGTGTTGCGCTCTATAAGGCTTTATATGGAACATGGAAATACGAAAGTAAAAATTCCTGCAGGCACAATTGTCTCTGCTTGACGTTACGTAATAAAGTCGAAATCCTGAAACCGGGAATATTAAGTTTGGTGAATTAAAATACAGCCAGGTTCTAGTTTCCGAAGAATCCGACCTGTGTCGGAAGGTACAGCCGTCTTTTGAAAGTACTACGAATTTTCTTAAATGGTGGGCGAAGTGAATAGCAGGATCAAGATACGCTCTTGGTTGAGAAGAAATCCTATTAAGTTGTCATATTTTCATGCAGTTAACTCGCTAGCGGCGGTGAGGGAAATCGTGGCGAAAATGTATCTCCCGAACGGAAGTCTGGCTGTGTTAGTATGAGACGGAGCACGGAATTGCAGCTATGTGTACGCTTACCTTTAATTTATACAGGTGGGTGTGGGTGAGCGGCGATCGCCTCGGGCGCCACTTCGCCGAAGGAAAGTTCTGAAACAACAACGTTCACCCGTATTAAAGATATCGGCCTGAAAAAGAGAGGAGCACCGCGCCTATGAAATTAACCCCGAACTAACCACCGACCCAACTCAGAACAAACTAGAAACTCTTTCCTTTTCCACAGGAATTTCCAATCCATTTATTAGCACTTTGAATTCCCAATGAAGCTCGAGGAAACTCAACCGGATTCCTTCAGACGTTCATCCGTCTTTCAGAGAGTGGGTTTAGAGTTCATGGAACGTTTATCAGTATTATTTTTATTAAGTACGTATACCTGTCTGATCCAACAAGAAGTGACTGACGTCACATTCAAAACGTTGATGAAAGGGAAACATCAAGGGATACTGGTGTCGTCTACAGGGATTCTATCTCGCTCGTCATAAAGCTCATACAACCAAGTGAAACTTTAATTATTCTCGAGATCTTGAAGGTTACTGTCACGTTCACGTTGCTCACAGGGACCAAGAATACACCTGACTTATTACATTGCTTAAAGAGAAGATTGTGCCTCAGCTTAACTGCCAGAAATATCTGATACTCCGGCAGAGAAAATGATGCAGAAGTTCTGGATGCGATATGAATTCCAAATAAAAACTACAATTCTCGCTTATTCATTATTAAAGAGTTTCCGGGCACTCGTCGGTGCCCTCGAAAAATTTCCCATCATTGTGGGATGCATAATTGCTGGGAATACGATGCGACTTGTACGCTCGTGATACATTTTGCCACGGTGAATTATTAAAGCCGGTTGTTCACCTTTCTCGAGGGACGCTCGGCGGATTCGAGGCGCACCGAGACTCGACGCAGATGGACTTCCTTCGTAACGTCGCATCAAGTGCATAATTAGTTAATGCCACTCACTCATGCAAGCTCTGTGATTAAATCATGATTAGCCTATCCCGTGCCGTCTGACCTTTCCCAAATTAATCTCTCCAAGAAGAGAGAGTTGGATCCAACTCTCCCAAATTAAGTTATTACTTTTATCTTCCTCACGTACAACTTCGATTTCATTTCTGAGAATGTCAAAGTGCTCCGCATGTTCTTCTGCAACGGCAATAAAATTAGAATCTGATTAAATGCCGGGAAAGCAGCGAAGCCAACAGAAAGATAATGGAAATAAAGGAATAATTCCTTCGCACTTCGACGTCCAGGTATGTCGACAGAGATATTAATACGAAAATGCTCGAGTGACCAAGGGTTCCCAGGCCTCATCTTTCGCTGAGGAAAGGTCTAATCGGATTTGAGAAATGGCAAGAAGAGCACTGGAATATAAGAGAGGCAAATTCTCTTTCTCAGCGGGCTTGCGCGTATTCCTCACGAAAAAGAACCGCGAGCGGGTGAGTGGGCGGTTCTCTCTTCTCTTAATTTCAAATGTGAAACGTCTCCATTGGACGGTGTGCGGCTTCTCTCGAGCTTCTCGGCTTCGCCCAAGTAACCGGTATAATACGAATTAAATTATTTCCGAGACGCAAACGGTGAGACGCAGAGAGGCAAGGGTGGCCAGGCCGCAGGGCAACAAAGGGGAAAGCCGGAGAAAAGAAAGCGGGCGGCGAAAGGCGTAAAGAAAAGAGAGGGAAATCGCACCGAGCATCCGGAGCGCTGCTCGTCACGGCTTCGGGCTTATACCAATGCGCAAAGACAAGCGCAGTCAAGCTCGAAGTCAGGAAAAGAATAAATTGAAAAGAAGCATTGCGCATAGAAAGACACAGTACATTGGCTGGAATGCTTTAGCATGTATAAGCTTCGCAATAAGCCGCACTTATGCGCTCTGCGTCCCCGAGTACCCCTGCTGCATTTTCTCTGCACTTTGATTCCTTGCGGAGCCTCCTACTTTTTCCGCACTTCTTACGCACCGACTGGTGATCGTAAAACGCTCGCAAAGATTTATGACGAAGCAAAGATTTGTATACGTGCATACTACGAGCTCTGGCGTTGCTTCCGGCATAGCGAAAAGGATTAAGGAGCGCGGTATAAATAACCAGCGCTCGCTATTGATCGTCCATCGCTTCTAGCCGACGGCCTTTTTCCCCTCCGCCGGCACATCGATACATGTCAATTCTTTTATCGTAGGTCCAATAATTGTCCGAGTACAACGCCTTTTCGCGGAAATCCTATACCAGACATCCGAGGAACCTGCAGCTTCCATCATGGTGTCTCTTTTGAGGCGCGATCGAATTTATCCTTTATTTCGCATTTTTCATATTGGCCCGCTGAGTAAGCCTGCACCGGTGGGCGCTGGGAATACGATTACTCAAGGAAACTTATTGAAGCTTAAAGTGTAAATAACTGTGAATACACAGAATTATACGTCGCCGGGGAACCCAACTCCCAGGAACCCGATGCTTTCGGCTCACTGAGCGCAACAGTCTTATGCTGGAAATATATTAGGGTTCCGGGTGTACCCTAGCCCTGTCAGATAACGTGCGACCGTTGTCACCTATCGAGTGTACACCTCTCCTCGAATGGGATTATTTAGGGCGAACCAATCAAAGTGGCGTGCTGGGGCTATGAACTGTTTGCCAAGACCTGCGACCCCACTTGCTACCCTTTTCCAACTAACATAATCATCGAGACAAGAGCCCGGGAGATTCCCATGCTTTTCAGGCGAAACTAAAACTTAATCTGGGCGGGCAAGCATGATGGATGAGATGAGAAGGAAGGCAGAGCCAGGCAGACGAAGAAGGGAGCCGTAAGTTTTCATCCAGTGATCTGTTTATTTCAGGGGAAGGAGTGCACGAAAAGCGATGGCAATTCTTTTCTCCCAGAGGTACTTGGATTACCCTCGAAATTTCACCCTATCTAACGAGACCGGAGACCACCGCTGGGTATCGCCTCGGGCCACCTTAACACCTCACTTATTCCGCAAAATTGATTTCAGGTGCGCGGGACCAAGGAAGTCAGTGTTTATTCAGGAGCGACGAGATGATCAGGGGGGAATGAAGTTAAACTATTTCAAAGAGGACTACTCCTATCAAGCGGTTCTTCTGTACTTCGCAAATTGAATTCCTTCAGTGATATCCTTCCGCCTTCGCCCCTTCGCTGCACTGTAATTTACTCTTATTGTCTGTAGTCCCCCCTCCCCCAGGTGCGCCTGCCAGGGAAAATCATTTGTGAAGCAAAGTGGAGTCTTAAGCTGCTTTCAAACTCGGGGGACACATCATTTAGGTGACCGTTTAATGCCTGGCAATAGCGATTGCGATAAATCCGTAGCAGAGTATTAAGGTGGAACATTGAAATCGTTAGGAATGACATTTTTCTCCGTTTTTATGGAAAATATATAATACTTTTAAAAGAGGTAAAATAAATATCGCGATTCTTTGTTCTTGAATAGTTTTTTAATAGATTTGAGCGGTTTGAAGTGGTTAGTTTCGCCTGGGGGAGACGGCATTGGTGCTTCATTACCAGGGAACTGGCAGAGGGCCGCTGAATCCAGCTCAGTTTTCGAGTGATCGCTATAGCGATGCCGCCGGGATTGGGACAATTCCTCAGCAATTACTGCCGCTTCCTTATTCCGGCCCCGTTGTTTCCCGGCCCTCGCATCGCCGGGCTCTTTTATCTCCTTATAGAGTTTCAGCAAACGACGGCATGTCTCTCAATCGCAAAATCTTTTTCCGATATCAGCAATTGAAGCCGGCAACTTTCACGGACTCCGCGAAACGTGAATCAGAATTAGGTCGCGAACGAGCGGGAGTGCGCGCTTGTCCTGGCCTGGCTTTAACTGAATTCTCCGAGAGGCCCGTCGCACTACCCTCGGCCTCTGAGTCACGATAATATTGCAATTATTCTCCTCAGGATAGCGGGCGGCGGGAGAGGGAGAGAGAGCGAGAGAGCGAGAGAGTGCTGTAGTTCACGCCGGTGATAACAGTTTCCCCGGTATAACAAAGTTGCGCGCGCTAGAGCCAAGTGCGCTAAGAGAAGCTACTATTAAACTTTCGGCATTTAGCTATTCTAGGGCGACCGCCTTCCTTCAAACTGCGATCATTTTTCTCCCGGGAGAAAAGGGGACTAGTTATCGACGCGATGGACCGCGCCAACTTTTCCAATGGGATCATCCGTGAATAGGCTTGTCAATTATTCACGTCGGACAAGGTGGTATTAAAGCCCACTCACAGTGAGCTCTTCACATGATAACTTTTCGAAAGTATAAATATCGAGGGAGAAATTCGTTAGTGATTCAACAGAAAGCTTTTGCCTAATGGGAACTAAGTAATAAGCTGTAACAAGTTTGCGTTGCAATCAAAGAGGATAAACCGATTGAATTTCCGGTTGATCTCGGTGCGAAATGAATGGTGCTGATCCTATTATTTTATTACTTCAGTTATAGTATAATATTAATAAAATGGAGGGCGCGTGAGACGGCGACAGCAGCGACGGGCATTGATTTTTCATTAATTCCGCCGGCAACTCTTTTCGAAAGTTTATCCATTATTCAACGCTTATAGTCATAAATTTGTTACACAGTCTACTTCAATTTCTAGAGCGCGGCTCTATTCAGGCAGAGCCTCTGCCTCTTTATCAGCCCTCTCGCATTCCCTTGTGACAGAGAGTCCAACCACCCCCGACCGTCCTTCCACATTTTTGTACGGGCCAGTGGAAATTAATAATTTCTATTTGCGAATGAATCACACCTCTGCGCCTGCAATGCTATTTTAATGATACTCCGCCGAACGATGAGTACAGCGAGAAGGGAGCGCATAATTAACGCGCGCTGAAATACGCCGGGACAATGGCAATAACGCAACAATGAGCCGCATATAAATCGTCCGGCAAGCCACAGATCTGCGAGAGCGCGCGCGCGCGCACCCGCTTGACGACGCACGTAAATCCACCGCGCCATTTGAACAATACGTCGCCACCAATATTTGCCTATTTATTTATTTATTTAACATGGTGCTAATGGGATTACCGCGTGCTTGCATACGGCAACATATCATTCGGACGGAACGCGTATGTTGCGTTATGAATATTTGACCGAATCAAGTAAATATTAGCTTAAAATAATAAGCTTTAATCGCCGTACGATGTTACGCTTCGGTTTATTAAGCGATTAAAGCTAAGCAATCTGTGGTGCTCGCACGATTCAATATTCTATTTACACTGCCATTATGCGAACGTCCTTTGGGCTCTGCACTGGACAATGGGTACTTTAAACTTAATTTGGCATTCATATGAGAAGTAGAAGTTCGATACTGGATTGAGAGACCAACTATGTATCATTTTAACAAGTTGTACACCTACCACCATATTTATTTTCGTTCCTTAGTTTCATAGTAAATATAGGAATTACTTTATATTTTCTAGAGCACTTATATTTGCATAAGATGGCTATAACCCATAAGAGCTTCCACTTTGCGGGTGGTTAAGCTACTCTCACACGCGGCTCTATCCAATGAAAGAAGTCTCTCTTTTACGGTAAACGTGGCTGCTGTCTTTTTTCTAAGCTAGTGATTTTATTGACAAGAACCAACCACCGTAGTAACCTGCGACAGAGCTCTCGTCACTGAAAAAATTGTTTTGAAGAAATAAAAAGACGAAGTTCTTACCACGAAGGGTGGCAAGAGTGTTAATCACCTTTTACGCAGACATATTTTTTTCTTACACTAAACGCGGCATTCGCCGCAATTAATGCCTGTTTGCACGGCGATGCGAGGAACTAAGCGGCACATGGTTAATTAAACCCAGCCTCACCCAACACGAGTTACCCCACCGCTACTGGCGTCGTCTGCATTTTTGCCTCCTTTATCCCCTTCTCCTGGGACCCACACACATAGATGCAACACACACACCTTCACTCGTCTGACATGCTATTACACCATACTACTCGTGGCTCCTTTCGCCCTCTACTTGTTCACCCTCGCAAGACAACGTGGTAAGTCAAGCTGCGTGCCAGAGATTTGTTTCTGCGTGCTTCCGACACTCGCACCCTTCCGTCGAATACTCAGAAAAATGGCTTTGCCCCTTGGAAATATGTTTAAGCCTCGCAGAGTGAGAACTTGCAACTGTCGCGGAAGATCCGCGAGCCTTGCGAATGACTGTAAATTATTGTTTTCTGTTATTGAAATAGCGCAATGTCAGGGAGGGTAATATGAAAGACGAAAGTGATAATAATACATGCATATTTAAATATCTCTGCTGATAATGACTTCATTAACATTGTTTTTTAATCTATTATAGAACCATTGAAGTTTGTGTCATTAATATTCTCAATCGCTGGGGGTTCTTATCGAAGTGTTAAAGATTCATTAATTGCCACGATTGATAAAAAGTTGAGAAAGGAAATGTGCAATACAAAGATAAATCTTCGTGGAAGTTCACAAAGAGTGGCACAAATGTGGCCTACATTTGTATCTGTACTTTTATAAAGCCAAACATATCTCTTTGAAGTAGACACCATTATTCGGCGTGTACTCCAATCGATACAGATGTGCTAGCAGCGTGAGCGTGTCGCTCCAACAATGCAGCAGTGCATGATCAGCCCATTATGCATGAATGCTATTAATCAATGTCTCTCGATGAAACACTCCTAAGACTTTTCAACACAATTCAGTGAAGCCACACGCGTCCCCCTATTGAAGATGAGTTGTATGAAATATTGCCAAGCTAATGATTAAAATACCACAGAATTCCCCACCAATAATGAGTTAATTAACAAGCAGCTGAAGCTCGTTACGAATTCTGAAACGAAACTTTCAGGTCTCACTCGACCAGAATTGCCATCAACTTTTATTTCGATCGATCTCGCTTCTGGGCGAATTAACGTGAATTCACTATTGAGATCAACTTAAATGACAGGTACTGTAATAATGAATGAGAGCTGCCATGGTGCTCACGTCCGATATGATTTATGATTTTCCCTGCCCTGTTATAATGAGCCTATTATCTGGACGAGAGGGAAATTGGATTACGCCAGCTCTCGCCGGGAAAAATGAAATCAGCGTACGCACGCAAAGGTGTTAGAGAAATTCGTGTGTAGAAATACCCTCGCGAAAGTAATGTCGGCACGCTGTGTTGCAATTTTTTCCCTGCGAGGATATGTCGAAGTAGCGTAGAGGATCTGTGGTTGCATCGAGGGTAAAAGAACTAGATAAATGGTGGTGGCCATAGTGCCGGAGACATATTAACGAAAAACGGTGCTTTATACTTTTATAACGGCCATCGCAGGCACTGGGCAAGTATTAGCAAAAAGCCGATGTGGAGAGGGAAGTGCCTGTTAAAAGCTAATTAGAGCGTTCAGCACACTTCAGGATTTTCCATGTAACAAAGAAAATTACACATCGCCCTGCTTCTTTCCCTGATAAACTCGAAAGCCAGTACAGCACTGCGATTATTATCATTTTTCCATTCATTTGTTCCAGAGAGAATAGATTTCCTTGTTAATTGTAAGATGATATTTCGCATAGAACCAGTACTGCCGATGTATAACAGCACTGAAATTCATATTCCGGCCACAATGGAGGCATGTCACAGGCTAATGAATTTCCAACTGAGCGGAAGACGGGATCATTTACCCTTTAACCCTTCACCCTTTCAAAAGTTTTTCATCGAGCCTGGACTATTTTTCCGTCGGCTTCGAATGCGAGCAACACGAGAGCTCACGTCGGCTACATTGAAGCATCGATCTCGCGTGACATATTAGTCAATCCTCTGACAACAGGCGGGCGCACCCACCTCGAAATACTCTCTCACCTGTGTATGTGTGTGATGTCACGGCGAAATGATTGCGGTGACCAGGGAATTCGTAGCAATGAGGCCGCACCGAGAGCTTAGAGCTATGTCGGCTTTTAACGGGAGTTTGCTGGACGCTCGCTGCTACTGTCATGCAAATAGGCGCCAGGCAATATCAGAATACCGGCGCACGTAGTCCCCCAAATACATGAATACCAGGCACAGTTTAAGAAAGCTGTTTAGTAAACCATGATACAGATTAACAAAACTTATATTTTTCGCAAATTACACGATAACTTCCATATGAGATATGCCAGTAGAGAACTACTTACCTAATTAAGTTGAAGATTTCAAGAAAAACAAATATTCTTACTCATTAACATTCTAAGAATCAGCAGAAAATATTAGCAGGCAGCCCTGGCAATTCGATGATCGAGATATATACGCCTTCAACGTGTGTGTCATCAGCACACAAGCTGTCGGTCGAGTGTCATGCAGCAGTCATCGATTCCGGGACGAGTAGACAAAGCTGGCGCAACTGTGAATGATCTCAATGATGGCGGAGGATCGTTGGGTGCATGTAATGCGAGTTAATGTGTGTCGAAGCCTTGATGTTCGGATGCGGAGACAGAGTCGGGGGTAGTATGTTGCGAAGTAATGTTGTATGTTGTACCATCGGGAGGAAGAGAGGGGCGGTGGTGCGGAGGTAGGTGGGAGAGCGTAGAAACGGGAGGCGAATGGACGTCGTTTGGGCGGGGCGCAAGTCACTCACAGCTGTCCACCACATATGAGCACGCATGCTAAGCATTAATCATATCGAGAACACCCACCCTCCCGGTTTCGCAGCCTCCTGGTCAGGCCTTGCGGCCTCGCGTGCCCGCATCCTCCGTTGATCTCGCCTCTCCATCCAACTCGCTTACGCCAGAGAGCCTATCCAGAAACGTACAGGCACCACCAATGTCCACCGATCATGCACATGCGGCTTGCAGGACGCCTATACCTATGCCGTCCACCCAAACACGCATGGCTTGCGCTTGAAGTTGAGCTAATGACCGTGTCAATCAAAGGCCGCAATCTCAGTCTCCTTCGAACTGGACCACTCAAGTCCCTCTGCTCTCTTGTGGATCTTACACTGTTCAATCTTCCGCTTCCACACGTGTCCGGAACCACCACCGAAATATTTCGATTTCGTGACTCGACTGCCAAAACTGTTAGCTCGTCGATATTGGATGCTGGGACGCCCGCTCGTATTCAGAGCGGAGGCTGCGACTCCTGTGATAGCTATGACCCCGACAAATCTGTGGCTCCTCTTGAAAGTAAGTCCCTGACAAATCAATCGTTGCCCCAGGGATCATAGAGACGTCTCCATTTTCCGGGTCACGGAACCCTGACGTCTTAATATCAATCCGATAGTATGGCATCTCGTACAGTTTTCCCCGGGTGAAATCGTTGGTAGTGCTACACTTGTTTAATGAATTTGGAACGAGTATTTATGGGGAGCGAACGCCATCGGCTGGCACAGTGTCGCGCTTACAAGAGGAATGAACAGCAATTCGCATATATTCGCATGGCTAACAGGCCGCTTTGAAATATGGGAAGAACGCATTGTCGAAAAGTGCAAGCCATCAATTACAGGAGAGGGAACGCAGCCGGCTGGGCGCACTATTATTTCGGCCGGGTCACGCAAATCAGCTTGTTTCGGCCGAAAGAAAAAGGAGCGGGAGCAGTTGAATTCCCTTTCTGGATCGATGCCGCGGTGTCCTGGGACTCGTTTCGTCCAATCCTTCTTTTGTTTTATGCGCTCTCATATGTCTCTCCTGACACGTGATACACGCGCCAGCACGTAAAAGACCACTTCGTGTCGCAGAGCGAAGATTCACGGTGAGTGTTTACGGGCCTTGTTTCACTGATATCTTCTTAAGGGATGTATTAGACAGGCTGGTACCGGCTTGCCGAAAAAATGGCGCGAAATAAAATCCCTCATCCGGCGAGCAAGCGACTTTTACGATACCTTCAATTCCCGTCGTGGCCGTGGTGTCTCTCATCAGAGCATCTTAATCCAACACTGTGCTGCCTGGCGACCGTATTGCTCTATTATAACACGGCGAGCGTGCGACCCAATAACTAATTTAATAACGACAATAACGCGACGTCAATATTTCTCCCCACCGACCCCATTCTACCAAGTTCGCAAGCTTCCCTCGCCCTATTTCCCCCCTAACGAGCTTCCCCTAAGAAATCCCTCTCGCTCGCAGTGAAGCTTCTAGCGCGACGATTAAGGGGAAAACTTTGAGATTTTCGATCCCAACTACCAGCCGATGCGCTATTCTTCTCCCTCCGGGTAAGAACGATTCGGTAATATGTCAGCATAATAAAAAGCCAGCTAATCCCATATAATCTTTCAAGTTGAGCGTTCCACCTTTCCCAACGATGATATCGAGTAATCGTGCTTCAAACGACAGACCACAATTACTTCACGTCCACGTTAACGACCGATACCCATACGTGCACACACACAAGCTCCAGCCACCGGCGGCGAGAACCAATTGTTTTTCCACCGGCACATTCAACCGGTTTCACCGTCAGTTTCACGGCTCCACGCGCACCCACGTCTTTTATGCTCCCCTAAATCTTGCTAGCGCTTAGTCGAGCCAGTAACCACTTTACAAATTTAATATCACTTCGCAAGGCCAATTACCCGCGTCGAAGCCCAGAACCAGTCGATTCTCCATTACCGGAGAACAATATTTGCCAGCGTTTGATCGCTCAGGCTAAAACGCCTGGAAACGCCAACGGTGTGACTTCTCTCTATCAAGCGTACTAGCTGGAGTGGCGTTCCCGGCGGAGCCACTGAGGGATATTTTACTTTATTCACATCGCAGGAATACACTACTCGTAATATACACGGGGCTGAAGGGGGCGAGTATACCGCATAGCCGGAGGTATATTCCGGAGTTTTACAACGGACAATAAAGCAGCCGCGTACGATCGGCTAGGAACGGGAGCTCTCTCCGTTGGCTTGGGTGTCGTGCAACATCATTTCGCAGAGATAGCAAGCCAACCCTTTCTCCACTCCTCTCTTCACCCCGATGTCGAGAGTTCGTTTCTCGAGGGTTGAATTCAGAGCCGCTTGCAGAATAATGCTTGGTGGAAACGAGTGATATCAGTCTGGTAGTGTGACGCGCTCCGACACAACGGGGCTACTCTAGCTTGGCATATCGGTTCACCTCTCTAAGCACCTTTATTATGCTGCTCAAGTCTCCCACTGAAATTACCCTCCACCTCCTCCTACTCTGCCTCTTCCTCTTGTTCTGGTAGGCGAACGGCAGTCGGGTGCGTTTGGAAATTGGACGGTGGCCGGGCGCTTCGCCCGACCGATCACAAGTGAATACGAATTGCCCGATTCGCAATACGCATTATCTCTAGCTAGACCGCCCGAGGAACAGGCGAAACTGTCTCTGTCTCTCTACCTCTCTACCTCTCTATCTCTCTACCTCTCTACCTCTCACTGTCTGCCTGCCTGCCTCCCCAGTCTCACCGGATGCAATTAAGGCGAGAAATAATCTCGGCTAGTGTCACGAATGAGAGCGCTCTTGCTTCCCCTCTATCTCTGCGTCTATTGCGCTGCTGTAACACACAGAGGGAACTCGCGGTGCCTCGCATACGAATTAGAACGTACCGATGTATATATTAATTGCGCCAAACGAGAGTCAGCGAGAGCTCTTGTTTAAATAAATTCATTTTGCAACAATAGGCAATGTTTTCGAGAACCAGTGGATATTGACGGAATGAAAAACATTTGATGACATTGATCGTTATGAAGCAGAGAGGAGGAGGAGGAGGAGGGATGAATGAGAATATTTTGTTATATGACAGAAGAACGAGAGACTCGACATGTCAATAACAGGAGTTTTATAGAGTTGAATTTATTGCAATGATTTCATTCGTTTTGATGGAGTTGTTGGGTGTAAAATGCGAGTTCTATAGGACACGTCGCGGCGCGCGCGTGTCCCCAAAAGCCGGTGCTCAAAACAAACGTTGATACCGTTCAACGACCCTTAGAGAGCTTTCGTACAATGGCATTCTGGAGGCTTGGGCCTCGGAGCACGTATTGGTTGTGGTTTTCTCAGGAAACCGCGTGCGAACGCGAGCTTGGAACATAAACACCGGCGGCTACCGACTAAATAAGCGTTACTGAAAACACATTGAGCCTCGCACAACTAGCCCTTCGCCTGCTGAAATGCATACCGCTTCAATTTATTGCTCCTAACAAACCTAGCCAACTGTCGAAGGCGACTGCGATCAAATAGAGCGTGCTGATTACAAATAACTCACATTTCCCAGCTGGACCAGCCTAGCAGGCTTCACGAATCATTCGGAATATTTTCGTGGATTTCAGTTGCTCGCAGTAATTAAATTCATTGTGGAATACTCGGTCACGCAGCATGATTGGAATGTATAATGCAACACTTCCAGTTCGATGCGCCTCTCACGAATACGTCGAATTATCGTCATTACAAGAGTCCTTAAATTGCTTTTAATACGATTCGTCTAACTTTTCTCAAGACAAAAACAAAAATTCTATAATTACAAACATCAATACTTTGAAATATAATAAACCGAGTTGAACAATCGTTTGTTGGTGATTGAAAACGAATATCACTATAAGCGTAAAACACGATTCTGGAATCCAGGAAGAGAATATCGATATCGCAACGTGTTGACGTTACCAGGAAGCGGCGAAGTGCGCGCGCGATAGCTTGTACTCTTCAAGAGCGTCTTTTATATCCGCGAGTCTCCGCGCAAGACGACGCTTGGCGTCGCGCGGAATGTATGAATACTGGGAGACTTGGGTGGGTCGCTCTGTGGATATGGAGTTCTTTCAGAGCGCATCTAAAGCCGGCAAGGGCCATCATCCGCATATATTGAAATGGATAGCGTGTGTGGATCTCTGCGCGCAATGCCAAGGGATCCCTTGTTGGGACGTATCTCTCATTATTCGTTGAAGTGGTCAGTCGACAATCGGGCTCTCGCCCTTTGCGAATGTGGTTTCTGCTGGTGGTGGTGGTGGTGGTGGTTCGCCGCTGAGAGGAACAGGTTTCAGATCGACATTATTATGCGACTTTCCATACAGGCCACAGTTGTAGAGAGAGAGAGAAAGAGGGAGTTGCGGCCAAGCATAGCAAGTGCGAGACGGGCTACTTCTCGAGTGAGTACTTTGCAAAGAGCGATACCTTTTGCCCTGGCGGAAAGCCACGCTATTAGGGCATTCACGGTGTGCGCACCGCTCGCGTGAAAAGCGCCAAGTAATTTACAAGGATACCCTTTTCACACGATCTCTTTATCCTTTATGCACTGCATAATACATGTATGCATGTATGATACGCGCATCAGCACGGACCTTTTAGCGCCAAGGATTTCATGCTCTTGTCGGCTCTAACGAGACACCTCAAACGCATGACTCGTGAGCGCCGACTTCTCGAAAGTAGGCCCGAAAAAAGTACCAGAGGATCCTGAGTGCTGCTTCTCGTGCGAGCTTTCATCGACTATGATTACCTACTGCGTATTAATTGCATGGCAATTTCAGAACCCTACACGTATTTCATTCTCTCTACTAAAATCGTTATACTTCCACAAACTATTTCCTTCACATTTTTCAGAGAATGTTCTGCTTCAGAACTGCATTTAAACGGGTCGCATTCCAAACAGTTTGACTTGGTTGAGCATGAACTTTAAAGTCGTCCTCGAAAATGGAGTTCGGGTGGGAAGTGGGTGGGAATAGTGTGTGTTGGTCGGTGGTAATCTGGAGGAGATATCATGCGGATGCATGTGAAAGGGAGCAGTCTTCGATCGACGCGGCACCCGCTTATGTGGATTACCGGTCTGTGCGAGGCAGCCCCAGAAATTCCTTGCTGACGACCACAAGTACCGAG